>JALGBA010001271.1:0-56754 GCA_023970755.1 Azemiops feae
TTTTCATCTCAGTAGTATTATCTCAAACCAAAATCTTAAGCCTTTTTAACCCATCAAATAGATTTTTAATTCTCATTTTAAAATCTAATTCTAGCTTTCTTTTTGTGCCAAACAGGTTTCCATAAGAGAGCCTTTAAATCATCAAATCTCCATATTGATCATGTATAGTCCTGAACAATTCAGTCTGATCATGTTTCTTTTCTCTTTTTTCCAATATTGTCAAAACTATATAGTTCTTTTTGTTCAATGTAATAATTACTCGTTGATTATCCGTATTATCACAATTCTCAAAGTCTCGTATTTGCAAATCGAGTCCCATTGCTTTTGACTTTGTAAGTATTTCAATGGAAATCCAACTTTGGTCATCCAAGTTCTCAGTAATATTTTCTTCTAGATTGCTTTGTTTTTCATTTAGTATGTGAGTCGTAGAGTAGTCAATTAAAGTCTGGCAGTCATTTTGAAGTTTTATAATGAAGGCATCTAGTCTAGCATTCACTCGCTCATGAAATTCATAAATTCTTCCCGACATACGTTTCCAAATCAGTTGTAAATGGGATTCTTCCATCTCTTTAAATTGTATAAGTTGCTTGCCAGTCTCTTTAAAGTTGGTATTCTTCCTCTATTATTCCTTGTGCTGAAAATTAGTAGTTAATTCTGGAACATCATCTTTAAAGTTTTTTCTAGAATAAATCCAAAGCTAAACTGTAGGTAAACCTTGTATTTGTACTCCCAAAAAAAAAAAAAGAGCCATCCATATGTCTAAGAAAGCACTTTAAAGCCAGGTTAGAATAATAGAAACAAAAGCAGAGGGGGAAAAAAAAGGGGGGGGAGTATCTTCTTGTGGTCAGATAGGAATGTCTGGGCATAGAGCCAAGTCTGGGCGTCGAGCCAAAAGACTGAATCCACACCCCGCGGACCAAGCGCAAAACAGTGAAAGTTCTCAAATGGATACTTTGTTGCTAATTTGAAACAGCACAGGAAAAAAAAACCCAGCATGAGAGAGAAAGGATTTTAAACTGAATAATATAATTAAAATGATTTTTCTAAACGTAGAAATAAATTCAAATAAAATAGCTTAAGACACCTTATGTACAGAAGGGGGGGAGGAATAAAAACAACACTCCACCCCCTCCCTAAAGGTTTCAAGCTAAAACAAGTAGGCAGAAAGACGCAGAGTTTTCTCAGGATCCCCAAAGTCCAGCAATTCACGTAGTCAATAGAAGTTAATTGTTTTTCCAAGCTCTTTTTCCCAAATATCCGAACGCTGCTTTCTTAAAGTAGGGAAATAATTCCAAAAGCTTTTCACAGGAAGGTAGTTAGGGTACAGAGAGGGAAGGAAAGGTCTCACCTGGATCATCCACGGTGGTTCTTTATGCTTAGCTGTTCTTGTGGCTTGCGGCTGGAGCAGCTAGGTGATCGGCCATGTTAATGGCCGATCTTTTCCCCGTCGGCCCAGAGGAGCTGTCTCGGATCTCGGAGGGAGCTGCCGCTCCCTCCGCAATCAACAAGTGTCCTCCCCAGTGGTAGTCGCCCCTCCAAGGTGACTTTCGACCCTGTCCAGGGTCTACCGGCGGGGGAAAACCGATTGGCAAAGGGAACGAACCCTTCGCACGACCGCAGGCACTGCAACCGGAACCGGAAGCCCCCACCCCCACTCTCTTCATGAGGACTTGAAACCTGTTCTCCTGATCACAATCAGGGCTTACCAGCTGCCTCTGCACAGCCTCGGCCAACCATTTGTGAAGGTTGTCGGAAAGGCCACAGATGGAGCTGACATTGGCAAGATTCTTTGGGAGTGGTTGCCATTGCCTCTTTGCTAGGGCTTTGAGAGAGTGGCTGGCCCAGGGTCACCTAACTGCTTTCCCAGCCAAGAGACAACAGACCATGTTGAAGGACAGCAGGAGTCAATTCCCTTGTTACTGAGCTATCTGCCTCCAGCATCACTTTCTGGACATGTCCTGACAGGAAGGACCACAACCACACCAGAACAATAGCCCCACAGGTGTATATCTAGTTTTTCACTCGCATGACTTTCTCCAGCTACCCCTCCTCCCATGGAGCCCTGGGATGCCTCTCACTATAGTCGTCACAATACCAGCATTTAAGATCTTTTCTACTACTTCTAATGTGGCTTCCATTGATATAAACATCAGACTGTAGCAACATGGAAGGGATCCTGTATCCAAAAAGCATAAATGCCTCAGATCAGGCTCTGTGTGGCACAAGTTTTCAGACAGGCAGCAGCTGTGCTCTTGAATGGACTTTCTCTCCTTTCCAGAAAAAAATCGGTTTGTCTCTGTTGGAATCAGGAAAGCCAGGGGATAATTCCACCTTCTAAGAGTGATTTGAAATCTTCTAAATCTTCTTCTGTGTTTAGAAACAAGAAGGAGGCTGATTCACCCCATGAATGATGGACCTCCTGCTTCTGCTTCTGATGCTGCTTTTGTCCCAGCCAGTCTCTGGGAAGCTTAGAAGGAAATGCCCGCTGAGTTTGGAGCACCAGGATGAAAACAATCCATGGAGCTTTTACAGGCCAGGAGACCATCTCATTGGTATATTCACGACTGAAAGAATAATGTCACATATAACGTTGCCTTTCAATGTTGCTCCTCCTAGTCAGTCTCATTCATAAGTCATTTGGAGTTGCATTCCCTCCATTTGCAGTTCTAACCCTCTCCTTCTGTTCTTCTTATTTCATTTAGTTCTATACTGCAGGACCTCTCTAATTTCCTGAATGATTTCAAAGGCTTGCTCCTGTTGTCTGATTTTGTGGAAAAGACTCAAATCCAAAGATGGGGCTGAAAGAAAACTAAAGAAAGTCCAGATTATTTTCCTGCACCAGTTAAATCCTGAATTCATCACTTTAATACGGAACTTTGTTTAAAGTAGTGATTGAAACGTTGTTCCTCAGCCAAGTCCGTTTTAATATTAGTGTAACTGGTTGTTGGTTTTGGATCAATAGACTCTACCTAAGACTCAGTAGGTTTGTTAAAACAAAGAGGATTGGATTTTTAAAAAACATTTTCTTGTTGCTGTTGTTGATGATGATAATAACATGAACATTTTTTTTACAGTACAGTTTCTCCTGGTTTTTCAAAAATCTTACAATTTATTTTTGCCATTCAATTGGTCAACAAGAAGTCCCAGCTCCTGCGCAATCTCACACTTGGCTACAACATCTATGACAACAACTTGAGCACTTTACGCACTTCAGATGCCTTGCTGGACATGGTCTCCACTGGAGAATTCAATGTCCCCAACTACAGCTGTGGAAGGAAGGAAAATCTTCTGGCTCTTCTTGATGGAGCTCAGAGGGACATCTCCATCCAGTTGTCAACATTACTAGGCACCTACAAAGTCCCACAGGTTTGTGTGTGTGTTTCTCTATCTGGTATAGTGAGTGGGGTGGTGATGGGTGAGCAATAGATCCAATATCTTCTCCATGGAATTCAAGAGCTGCTTTTCTCCATATTAACAAACGTATCAACTATGTATTACCCTATTATGTTCATCTTCATATTGATCATAAAAGGATTTTCTACTGGCTATTCAACTATTAAAAATGTTCCCTACATGTCATATCCAGTCAAAATGATGTTGACAATAGGGGTGTGTGTGTGTGTGTGTTTGTGTGTGTAGATAATGTGGCTAAAATATATGCCATGTTCCTCTTAAGTAAGCTTGAGATTGTGTAAAATAAAATGGAGCTCAGCCCTTCCCACAAGCCCTCCTTTGAGAGGGAGTTTGGGCTCAATGGAGCCACGAGAAGAAGGATCGAAACTTACCAAGGGGGAAGGGAAGGGGGCATATCTGAACCCTTGTTCTTCAGTCTAGATATTAACAACTTGCCTGCACTAATGAAGGATCCTGAAATACATATATCTAACGTGCTAAACACATGTAGCAACACCCTGGTTTATGCTGATTATAGGATATTATTATCATACTCATAAGCTGGATTGTGTAGGCTGTTGAGAAAATTGTCATAATAATTTGCTGATCATTGACAAATCAAAGTCAGAACTTATGATCTTTGGAAAACGACATCTTAATCATAGATGCTTATTTGATGGTGAGCCAATAAAGCAAGTAATACCTTTCCTTACCTAAGGGCAATTTTCTCTGAAACTGGATAGTGCTTCCCTTATCACTAAAGGAGCCACTTAGAGAAAGGGCACAAGTGAATTTACTACTTAAACATAAAAAAAAAAAACCATAATCATCCATCTTTCTCCCCATTTATTGAAGTATATAATGCCAAAGTTACCCTGAAACCCCTATACAGAGCTGAAATTTGTTACTTAAAATATATCACTATTAAAATCAACCCAATCATTTCAGGAGTATTTCTTTTGGGGGGGGGAATCAAAGGACTTCAGCTGCCGCCCTCAGAAGTGAGTTGGGAATTTATACAATATGTCCTTTCTCCTTTCTATAAAATCACTGTATTTATTTATTAACATATAATTAAAGCTATGGAATCTTAACAGATTCCCCAAATTCCCTGTATTAGAGCTGACAAAATTTCAATTAAAATTAAAATTGAATTTTTAATTGTTAGATTGTACAACTGACAATTTGTATTAGGAGCTGTGTTCTCCCTGTCTTTTGTACAACAGGAGAAGAAGCAAAAAAAAAAATTGCTTCATGAGAATCTGGAATATCTAAACAGAAAAATACAGCCATCCTTAGTAAGGTTGGCATGTTGAAATGCATGAGCCGCTATGCACAGATCCTCTAAATTGCCATGTATAGAAACACAGAAATGCCTAAACATTTAATGGCTGTATTTACTTGAGCAAGGCTTCTGTAGCCTGGACACAAGAGTTAAATACTGAAGGTTTTAAAAAAATCCCTTGAAATGAACATGCTTCTATTTGTGGAGTTCCAGAGATGAAAGATGTAGCAAATCTATTATTGGAATGTCAATTGTCAAAGAAAGAGAGAGAGATCAGTTTCTTGGACCACACATTAGACAAATGATATGTTTGGATCTATATATCAAAATAACATTTTCTGTGCAGTCAGAATTCAAAAGTTACATATAATACAGCCCCTTAATGAAGCAAAACAGCTCAGTTGAGATCTGGATATGCAGGTCTGATTGTGATAAATTGTAGGGGTGATACAGAAATGATTTACAGTCTTTATTCTTAATCTTTCTTCGTTTATTTTTTTCTTGTATTCTTGTATTTTGATACATGAATATTAATGTTCTGTATTCTACATTATGCATTTTGTTATAGCTTAATGGATAATTAACAATAAATTATTCTAATTATTCACGAGAACCGAGTTCAATTTATTAAAAGGTAATATTGTGGACTTGATCTGATCCCCGATATAACACAACACTCTTTGTTGCTTTTTTAGATCAGGATTGAAACGGCTTCAGAGGCTCTGAGTGATAAAGGTCTATTCCCCTTTTTCCACCAGATGCTCCCCAAAGATGGGATCCAGTACCCAGCAATTGTCCAACTGCTGCTCCATTTCAGATGGACCCTGATTGGCCTCTTTGCTTCAGACACAGAGAAGGGAGAGAGTTTCATGAGGACTTTGACTCCTATGCTTGTCAGGAATGAAATTTGTGTTGTTATATCACAACAATTCTCAACAACTGATATTACAGCAGCCCTCAGGGATGCTGTCTCTAAGTGGAGACAAGTCAATGTTTTTGTTCACTTCATAGAACACGTTTCCATTTTTGACAGAATTCTTCCTATCCATTTCGCATTTAGACGTTTGCCAGGACCCATTGAAGGGAAAGTGTACATCATGTCAGTCCTTGGTTATTTGACAATTACAAGGCACAGACTTTACAAATACGTCCATAGCATTTGGAGATTTTCTTATCAGGAAAAAAAAGATAGGCGAAAAGATGATGTCTTTGAACCCCAGTTCTATGTGGAACCCCAGTTCCAAGACCAGTGTTTTCACTGTTCTCTTTCAAATCACGTCTTTTCTGTCAAAGGCCGGAGAAGATGCATCCAAAAAGCCCCACTGGAGACCCAGGAGAAAAGGAACAGGAACTGGATCCCAAGTTCTGAACATTATTACAGTTTTGTTAAGACTCTGGCCCACACCTTGAAAGCTGCATATTCCTCCAAAATGAGGAGGAGAAACAAGGGGGTCAAAGAGAGGTTGGGGCCGCCAAGGCTGCAGCCATGGCAGGTATGGGGTCCTGACAAGGATCCATCAAACTTAGTTACTTTTTAGAAAATATCCAAAGAAGATTAAGAGAAACTATCTGAACCTCTTTATGGTAGAAAAAGGCAAGAGTTTTGGTCAATTTAATCACTCATGGGATAGTGTTCCAAAGTGTGCATCATGAGAGATACTCTATATAGAAATAATAAGTAATGGTCAGGACTATCTATTTGATCATCAAAGCTAGAAATCAAAATATCATTTATATCTCTTTTGATCAGAAAGTCCAGAAGTGGTTTCCAAGTGGAAACAAAACTATTTACCTTCTTTTCCTTAATCAATTTGTTAACTTTGCCATCCCCCCAATTTTATCAGGTTCTCAATCCTTTCTTCCATTGTGCAAATGTCTTTCCATTTTTAACTGCATAAAATTTTCACTGCACTCAGCATATATAGAACAAAGTTCCATTTTTTTCCAATTCCTTATCTAATAATCCAAAATGAAAAAATTCTGGATTCCATTATATTATGTTTAAGAACCTTCTGGACTGAAACATAAATCTAGTCCTTATAATACTTTGCCTTGTCACAAGTCAGCCATGCATAACAGGAAGACCTTCTTTACAATTGTTTTTGCAACAGAATTTGAAACACCTTTAAATTTCTTTGACAATTTTAAATACCAACAGTACATCATTTTATACAATTTCACTATACATTTCTTATAATTACATTGTCAGGGCCCACTTCAATACCTCATCCTAAGAAAGCAGAACTCATGGAAGCGGTTTCTTCTGAAACGAACTTTTATTAAGAGAAGCTGATAGCAGGCATAATAGACAGGATCTGAGGATTTCCTGCTCAGATCAATAGGTTAAAGGAGCCCCAAGCAAACCCCACCCCAATAGTTCATCCGGTCAGTTCGAACTGGCCAATCCTCAGGTGTTAAGTCCGTTGTGGGAAAGTTGCTGATAACACCGCTCCTTCCCAGGCTCGTAGCGATGTTGTTGTGGCTTCGCACCTTCCCTTCCGAAACGGGAGATAAGCCAGATGGCCCGAGGCTCATTTCTTTCTCCCCCCCCCCCATGGTGACATCGAGGGAGAAATAGTTCAAAGAGCAAGTATTCAGAAACAGCGAAAGGGTTACATTGTAGCCATAGGGAAAAACAAAGAGGCAGCCCCCAGCGGTTTCCCCCTCCCCTCCAGGAGTATGACAGAACCCAGAGCAATAGAAGAGATAGAATGAGAGAGAGTTCCCCTTAATACTATATGGGTTCTGACAATTGGTTTGTTTTTTCAATTGTTTTTTTACTGCTCTAGAATGTTTGTCAATTTTCCTGAATCTTTATTTTTTAAACTTTGAAGATAGTGGTAACTCATGTTCTCCCAACTAAAACTGTGTGAGGCTTGTCCCAACTTAGACATTAAGGAAAGAAAGACCCTTGACTCCATTCTTAGAAGTGAAAGGTTCTTTTACTAAAGTTAAGTGGTTACAGCAGAGGTCCCCAACCCCCAGTCTGCGGACCGGTACCGGGCTGCACAGCTGGAGGCATGCGCTGAGTCTGCAGGGGTCTGTGCAGGGGCGGGAGAGTGGCAGGGCAGAAGCTGGCTTGCTCAGTGCAAATGTTCTCCAGCGGCTGCCCTTGCAACTGGCTTGCAACATCTGAGCTCAGCGCCCTTCCTCCTCTTCCTCCTCCTGCTTCTTGTGCTCTCTCTTCTTCTACCTCCTCCTCCCCCTTTTCCTGCTTCCTCTCCCTCCTGCTACTTTTTCTTCCTCCTCCTCTTCTTCCTCACTTTCCTCCTCTCCCCCTCCCGGCACCCAGCTGGGCTCATGCTCCCTTCGTGCAAGTCTCCAAGTTTGCAAGTCAAGCACACACCAGCCCAGCTTCCCAAAAACCTCATTGGAGGGGGAATCCCCTCCAAGGTATGTGTTTGTGAGGGTGCTTTCTCAGGATGCAAATAGGGGCAAGGAGAAGCTACCTTTCACTTTAAGCATTCAAGAGAATCTCTCTCTCGTTTGCACCTTTTCTAAGGCCGCTGAGTTTTTTTGCCTTTGTTTTGATGGTGCTCCAGGTGCATGTTTTGGCAATTTCCTGCCTGCTTTTCGTGGTTTCATTTGTTTTGTGTGTGTGTGTGTTCTCGCTCCTACCAGGCTTGCAATGGGGAGGGGGAGGGGAGGGGAGAAGCTACATTTCCCCTTAAGCACTGTGCCTCCCTCTCTCATCTGCACCTTTTCCAAGGCTGCTGGGCTTGCACAGTGCTCTCCCTCCCTCTTCCCTCTCTTCCTCTTCCCTCTCTCCTCCCTCCCTCCCTCCCTCTCTCTCTCTCTCTCTCTCTGTTTTTCTGGAAGGCTGAGTTTATGATTGCCTCTTTTCCTTCCCACTTTCTTAGAAGCAGAAAGTCACTGGTCTAATCTAATACAATGTAATAGTAATAGAAATAAAGTGCATTATTTATGTGCTTATTTAGAAAATTTAGAATAAATATAAGGAATCATCCTGAAACCTCCCCCCCCCGGTCCATGGAAAAGTTGTCTTCCATGAAACTAGTCCCTGGTGCGAAAACGGTTGGGGACCTCTGGGTTACAGCACAAGCGAAATTGGATCTGAGTATTCCCACATAAAGTTTGCACTTTCCCCCTTTTCCCTGGCCCTCCCCCTTGACCAGTCCACCAGTGTTCAATAGCCTACGGCTTTGATGTTTTAGGAATGGCTTTGAGGTTTGGTGTAGTTTCACATTCCATCCCCAGGCTCCATCCTTGGTGGCCGGCTCGATCCAGTTTGACACCTCTGGTTCTTGTCCTCCCTTATCTCCCCATTCCCTACTTCCCTTATTGCCTTCCCTCCCCCCCCCTTGCTCATTATGGCAGGATGTCAGCAATGGGAAGCAAAGATGGCAGGCCTGACAAAATGCTTGCAACTTAGACAACTGCAGAAGAAGGATTCAAATGTAAAAAGACCGTGTGAGATAAGAAGCCAAATTTTCTTCTTTAAAATTTCTGTATCTTTCCATTTTAGTTTCATCCCTTTCTGTCGAAAGAGGAGTTTTGCAATTTTTCTCAGGAGACACTGTACTTGGACCAAAATGGAGATGTGGCAGCAGATCTGGGAATCACAAGCTGGGTGTTTCTCTCCAAGGTGGATTTCATCATAGAGCAGCTGGGGAGTTTTGAAAGACAAAGATTTACTGTCAACCAAGATGCTCTTTTATGGCTAAAGTTGCTCAACAAGGTAGGTGAAACTTTGGTGCTTTTTTTCTCTTTTTCCAAAGACTTAGGAACCATTTCAAGTGGAGTAAGCCTAGTCACTGTGATGGATGACCTTCACTGAGAACTGAATGTGGGGGAAGGATAGTTTTTTTAGGCTGCTTAGGAGGCTTCAGTAGTACTGAAGGAAGTCTTCTTGAGATGCTATAATATAGAAGAAGGTTCTAGGCTGATTGAGCCATGTCAAACATGGGATCTGGGGTGATAATTGCTTAGGTCATAGATGATGACCCTTTTGTGTCCCCTCTGTATTTATCATCTCCATAAAACAGGTGAGAGAGGCCAACAAGTGCTGGGGGTTGTGGTGCTGATAGCCTCAAGTCTGCTTCTTCCTTGTCCTGAAATATCAAAGAAGAAGGCAGTTCTGTTGAGCAGTGACTGAATCCAATGTTTATTCAAGACTGGATGGAGGTCCTGTGGGACTTGGTGGGAAATAAGCTTTGGAATTAGAATTCAACTGCTCTAAATTTATGTGCCACCTGTCCAACTGTGCAGAGTGACTCTGGGCTGCTTACAATATTGTATTGTTTGTATAATGTCTCGTATTGTATAATGCCCTGACCCAGAAAACTGTAGTACTGAAACATTTCTTTGAGCCAAAGAAAAGCCCTTCCTGATAGCAAATGTAATGAAAGACAATTTGAAAGAAATGCTATTTACATTTGGCCTTTGGATTGCAAGAGGGCTCCTCATCTGAAAACCTCTGGAATGCCATGGTCTATCTTAACTGTTAGCTGCCTTCAGTATCGCTAGGAAAAAAGGAGTCTCCAAATTTAATAATACATTTGGATTTTTTTTCCATGCCAGTTGATGTCACCTGGTTTGAGCTCTTGAACAGAAAGGACCTTGTCTTGGGATAACTGGATGGGCCTCAGAAATATCCCTCTCTGTCATAGGGCGCATAATTAAAGGTCCCACACGCTGCAGCAAAAGATGCCTCGTGTACCCTTTTTGAGGGACACGTTCTCATGACCTCGCCTCCTTCTCATCTCACTACAATTCGTTTTATATTATTCACCAGCATGGCAGCCATATGAATTGAACAAATAAATATACAAATCAATAAAGAACTTATGATTCCAAGTTGACAGTCCTAATTTAAAAGAAATTTGTCCTTCCTATCTTAACTGGGACACTATTTGTACTACAGGTAGTCCTTGACTTACGACCACAATTGAGCCCAAAATTTCTGTTGTTAAGTGAGATATTTATTAAATGAATTTTGCTCCATTTTACGACATTTCTTGCCAGAGTTGTTAAGCGAATCACTGCAGTTGATATGTTAGAAACCTGGTTGTTAAGTGAATCTGGCTTCCCCATTGAGTCTGCTTGTTAGAAGGTCACAAAAAGTCATCGCATGACCCTGGGACACTGAAGCGGTCATAACCATGAGTCAGGTGCCAAGTGTCTGAATTTTGATCACGTGACCATGGGGATGCTGCAATGGTCGTAAGTGTGAAAAACAATAATAACTCACTTTTTCAGTGCTGTTTTAACTTTGAACAGTCACTAAATGAACTGTTGTAAGTCGAGGACTACATGAACTTTTAACAGAAAATTTAATAGAAATAATCATCATGATTTACAATCATGGGTATATGAAGAATGAGGAAGAACTGTCTGGTTGTCACTTAGTGATTAAATCATTTTTTAATTCCATCCCTCCAGATTTTATTAAGTACAAATGTCCTTTTCTGCAGTGTGATGTACCATAGGCAAAAGGCAGGAACTAAGTGAAGAATCTGACAGTAGTTGTATCTCCTATAACCATTTAAAACTAATCAGAGATTTCATATCTACCTAAGTGAAAAATGGAGGCTACTTGACTAAAGTCCATTTCTATCCCCATTTTCCATGGATGATGAGTCCTGACACATTTTCTTTGTCATTACTTCTTTTTCTGCTTAGTCCTTGCCTCAGTCCAAATGTGTGGGAAGTTGTTATCCTAGATTGTCAAGAGGGCTCGAGAAGGAGAGCCAGTTTGCTGTTACAATTGCGTTCCTTGTCCAGAGGGGACCATCTCCACTCAGGAAGGTGGGTGACACACACATACAAAAAAAACGGTAGCCTTGTGGAAATGGATACATTCAGAACATTTTCATGAAAGTACATGCTGAAAAACAGATTGTAGCTTAACTGTTTACCTGTTTATTTTCAAAATGCACAATTTCTTATCTAAGGGAAGACTAATAAAAAAATCATGAAGGAGGGGCTAGGAAGAGATAGGAAGGTAAGACAGATTGTGCAAGCTTTACCATTGCCAGGGACAATAATTCTTCTACTTTTTAGTTTGGATGTGTCCTTCATTGTTTGTTTTTCTAAGAACACCTCAATTCTTTAAAACTTCAGGAATTTTCTTAGGTCCATTGCTTTTCCTCATCTGAAACAGATTTACATTATGTCATCCCGCAAAATGATGAATAAAAAGTTGTATATTATATCATTATACTATCTATATTATTATTGTTTTTGGGATTTCTCAGCTACAGAAAAATGCACCAAATGTTCAGATGATAAATATCCAAATAAGGGCAGAATCCAATGTATCCCCAAAGTTATAACCTTCCTGTCTTTTGAAGAACATCTGGGCATAATCCTGGGCTCTTTTGCTCTACTCTTGTTCCTAACCACAGGCCTTATTTTAATCATCTTCATTAAATACCAAAAAACTCCCATTGTCAAAGCCAACAACCAGGACCTCTCCTACATCCTCCTGGTCTCCCTCCTACTTTGCTTCTTGTCTCCTTTTCTCTTCATTGGTCAACCAAGGAAAGCCACCTGCCTTCTCCGACAAATAGTTTTCAGCAGCATCTTCTCAGTTGCCGTTTCTTCTCTCTTGGCCAAAACCACCACGGTGGTGCTGGCCTTCCTGGCCACAAAACCAGGAAACCGAGTGAAGAGATGGCTGGGGAAGAGTTTGGCCAACTCCATCATCCTTTCTTGTTTTGCTGTCCAAATTATCATCTGCTCCATCTGGCTGGGAGTTTCTCCCACATTCCCTGACTCTGATCCCCACTCCCAGCCTGGAGAGATCATCCTGCAATGCAATGAAGGGGCTGTTGTCATGTTCTACATCACCCTCAGCTACATGGGCTTCCTGGCTGCCATCTGCTTCACGGTGGCTTTCCTGTCCAGAAATCTACCTGGGGCCTTCAACGAAGCCAAGCTGATCACCTTCAGCATACTGGTCTTCTGCAGTGTCTGGGTGACTTTTGTGCCCACCTACTTGAGCACCAAAGGGAAATACATGGTGGCTGTGCAGATTTTCTCCATCCTGGCATCCAGTGCTGGTTTGCTGGTTTGCATCTTCATCCCCAAGTGCTACATTATCCTTCTGAGGCCAGACCTGAATACAAAGGAGCAGCTTACGACCAGAATAAATATAAAACATAAGAAATGACATCATTATATATTGGAAGAATTATTAAAGTTTCCTTCAGATATTCTTTCCATTTAAATAATGTGTAGGAGTCAAAGACTATCGTATGCATATGTTTCAAAATGGGAAATTGTTGAACGACTGTAATTCTTGTCACTTCTTGTAACTCCCTTTTCAGGTCAATAAATCTTGATAAAGAGAACTATGTGAAAGTCATTGAGTACTGTTCAGCAACTTCAATGAACCTGACACTTTATAATTCATTGAATTATTTCAGCAATTATTTCTGTTGACTGTGGCTAAACATTTATATTTGTGAAACAGTGAGTGTCAGATCTCTCTCAACGTAAACCTCTAAGCTAGAATGATCCTTAACTCCCTTTGTTGAGAAAGGTATAGTTTACTAGAAGTCAAGTGAAATACAATAATGCAAAGCCAGAACTGAAGATCGTGTGCCCAAATCCCCAAGTGTAGCTTTCCCTCCCTGATTGGTCCTCTGGTGTCCAATCAAATTCAAAGATGTTGGTTTTGGAACGGGTGCTTCAAGTGTGGGTTGGTGTGCAGCTGCGTTCTGTTCCCAGCCATCTGACTTTATAGCCGCATCTCAGGCAGACACAGTGAACTGTTGCTCCCCTTCGAATTCTTCCTCCCATCCAGTCCCCCCCCCAGAATTCATGGCAGACTGGCACCGAGTGATAGCAGAGCGCAAGGGTGAGGTGGCAGTTCAGACAGTGAGTAGGAAAAGATTTAAGATGGTTACTGTGGGAACCAAGCTCCAATCATTTTGCTTAATAATCTCCATGAGGAGCATTGGAATGACAGAATGGCCTGGAATGCGGGGTTTGACCTGCTCTCCACTGGGGAGTCAAATCTTCATCACTATTATATAGAGATTTTTTCCTTGATTTCCTTATAAAAACCCCTTTACAGAAAGTGTTGACCACAGCAGCTTTCTGGGATTTCACTTTGGAGTTGTTATTTAGGTATCTACCTTTAAGAATTTCCTACTCTGTTTTTTTTCTTTCCTCATTCAGAGAATTAAAACAGCAATATCGAATGATATTCAGGCCCTTTACTCTTTCACTCTACAATTTGTACATAAATCATTTATCTGCTCCTCTTCCAAGCATGGCTTGTCTGTGAAAGGCTGGAAAAGATGTCCAGAGAAAAGGGACCTTGAGACTCTCCCCAGGAGGAGGTTGAAGGCAGCTGCATCATTGACCATGTCACAAACATTCAATGCTGCATATTCGTCCAGGTCCAAGAAGGGGGGAGTAAGGGGGGGATCTTCTAGGTTTCTAGGAACTTGCACCCATGGAAGGTACTCTGCTCTCCAACCACAAATACTGCTGAGCAATTGGTAATCAACTTTTAGGTTTCAGAAAGGCTTCTAATTGCAAATCAAATTCCATTTTAAGCAGGTTAAAAAAACTCTGATGGATCAGATCAAGGTCAGTCTAAGAATCACAGCCACCACAGAGATGCCTCTGGTTTGCCCACAACCAGAAGGCATAGAAATATTGAAAATGGAAAAGGAGTTTTTGCACTATTTCACTTTCCTCCATCACACCACACAGTATTGGACACTCGGCCATCTCAGGATCTAGGAATCTCTAATTTTGATATTCCACATTAATCTGAGAAAAAAAAATCCAAGTTTCACAGCCCCAATCAAAAAGTACTAAGGCAGGACTGGAACTCAAGAGTCTCCTAGTGATTGGCCCAAAGTTGCCCAGGAAGTTTTCATGCCTAAAGGATGTTTAGAACTCAGAACCTCCTGGACATTGGCCCAAACTCACCCAGCTGATTTTCATGCCTAAGACAGAACTAGAACTCCCAGTCTCCTAATTATGGTCTCAAAGTCGCCCATTTACTTGTGTTTGAAGGTGGGATTAAAACTCCAGTGATTGGCCCAATGTCCCTCAGATGGCTTTGTTTCCCCTCCCTGCACCCTCCCTCTCTCCCAACACAAAAGGCTCCTTCTGCCACTGTGTCCCCCTGCACCCCTCTCACCTGTCCCAAACAGACAGCTGTCACTCAAAGCCCTAGCCTGCCCCTATCCCTCATGCCCAAGTTGGGCATCACCACCTGTGGCAGGTGATGTGCCTGAACCGCCTTTCCTCCTGCCGCCTCGTCCCCACAGGTGCCTCCTCTGGGCTGGCCGGGAGCCTCTCTGGGAGACGGTCGGAGTGCAGCGGGGCCAAGAGGAGCAGGAAGGATAGATGGGCTCCCTCCCAGGCTGCGGGGATGGTGGCCGGTGGCTCCCTGTGCCTCTTTCCCCCGGGCCACGTCAGGGCTCTGTCTCCAGAGGCTGTGGAGCCCCCGCCGAGGAGAGTGGCAGGAAGATGCGTGGGAGGTGGGAGAAGTCCCAGGCGGGCTGCCACTGCAGCTCTGAGACCCCGTGGGACCTCTAGTCACCTGCAGGGGGGAGCTTCATTGGCACACCCGCAGACTCTGCAAGGCGGGCATGTGGGCAGTGGCAAAGCAGGTTTTGGGTGGAGTGGATCGGCCACTGCCGGGCTGCAAACCTCCCTCTGAGGTTGCTGCCATCAGGTGAGGGAGGAAGGCACCTGGCTCCAGGCAGGCTGAAGGAGGGGCCAGAAGGAACAGCTGCAGTGGCAGCGCAGAGTTACAGGGTTTGGGAAGCGGGGAAGGATGGCAGGAGGAAAGCGAGTCTTCTCTTGGTCCTGGGGGGAAGGCATGTCAAAATCCCCACAGGAGCCTCCTTGGGGCTGGCTGACAGCCTCGCTGGGAGCCGGGCAGAGTGCAGCAGGCAGAGAGGAGCAGGGTGGGTGGAGGGGTTCCCTCCTAGCTGGGCTGCGGGGACAGTGGGTGGGGGCTGCCTGTGCCTTTTCCCCCCAGGGGCTCCTCCATCTCCAGAGGCTGCAGTGCCTCCACCCAGGAAAGCAGCCAGAGGAGCCGCGGGGTTCCGCTTCCCCATCAAGCGAAGGCCATGCCGGGATCTCAGCCCCACAGCTGTTGTGGTAGGCAGAGGCCTGGAGGGCTCTTCTCTGTCCTGGGGGGGCGACGCCCCTCAGCTGTCCTCTCAGCAGGCTCCGACCCAGCAGAAGGGCTGCATCCCTCACAGGGCCAGGTTGGGCAAAGACTAGGGGGAGATTAAAGAAGGCCGGGCCTCCTCTCATGCCTTCACGGGGGGGGGGTAATCTTTTGGAGGGCTGCGATCTGCTCCTATGGGGGAAGCTCTGGGCGGTCCCGGTGCTCTTTGTACCCTCAGCTGAAGGCAGTGAAAGGGGGGAAGAGTTGACAGCTTCCCCCCAGGACAAGAGTAGGGTCGCCTCCCTCCCTGCAGCCCCCCCTTCCACAACCGCCTCATCTTGCCCTCTGGCTGCCACTGCTTCTCCTCTGTCTAAGCTCCCCAAGCGCTGCTTCTTCTCGGCCTGCCACACAATCTGAGCAACTGGAGTGTTGAAGTGAGAGAAACCCCTGAGGCTTCCCAGAGGGCCCCGCTGGAGGCCGACAGTGGCCTATCCGCCCCTCCAGAGCACGACTTCCCCACCATCCTCCTCCTCCTCCAGCATGGCGTGGGCTGGTCTCCCCCAACAGCCCAGCTCCATCCAGCAGAGGGGCGCTGAGGGAAGCTGCCCCCTCCACACCTGGAAGTCCCATGTCAGCTTCAGCCTCCCCCCCAAGGCAGGCCCTTCACTCGGAGTGCTTCTCCCCCTGGTGGATCTGGGGCATGCCACGCTTCGGTTGGACCACCACGGTTCCTGGGGAAGCTTTCTTCGGCGGGGCCCCCGCAGCCTCTGGAGGTGGCCCGGGAGAGAAGCAGCATTGGACTCGCCATCCCCCAATGCCCACAGCCTGGCTGGGAGGAAGCCAGTCCAGGAGCCCCCAGCAGGGCTCGCCTCTCTCATTCACTGCATCAACACCTGGTTTCCCGGAGAGGCTCCAGGACAGCCCTGACCGAGGGGTGGGGAGGGCAAGGCAGAGGGTGGGAGGCGAGGAGGGAGGGGCACTCAGGTAAAGGTGAAACAATGCAATAAAGTTAATAAAAAGAAATAGTAAACAGAGAAAAAGAGAAAGGAAGGAGGGGAGAGGAGAGGAGCCCAGTCTCCCTCCCTTTCTTAACCAGCTTTCCAGCACTTCCTGGCCCTTCCCTCAGGGGCTGCTCTTCCTCCCCAGTAGCCCAAGGGGTCAGCCCCACCAAGGCTTGATGACCAGGACTTGTGAATACGTACAGATGGCCTCTCTCTCTCTGGTCACTTGCAGAGTCCTGGATGCAGGGTCATGAAAAGACAGCAAGGAAAACACCCAATGTCCTAACCCACCCAAGAACATACGATATCTTTAGGGAAACACCCAAAAGGGAACATGTTTAGCTACTTCTGCTTTCTCACTTCTTATCTACAGTGTGCCAGACTTACTGGGTGAAATCTTCATCTTATGTGTGTCAGCTTTGCTGGGTGGGTTGCTTATGTAATCAGAAAGAATAAATACAATGATTTCTTGTCATTCGGGGCTTCTCTCATTTAGAGGAGTCCATCTCTATTCAGCTGAATAAACACGTAAGCTTGAAGGCAACTTCTGGTTTCCTGTATCTTTAACAAGCAAAACCTCAGAACCTGCACATCGTTTTTGGCGAGCCTGGCTTTCAGGAGAGGTGCTTGGTTGGTCCTAGGGAGGCTCAGGAAATGGGAAGTCACCAAGAGCACTCCAGGATTTCCTGGAGGTGCCCCCCTTCTTGACTCTTCACTGTGGTTTTTAACAGGAACCAGTTTTTTTTTCCTTCTTCTTTTTGGTTGTCTTTTACTTGGTTCCTACATACTCAGGAGGGCTGAAGATAAGGTAAGATACAAAGATACACATTGCTTTGTTGCATCGGCTTGCCTGTGGGAGTGTGTATATGTGTGTAAAAGTGTGTCTGTTTCCTTGAATCATTTCCCACCATTGACCAGAGCTGGGCGGAAGGGTTTGCGCCAGCTGCACCTAGCCCCCCCTCTTTTGGGGTGTTTTGGGAGGGGTGCTTAGAAAGCAAGGGGTGCTAACCTTGTACTCTCGTGCTCCAACGGGTTGTGAGTGGTATGTGGTTTGTGGTTTGTGGTTTGTGGTTGTTACTTATATATTTCCCGCTGTTGACCAGGCCTAGGCATGATACTGATCTTAGCCAAAGGTCAGTGGATCTCTTGTGGCCCAACAGGCTATGCAAGTGGTGTGAGTGACTTGAACACATGGGCTCAGCCCCAGGAAGACTAGTTAGAATGAATAAAAAGAAGGAATGTGCCCTCAGCCATCTTGAGTGTGTGATAAGGAACTTTGGTGAGCTTAAAACCTGTCGGGATATGAAATTGAAACTCTAATTAAGTATAATGCCTTCTGTCACCAGGACATACCCACTGTTTGGCCCACAGGGGGATCCATAAATTTGGGAGTTTTTGAAACTATGGGAGACTATGCTTAAAGAGGCATGGATCATGCTCAGCAAGCTTAATATGCACTTTTTTGGACCTTACACAAGAATAAGCAGGTGCTTCAAGACTGTGGGTTGTGGTGACCTTCTGCGGCACCACCTTTTCCTGCTTTAGCTTCTGCTCCACCAACCTATAAGGGGATCTACTCCCTCACAGGGCAGGTAGCTATTAGAAGGGGGGACACTGGCGACTCCATAAGGTCCTGGTTCATATCCCCTTCTCCACATCTAACCTTTTTGCATGGGAGGACCGATTGGGTTCTTGCACTGAAACCCCATGCAAATATTCTGAATTGGTTCTGTCCATTCTTCAAACTTATACCACTAACTGGGCAGACCTCCAAGCCATGCAGGATGTCTTTCTAACAACAGAGGAAAGGTGTCTGGTAGGAAATGCTGCTAAAAAGAAAGAAAGGATCTTTGTCCTGCAACTTAAAAGGTTTCCAAGACATTATTGTCACTGCATTGCAGATTTCCCTCCCTAAACAGAAAAATTTGGGCAAAATTTATGATGTCCATCAGTTGCCAGCTGAATGTCCCAGTGACTGCCTTGAGCGCCCCAGATGTTAAGTGCGAATTACAGAAGA
Organism: Azemiops feae; assembly: GCA_023970755.1. Taxonomy (NCBI): domain Eukaryota; kingdom Metazoa; phylum Chordata; class Lepidosauria; order Squamata; family Viperidae; genus Azemiops; species Azemiops feae. The sequence goes on from JALGBA010001271.1 coordinate 18,807, forward strand.
TGGAGGGGGCTTCAGCTGATGATAGAAAAATTGTTGGAAGGAGCTTATAAAGCCTACATAACATGACCAGAAGTGATAACCAGGGGGGCTGTATTTGAGAATACAGCCCCAAACCTCTTATGCAAACACAGTACATCATGTCAGTTGTAGGACAAATAACACGAGCAAGCATTTTATTTCCTCCCTGGATACAATTCCTGCAGCTGCAGAAAAAGCAGGAAATACAGAAAAAAGAGAATGTGCATTTCATTCATGTAGAACAAAGGAACAGTGAGTAACTCAGACTGGAGAGGAAAAAGTAGGCTAAAAATAAATAAAAATAAAAATGGTTGACACTGAGCGAAGCAAGCTGCCAGAAAGTGGATTTTATTACAGAAGCCAGACTTCTGGACTGGCTAGTAAAAATCGCCTGAATGCGTGGTACAATTTGTACTCTTTCCTATTTTAAGTTTTGATGAGATTTGTAAGAAGCTTGTTCTTAATTTCCTAGCTTGGTTTTTTTCCCTTTCAGCAGGATTGATTAATCCTATCACCCAGGGAAGGAAATGACGTGTTGATGAAGTTTTTGTCTTGTCATAGGTGCTGGTGTGTTTGGGTTAATACTGTTATTGGTTTTTATGTGTGTGTAGGGCAAACCTGTCAGCTTTCTTTTGGTTTGTTCACGGTTAGCGCTTATCTTTTCCTTCCCAAGGCTATTAACTGAGCCGGGCAGGGGAGGAAGAGAGAGGAGAGAGAAAAAAAAAACTCTTCTCTGGTACTTTTATTTTTCGGCTTGACTTTTCTGAGAGAAGGGGAATGGAGCAGCCTTTCGTATTTGTCTTAGTTGGTTTCTGGGGCTAGTTTTTCCTCCATGCTGGCTCAGTCCACATGTCACAACAGAGCCAAGGTTCCCCGCCCACAAAGCCCTGCCCTAGTGGGAGGGGGAAGAAGTGGGACTTGCGGAAGAGGATGGCGAGGAGTGGTAGGACCCTTCAAGAGAGAAATGGGACAATGTCACCCAAATTCAAGGCACCCCCCGCAGACCACCCATTGCAGTCTTTTGCCCTAAGACAGGACCAGTGTTGTATATGCGTGACATTTGACCACTGGAGCAGGGAATGTCTTTTATGTTCCCTTCCTAACTGTACAATAGGGTGCTGTTCCATGACCATGCTCCAGATATAAGGGGGGGTGAGGGGCTGGGGGCCTTTGTCTCCCTGCCCTTAGGGATGATTCTTCCTCTTCACCCCTGGTACAGTTTCAAAGTCAGAGGAAAACAATACCCTTTTTGATTGGTACAGGAGCATCACATTCAGTATTAAATAAGCCCTTTGGAAACCCTTCCTCACAAACGTTCCAGGTCTTTGGGGCCAATGGCCATTCTGTGTCAGCTGCAATATTCAACCCTTTGGAATGCTTTATGGGTGGTATTCACCTTATTCATCAATTTCTTTACCTTCCAGACTGCCCTATGCCCCTTTTAGGATGTGATTTGCTTGCTAAGTTACAAGCCACCATCTTTGCTCTGATGGCTAAGCCCTTGTATCAGGCCACTACAGGCACAGATAAAGAACCCTTTGAATGAACCAAGGATTGTCAGGTGGCATTTGATAATATTCAAACTGCTTTAGTCAATGCTCCAGTCCTTGGTATTCCTGATGTCACTAAACTGTTCACCTTGTATGTGGCTGGAAGTAAAGGGGTGGCTGCTGGGGTCCTTACTCAAACCCTTGGTACTTGGTCTCGCCCCGTAGCCTATTTTTCCAAACAACTGGATCCAGTTGCTCAAGGATGGCCAGCATGCCTTCGGGCTGCTGCAGCTGCGGTTCTTCTTTTGGAGGCTGCTGAACAATTAACCTTTTGGGCTCCTATCACAGTGGAATCACCTCATTCCATCCAGGATTTGTTAGCATCCAACGGGGGCCATTGACTTACAGCCTCCCGACTGGAACGGTATCAGATCGCATTCGACAACCCACGAGTTCATATAGAGTGCAGTAGCGACCTTTCTTCCCCAACTGGATAGTGATCATGATTGCGTATAGACTATTACAGAAGTATTTTCTGGCTGGCCGGATCTAACTGACCAGCCATTGGAGGAGGTGGACAGGGACCTGTATACTTACGGCAGCAGTTTTATGGGTCAGGGAGAAAGGCTAGCTGGCTATGCTGTGGTCACATTGGACCAGGTAGTGGAAGCAGCCGCTCTCCCTGTAGGTACCTCAGTTCAGGAAGCTGAACTCATTGCCTTGACGAGGGCTTTGGAGAAATCAGACGGTGCGGTTAATATATTTATAGACAGTAAATATGTGGGGAGGTTTGTGTTATACATGCACATGGGGCATTATAGACGGAGTATGGTTCACTCACAGATCCTATTATGTATGGGTGGGACATTTTAAGGCTATTGGATGCTGTTTTGCTCCCGCATAAGGTAGCTGTCATGCATGTGAGGGCCCATGTTAGGGTTGATATTGAACATGGAAAGGGAAATGCCTTGGCCGACCGCACCGCAAAAGTCTGCCGCATCAGGTCCCCTGTCCCCGTGGTATATGGGTGCGCTTGTACCCTCACATTTGCCTGTGCTGGTTCCCACATATATTTCACAGGATGGGCACAGAGTTTATAGACTGGGTGCTGTTTATCGTGGACATAGGCTGGAGAAGGACAGGAAATGCCTTCTCCCAGGACATGGATTATGGGCCCTCTTACAAGAGTGGATGCTAGCACTCATTGGGGTTATGGGGCCATGGCTAAATTTCTTATGAAGGGCTAGATTTGTCCTAGGATCTATAACAAAACCCTCACAATGTATGAGCAATGTGTGATTTGTTGATGTAATGACCGGTGGAAATTATTAAGTTCCCCTTGGGGAGGCTTGGGGCTGACCAGGATCCTGCTTGTTTTTGGAAGGTTGATTTTGCTAAGTTGCCATGGACACGGGATTTTGGGTACTTGCATGTTTTTGTGGGTGCTTTCTCTGGATGGAATGAGGCCTTTCCCTGTCATACTAACGAGGTATGTGAGGTGGTTGAGGCTCTCCTGAAGGGAATTGTTCCGCTTTTTTTCCTTTTCCTTACCAAGGCATTGGCTCTGACAATGGGCCCCACTTTATCTCTGATATTACCCGGCAGGTGTCACGGGCCCTGGGGATTGGTTGGCAGCTTCATTCAGCCTACAGGCCCCCATCCTCGGGGCACGTGGAGAAGGCTAATGGCATTCTTAGACGTCTTGAAGCTTGCTCAGGAGACACATCTTACTTGGCCTGTTCCCCTTTGAGATCATGTCTGGTCAGCCCTTCCTTTATCAATCTTCCTTGTCCGCTTCCCTATCTGTTTTTGGAGACCAGGCCCTCAGGGAATATATACACTCTCTTGCTAATGATGTTTCTTCCATTTCTCAAGCTGTTCAGGCCCTCCATCATCCAGGATTGGGTCATCCACTCCATCCTTCCCTTCCTGATGATTGGGTACTTGTCGGATCCTGGACTGATTTTGGCCTTTAGCTGGACACTGGAAAGGACCCTTCGTTGTTGTTCTTGCTACCCACACAGGGATCATGGTTGCTGGAATTCATGCTTGGATTCATCACACTTGCCTTCACTCTTCTTCATCACCTTCTGACGCTGAGGACCGAGTTGCTTGGACTATGGCCCCTGGTGCTGAGGAAGACCTTGGGGTGAAGCTTCTGTTTGAGGGCCAATGCTGATCTGTATGCCGGGACGTTTTGGTCGTTGTGATGCCTGTGCCCGCCGGGCTTCTACACGGGCACTTTCCTCTCACCAGCTCCCTGCTTACTCGCACGCCGGCATCGTTTCTCTCTTGGCTGATGCCTAGGTTTTTTTTCCTGTTTGGGTTGTTCATCTTTTCTTTTTTGTTACTCTGTCTTGTTTTCTCCATGCTTTCTTTCTTTTTTTGCCTGATCTGCCCTTACGGGGGGGATTATGGGAAGGGTGGTCAAGTTGGAGGTCAGGTCCTGGTCATGGTCAAGATATGTGGCATGACTATGGGGACAGTTAGTCTGGACTGGGATGTACAATCTAACACACCCTCCAAGCATGAACTCTCTTGTTGCTTTGCCCCCCACATATCTCGGCAAGGATGATTTCTTCTTACACATGGTTGAGTGGGTCCAGTTGCTGGTCAGGAAAACCCAAAGACCCCATCAAATGTATCTCACCCTGGGAAGTTAGTACTTCCTGCAGGGTCATGAAAGGACAGCAAGGATAACATCCACTGCCCTAACCCACCCAAGAACATACAATATCTTTAGGGAAACACCCAAATGGGAACATGTTTAGCTACTTCTGCTTTCTCCCTTCTTATCTGCCAGACTTACTGGGTGCAATCTTTATCTTATGTGTGTCAGCTTTGCTGGATGGGTTGCTTATGTAATTATACAGAATAAATACAAGGATTTCTTGTCATTCGTTGCTCCTCTCATTTAGAGGGGTCTGTCTCTATTCAGCTGAATAAACATGTAAACATGAAGGCAACTTCTAGTTTCCTGTATTTCTTTAACAAGCAAAACCTCAGAACCTGCATATCATTAACTTTAGCAAGATTTATTGAGCTGAAAGGAAAGGGAGCTACAAGAATTCCAGTCATTCAACATGTTCCCATTTTGAAACACATAGATATGATTTTGTTTGACTCCTCCATATTATCTAAATGGAAAGAATATCTCCTTTCAAATAAAAGGAAGTTTTAGAATTCTTCCAACCTCACATGTTATACCTCATGTTTTTATATTTATTCTAGCTGTCAGATACTCCTTGGTGTTCAGGTCTGGCCTCAGAAGGATAATGTAGCACTTGGGGATGAAGATGCAGACCAGCAGACCAGCACTGGAGGCCAGGATGGAGAAGACCTGAACAGCCACCATGTATTTCCCTTTAGTGCTCAGGTAGGTGGGCACAAAAGTCACCCAGACACTGCAGAAGACCAGCATGCTGAAGGTGATCAGCTTGGCTTCGTTGAAGGCCCCAGGCAGATTCCTGGCCAGGAAAGCCACCGTGAAGCAGATGGCAGCCAGGAAGCCCATGTAGCTGAGGGTGACGTAGAACATGACAACAGCCCCTTCGTTGCATTGCAGGATGATCTCTCCAGGCTGGGAGTGGAGGTCAGAGTCAGGGAATGGGGGAGAAACTCCCAGCCAGATGGAGCAGATGACAATTTGGACAGCAGAAGAAGACAGGATGATGGAGTTGGCCAAGCTCTTCCCCAACCATCTCTTCACTCGGTTTCCTGGTTTTGTGGCCAGGAAAGCCAGCACCACCGTGGTGGTTTTGGCCAAGAGAGAAGAAACAGCAACTGAGAAGATGATGCTGAAAACCATCTGTCTGAGAAGGCAGGTGGCTTTCCTTGGTTGACCAAAGAAGAGACAAGGAGACAAGAAGCAAAGCAGGAGGGAGACCAGGAGGATGTAGGAGAGGTCCCGGTTGTTGGCTTTGACAAGGGGAGTTTCTAAGTATTGAATGAAGATGATTAAGACAAGGCCTGTGGTTAGGAACAAGAGTAGAGCAAAAGAGACCAGGATGATGCCCAGATGTTCTTCATAAGAGAGGAAGGTTATAACTTTGGGGATACATTGGACTCTGTCCATATTTGAATATTTATCATCCGGACACTTGGTGCACTTTTCTGTATCTGAGAAAGTCCAAAACCAGTATTTCTTTAATATTCTGTTTTTTTACATTTCAAGAAAAACCTTTTTTTGGAGAAATGTTCCAGGAACATTTTCCAAGATGTGTTGCTTAACCATTCCACAAGAAAAAAACTGATAATATAATTTTCTAATACCTATGTTGCTACAGTATCTGAAATTGTAGGATTTCTAGTGCCTTTTGAATAAACAAAAAAGAGTTGAGCTTCAATGCATGTTTTAATTTGCACTTTCATCAAAATGCTGTGGATAAATCCAGTTCCACAAAGCCTGACCTTTCCTCTGGTGTCACCCACCTTCCCGAGTGGAGATGGTCCCCTCCGGACAAGGAACGCAGTCATAGCAGCAAACTGGCTCTCCTTCTCGCACCCGCTTGACAAATCCAGGATGACAATTTTCCACACATTTGGACTGTGGCAGAGACTGAGCAGAAAAAATAGGAATGCCAAAGAAAATAGGTTAGGAGTCACCATCCATGGAAAAGGAGAGGAGAAATGGACATTAGACAAGTAGATTCTGGGCTTCACTTAGGTGAACATGAAATCTCTGACTCCTTCCAGTCAGGTGTAGGAGATGGGATCCTGGCAGATTCTTTCCTTAGTTCCTCCCTTTTGCTTCTGGCATAACACATTGCAACAAAGTCCTTTTCTAGTTAATAAAGTCTGGAGGGAGGGAATTGAGAAAAGAATTAAGCATTAAGTGACAAACAATCGGTTCCTCCTAATGGTTGTATTAAAATGCATTCCTCGACTTTTCATACATCCGTGGCTATGATGATCTACCCATTAGATTTTTGAATAAATTTGTTGTCAAAGATTTATTAAATTGTTATTTTATTAGATTTATTTAAGTAGAATAAAATGTGATTAAGAAGGAAACTTCTGACCAGTAGGATCTGGAAAGGTTTCTTCTGGACTACACAAAGCCTTGCAAAGCTGCTCCCCTTTGACACTCGTTCAAAAGAGTCTCCCAGTTAAGATATAAAGGAAAAATTCCTCATAAATTGTAGCTGTCAACTTTAAAGCAGATGTTCTTTCTTGATTTGTATTTTTATTTGTTCAATTCATATGGCTGCCATGCTGCTGAAATAAGATTAAAGGTGAGGGCTCCTTGATGCTCTCTGAGCTTGCTTGTTTGCTTACAGATGTTTCATTACCCAAACTAGGGAACATCATCCGTACTGGTCATCTAGCACTGATAATGTTACCTAGTTTGAGTAATGAAACATCTGCAAGAAAACAAGCAAGCTCAGAGAGCACCAAGGATCCCTCATGTCAACCCTGAGCTACAAATATTCTCCTTTATTAAGACTAAAGGTTTCTGCATAGATTCTAGACCTCTAGTGAGATTGAGGTGAGAAAATGAGAACATGTCCCTGAAAAAGATTAAGTCGCAAATCTTTGGCTGCAACCGATGGGACCTGAGTATGAGTCCTGTGTCAGAAGGAGATATTTCTAAGGCCCCTCCAGTTATCCAAGAAAAGGTCCTTTGTGTTGAAGAACTGCAATTAGGAGACTCCAACTGGCATGGAAAGACAGACCCACATTTAATATTAGTTAAATTGGGTGACTATTTTTCACCCAGGGGGAGTGAAGGAAGCTAAGACTCAGGATAAACAATGCCATTCAAGGGATTTTCAGATGAAGACCCTCTTAATAGCCAAAGGCCAAATCTAAGTAGCCTTTCCTGTCAAAATCTCTCCCCTTACTTCTGATATCAGGAAGGGTTTGTCTTTGAATGAAAGTTGTGTTTAGGTGTTTCAGGTTTCTGGGTCAAGGGATTCTCTCACTGTGTCATTTTATGTGAAGTGAAAGTCTTGGACCTCCTTCCTGGGGCAGAAGCCCAATTGCTCTCCCCCATTTGGGTGAAAGACAGATATGGCTAACTTTGACCAGACCATGGACCTGCCCTTTCAGGGAGCCATTTCCCAATAGCCTCTCCCTAAGCAGGACAAGCTGAAGCTTCTCTCCCAATGGGACCAGCAGGAGCTCCATCCAGTCATGATCCAATTTCATCACATTCAGTCCAAACCTCAATTCAGGGACTGTTCAACAGAATTCCCTCCCACTCTGCTATTTGAGGACAAGGAAACCTGACCTGATTAACAACACAACCTCCAGCACTTGAGGGTTTCTCATCCCAGGTTGGACATGGCTGAATCAGCTCAAAACAGTCTTCAATATTACAGCAGCTGAAGAACACCTTGGTCAACAGTACTGAAGCCTCCCAAGTGGTCTATAGAAAGAAAACTGTAAGGTTTCTGCTCCCCGTGTTCAATTCTCAGTGAAGGTCACTGACCCTGGTAACTAGCCTTAGTCCACATGAAATGGGTTCTAAATCTTGGGAAAAAGAGGAAAGACACCAAAATTTCTCCGACCTTGTTTAGCAACTTTAGCTGTGAAAGAGCATCTTTGTCGATAGTAAGTCTCTGTTTTTCCAAACTTCCCATTTGCTGCTCGATGGGATCCTGCTTCGGGAGAATCAACCCGCTCAGGATTTCCAGATCTGCTACTACATCTCCATTTTGATCCAAGTACAGTTTATCATGAGAAATATTGCAAAACTCATTCTTCTGCAGGAAAGGATGGAACTACAATGGGAACATCCAGGAATTTTAAAATCTGAAACCCTTTTTTAAAAATCCCATTTAGCCTTTACACATTTGAATCTTTCTTCTGCAGTTGTCTAACATCAAAATATGCTTATTTAGAAAAACAGGTACTTCTGCTATCTTCATAAATAAAAAAGAAAGGTTCAGCAACATTTCTCAACCATATACTGGCAAAATATATATTAAGAAAATATAATTGTTGCAATTGGTAAGTTATAGGAAACATTCTAGAGCAAGTGACAAAAAAATGAATCATAGAAAAAAAAAGATTATTCATAAACGCCTAGAAAACATTAGGTTGATTATGAGAAACTGTTCGTTTAGTGACCGTGCAAAGTTACAAGGGCACTGAAAAAAGTGACTTATGACAGTTTTTCAGACGCTCATTGCAGCATCCCAGGGTCACGTGATCAAAATCAGAATTCTTGGCATGTACCTATGATGGTTACGGTGTTTGAGGGTCACGTGATCTCCTTTTGGGACTTCTGATGAGCAAAATCAACAGGGAAGCTGGATTCCCTTAACAACCGTGTTACTTGCTTAACAACTCCAATTGTTCACCTTACCAGAAAAGGCAAGAAAGGTCGTAAAATGGCATAAAACTCACTTAACAATTATCTTGCTTAACAACAGACATTTTGAGCTATGGTGAACTGGTGTAAGGAAAACAGCCTAGTTTTAAATACCAGAAAAATCAAAGAGATCATTGTTGATTTCAGAAAAGGCAGGCACAGCCACACTTCTCTGTGCATTAATGATTCTCCTGTGGAGATGGTTACCAGCATCAAATTCCTGGGTGTGCAGGTAACGAGTAGGCTGATTTGGTCGCTCATCAGTGAGAAACTGGTGAAGCGGGCACAGCAGCGCCTGCATTTTCTGCGCCGCATGAGAAAAGCACATCTTCCTTCCCCTGTCCTGACCACTTTCTACAGGGGAACAATCGAGAGCATCCTGTCATACAGCATCACAGTCTGGTTTGGAGGCATCACTGCTTCAGACAGGAAGGCGGTGCAGAGAGTGGTGAGAATGGCCGAAAAGATCATTGGCAGTTCCCTCCCTCCCATCCAGGACATAGCACAGAAGCACTGCTTGAGCAGGGTCTGTAAGATTATCTGGGACACTACACATCCTCTTCATGACCTGTTTTCCTTGTTACATTCTGGGAGGGGGCTTCATGGTATCTGAAGCAGAACATCCAGATTCAGCCATAGTTTCATTCCATACAGCATTAACCTTGCGAACTCTCAAGCTTCCTCCTTGCATTATATATTCAAGATGGACAGTATTTAATATTTATTTGCTACGTATATATAGGGATGTAGGTCTATACATATGTTGTTCATAGTATGTTTAGGTGTGTGTCATATATGTGTTTCACTTTGAGAGCAGGCAACTAAATTTCATTTTTGATGTGTGCCATTAGGCCCACAGTATAAAAATGATAATAAAGCTTGTCTTGTCTTGTCTTGTCTTGTCTTGTCTTGTCTTGTCTTGTCTTGTCTTGTCTTGTCTTGTCTTGTCTTGTCTTGTCTTGTCTTGTCTTGTCTTGTCTTGTCTTGTCTTGTCTTGTCTTGTCTTGTCTTATCTTGTCTTGTCTTGTCTTGTCTTGTCTTGTCTTGTCTTGTCTTATCCGTTGTGGCCATAAATCCACCACTGCCTTGTGCAGCCTCTTCCAGCAACTGAGGGAAGCTGCAGAGAAGCTCCAGGTCTCTTCAATGCTGTTCCAGAGGGAGGGAAATGGGGAAAGGAGCTCAGCCACAAGAGAGGAGATTCCGGCTGAATGAGAGGAAGAACCTCCTGAAAGGAGGAGCCGTTTCAGAGCTGAGCCCTTAAAGCAGCCGAGTTCAGCCTCCCCTTCACTGATGACGCAAAGACTGAGCAGCCATCAGTGGGAGGAGCTTTAAGTGGGATTCCTGCAGAGAGGAGGGTTGGGCTAGATGGTCTCAGGGTGTCCTTCAAAGTTACAGATGTAAACTTCTACTATGCTAATCACAAACCCATAAAGACATGAATATATTTAAAAATGCATACATCCTTTTAAAATTAGCAGCGTGTAAAACCAAAATTTATCTGTCATGGTGCCTGCTGTTTAGAAGATTATGTCTCAAGCAATTAGATTGGCCAAACCTGTTGATCTTTTGCAGCATAAGAAGGTTGAGACGGTTCCCCTCCTTCCCCTTTGGATTCCCTCTCCAAAGGAACCAAGATTAATGGATCCATATTGGGACCCCCATACCTGCCATGGCTGCAGCCTTGGAGCCCCCAAGATCTTTTCTCCCTCCTTCCTTCTCCTCCTCGATCTGGAGGAATAGGCGGCATTCAAGGCCTGGGCCAGAGTCTTCATGATACTGTACAAATCGGGTTCATTTGTGACCCTTTCCCTGTTCCTTTTCTCCTGGGTCTCCAGTGGGGCTTTCTGGGTGCATCTTCTCCGGCCTTTGACGGAAAAGACGTGCTTGGAAAGAGAACAACGGAAATAATGATCTTGAAATTGATCTTCCACAAAGAAATAGGGTTCAAAGGCATCATCCATTGGCCTCTTATTTGCCAGAAAATTAAAGCTCCAAATACTATGGATGTATTTGTAAATTCTGTCATTTTTCAATATATATCTTTCAAAAACTGTATTGATCCAGACTTTCCCTTCAACGGGTCCTGTCAAACCCATAAGTGCCAAATGGAAAGGAAGAATTCTGTCCATAATGGGAGTATATTCCAGGAAGTGAACAAAGACATTGACTTGTCTCCACTTAGAGATGGCATCCCCGAGGGCTGCTGTATATCCAGTTGTTGAGAACAGTTGTGATATTGTTGCAGAAAACCACAGGACTCAGACCACGGAATCAAAAGAAGTTGGTTTATTTGCGCAAAGGTTCAGAGCAAAAATCATAACAAACTCTGAACACCTTCTCATGGAACAACAAGTACATATATACTCTTCAGAAACAGCAAAACACGGAAATGTAACTTGTTAGCATTGATTGGTTACTTGAATGACAGCCCCCTGTTGCTATGCTAGAATAGCGAAATATCTTGTCCCCCTCTCATGGATCGAGGTTACAGGTATCTTGCCAAAGCATCTAAATTTCTTAAGATTTCCTGCAGTTCGTTTGTGGTTAGACACCAGCAAGAACGAGACATAGAAACGAGACATATGTGGTTACTTGCAACAGAGTCTCAAGCTTGACACTCATATGTGACCGACAGATGAACTTGTGGTTTGACATTTTTTCACTTCCTTTTTTCTTCTTCTAGCTAATACACGCATTTAAGACTCATGTCCTGTTTTATGTCCTGTCTTGTTTTATGTCCTGCCTTATTCCCCCCTTTGAGACTCCATTTTAGGTAACAATTGAGTCTCACTTTTACAGTTTCTACTTGAGCATTAGCTTTTTCCCAGCAAGCGAAGATAGCTGAGCAGAAGTCGCATATATGGATAGGCATAATATATGGCATGATTAACACTTTAGACTGGCACACATCTTTCTGTTTCCTGCTGCCAGTTCAAGATAGAGGCAGATAGCACCAATAAGAAAAAGCGAAAAATGTATCTCAGAACTCCTCTTCCTCAGGCACGTCCTCTAATCCCCAGGGTCTCATCCGTACATACTCTCCACTGTCTGGATCCTCACTTTCCCTTCCTGGGTCTGAGGTGAACCTATTTTCCAAGGATCCTTCTATCACAATTAATTCCTTTTCAACCCTGATTTCTTTCACTGATCTCATAACTAATTGTCTGATTAACGGTATAACACAGGGGATGAAGGCTAGTCCTGCTATTATAACAACACAAACAGGATTTGTTTCCTCAATGTCCCTGGAGCCTTCTTCAAGTGTGAGAAGAGTTAATTGGCCATTCTCACAACATTTGGGACTATCGTTCAGGGTCTTATTACTCAACATGCCACTTGCAAACATTAGCCAAAGCCATAGAAGACTCATATTTGACAATCAATGTCAACTTTTCTTTTCTTTTCTATCTTACAAGCCCAGTATCCCACTCAGTTTCACACTCACAGTCACACCAAAGGGAGCAATTGCAATTATGAAATTACCACATCAGGAAGATGGATGGGATTAGGTGTGATTTGGGAAAGGACCAGGTCAGTCTTGGGTGAGCCACACAGCCGAGTCTTATTTGCTAAATATAATGCCCACACTCCCAAGACTCCTACTATGCAACAGAGAACCCACTCCCAAGGTGCTTCAAACATAAGTGTCCCCAAGAGATACACACTGACCTTGGTCACAGTCAGTGCTTTTAGGTGCAACACCTGTGTCTTTGGGATTGGGATGTTTCCAGAAGAAAAGGTGTCCAATACAACAGGTCACAACCAGGGTGATCAGACTCACTGCACCTATGGCTATGTATTGTCGGACTACCATTCCTCAAAATAGATCTAACCTACACCACACACTCCTAACACTTTAACAGATGCTTTCCTTGTTCTTGTCTTCAGCCGTACGTAGAGGGTCAGCTTCCGGAGTGACACCAGTAAGGCCTCTTCTGCCCCGTATGTTGCCTGCCCGTTGCCGGTAGGGCAGTTATAGGGGGCGCTTCTTCAAGCATACCACTAAAGGGCGGGCCTCGTCCTGTTCTGCCTCCCAATATTCATCAACTGCGGGTTTAACTCGAGTCCAGTGAATCCAAGACTTGGATTCTTAACACCTTTACTGCAAGTGGAGAACACATGACCACAGTATACGGGCCTTTCCATTTAGGTTTCAAGTTTTCCCCTTTCCAGTGTTTTACCCATACTTTGTCTCCCACTTGAATATTATGACTGGGGGTACTCAAAAATGGTGGACTGAGGGACACACAATATTGTTGGATTTCTTGTATTTGCTTGTTTAACTCTCCCACCATTTGACTCACCCATGTAGTCCCTAATTGACTTAAGTCCCCTATATGATTTTTCAAGTTATTACTTATGATAGGGGGTCTTCCAAACATCATTTCAAAAGGGGATAGCCTAATTCCTTTTCGAGGGGTGCACTGCACAGACCAAAGTGCTAGTGGCAATGCATCCACCCACTTAAGGTGAGTTTCAAGGCACACCTTTGTCACCTTTTCCTTTATTGTCTGGTTTATTCTCTCTGCCCTTCCCCCGGATTGAAGATGAAAAGAACAATAGAACCTCCAGTGGGTCCCTAAGGATTTAGCCAATGTCTGATTTACTTGATGTACAAACTCAGGTCCATTATCTGATGATATGAATGAGGGTACTCCATATTTGGGAATAATCTCCTTGAGCAAGATTCTGGCCACTTCTCGTGCCTGCTTGGTCTTGGTTGGGAAACATTCAGGCCACCCTGAATAATTGCACACTAGGACTAACATTGCTTGATATAGTCCACATTTTGGCATTTCTGTAAAATCAACAACCAATGAATCCATAGGATAATATCCCTTAGGCTGACTTCCTGCCGGAAGAATAGGTCCTTGTCTTGGATTAACCTGGGCACAAATGTTACATCTCTCAATTGCATGGGCACATAGCGAGTGAAGACGATTGATATACACAATACGGTGGAGGGCTTCAGCTAATGCACTCTTTCCCATGTGAGTAGTTGAATGAGTTTCCTTTACCACTGGCCAGGCTAAATTCTCAGGTTGCTGATAACCTTGCTTCTCTATCAGCTGCTCTATTTCCTTGGGTTACTTCATCTTGTCCCTTTTGATGTCCTTTACAGTGCATGAGAGCTACCCTCTTTGGTCCCAAGACTGCTGTTATAAGTCTTTCAATCAGAAGAGGATGTTTAATTTCTTTTCCTGCAGCTGTTAAGAGTCCTCTCTCTATATAGACTGCAGCATGTACATGTAATGTGAGGAATGCATATTTAGAATCAGTCCAAATGTTTATACTTTCATCTTTTGCTCTTTCCAGTGCTTGTATGAGAGCCCACAGTTCTGCTGCTTGAGCACTTGTGCCTTTTGGGAGTGGCCCACTTTCTATGACTTTATCAAGTGAGACAACTGCATAGCCTGCATATCGTTCTCCTGTTGCAATAAAACTTGACCCATCAATAAACCAATTATAGTCCACTGTTTTCAGTGGCACATCAGTTAAATCAGGTCTACATGAGAATTGACTTTCTATCACTTGCATACAGTTATGTTCAACTTTAGGACCTGGTATAGGCAATAGGGTTGCTGGGTTTAGGCCATTTGTCTGCTTCAATGTCACTTGAGGGTTTTGAATGAGGAGAGCTTGATACTTATAAATTCTGGAGTTAGTTATCCATAAATGTCCCTTTGTTTCCAAAACTCCACGAATTGCATGACTGGTATAGATTGTAGCTAGTTCTCCAAAAGTCAATTTATTAGCTTCCTCTATCAGGAGAGCTGTGGCTGCCAGAATTTTAAGACAATGTGGCCATCCCCTTGATACTCCATCAAGTTGTTTTGACAAGTAAGCTATGGGTTGTTGCCAACTTCCCTTTTCTTGAGTCAGGACTCCAAGAGCCATATTATTCTTTGAGTCCACATACAAAGTGAAAGGTTTCTCGAGGTTGGGAAGTCCCATAACAGGAGCTTGAGATAATGCCAATTTTAAAGCCTCAAAAGCCTGTGTTTGTTCACGCGTCCAAATAAAGGGCTCTCTTTCTCCCCCCTTTGTGGACTCATACAGTGGTTTGGCTAGCAGGGCAAAATTCGGTATCCATATTCTACAATATCCTGCTGCTCCTAAAAAAAACCCGTAATTCTCTCCTATTAGTTGGCTCTGCAATTCAACACAAAGCTTCCTTTCTCTCATGTCCTATTGCTCTCTGGCCTTGACTTATAGTATAACCTACGTATTTAACCTGGGGTTTTCCTCGCCTGGCTGGAAGTCTTCTAAGTCTGAGGCCAAGGCATTGCCAAAAAGAGTAGGTGAATTTTTAAATCCCTGAGGAAGTCTGGTCCAAGCATATTGTTTTCTCTGGCCTGTTACTGGGTCTTCCTATTCAAAAGCAAACAGCTTCTGACTGTCCTTATGTATTGGGATCATAAAGAAAGCGTCTTTCAAATCTACCACAGAGAACCAAACAGCTGATGCTGGAATCAAGCTCAGGAGGGTATATGGGTTAGGCACTACAGCATGTACAGTAACTGTAGCATTATTGACAATACGCAAATCTTGGACTGGTCGAAATGAGCCATCAGCCTTTGGCATGGGTAAGATTGGGGTGTTCCAAGGAGATTGAATAGTTGTTAATATGCCTGCCTTTAAGTATTTGGTAATATGGTCTTGAATTTCTTGTGTAATGGGGCGAGGATAATTTCTCTGCCGGAGACGAATAGGCACTGCCAGAGGCTTCATTTGAATGACTAGTGGTGTATGGTGACCTGCATGTCCTGGCGGATTATCTTCTGCCCATAACTGGTGCACATCAAACTCCTGCCAAGTATCGAGGACTTGAACCTCTTGGGCCACCATTATTCCCCACATCTCATCTGGAGGATGCTTCATTACTAGTGCCATTTCGTCTTTTTCAAATGACAAAGTTGCCCCCATTTTACATAACATGTCTCGACCCAATAAGGGAATGGGACACTCAGGCATATATAGGAATTGGTGTTCAATGTCCCTTCCATTTAGGGAACATCTCAGGGGCTTTAGAAAAGGGTGACAATTTACTGAGTCATCAACTCCCTGTATATTTATGACATCAGCAGAGAAGGGAGCCAATAACTTAGTAACTACAGATCTAGATGCCCCCGTATCTACTAAAAAGGTCACATTATTGCCCCCTATCTTCATTTGGACCAAGGGTTCGGGGGCGGCTTGACTTAAACCCGGTCCCTTTCAGTCCTCAGGCCATTGTTCAGCTGCGACCAAACCTATGGCCTCCACTTGTTCTTGAAATTGGCCTCGACCTCTTCCTTTGAATCCATATGGACGAAACATTTTTCCTCTTCCTTCTCCCTGGAAATCATATATTTTGACTTCTTGAGTTAAATGTCCACGTCCCTGTTCTATTCTTCCAAGTTCAAACCTTTTAGGACATTCATGTTGCCAATGTCCCTCTTCTTTACACAAAACACACTGATTCCTTCCTAGGGTTCTGGAATTGCCTGACAATGCAGCTGCCAGCAATTCAGCCTTACGTTGTATTTTACCTTCTTTCTTCTTCTCTTCCACCTTCTCTCTATTCACATAAACTTTACGTGCAATTTCCATCAATTGACTCATAGTCATGCCCAATGCCCCTTCTTGTTTCTGAAGTTTCTTTTTAACATCAGGGGCACTTTCCTTTGAATTCCTTGCACTCCTGCCCCCTGAACTTGAATATTGCCATCATCAACATTTGCCGGTTGAATTGGGACCGGTAGTTGCATGCCTTGGGCCATAGGACGATGCACAGGGGCGTATGGAGGAGGATTATCTTCTTCATAGGGTTCAGTCTTTAAGACAGGTTTGGCTTCAGTCTGACTCTTCGTGACCTGAGATCTGGGATTTCTATTCATTCTGGCCACGCAGACCCGCATGACTTCCACTCTGCATTTGCGAAGCCATTCAGGATTCTGTTTTACTACTACTTGCCACTGGTCAATATATTGGTATTGATCTGGGTGACTATGATCTGGGTCAGTAACAATTTGGTGAACTTTTGAGATTATGTCTAGATTAAAACTACCTTCAGCCTTCCATCCTACATTGAACGTTGGCCATTCATTTTCACAGAATTTCTTTAAGTCTCCTAGATTGGCCTTGGGGTCTCCATAATCTCCACTAAAACCTTTCTTAAAATTCCTCAACATACACTGAAGAGGTGTCCAAGGGACACTTCCTCCACCACCCATTTTCTAAAACACTGCCACTGACCTGTGATGCCGGACGTTCCAACGGTCACCAACAGGAACTGCAATGGCTTAACCACCCACACAACAACTCTTGGGCCTCTTTAGGATGCGCCGATCCCGGACCCAGGGGGGTGATCAGGCCCCCTCTTCCACTCTCAAAACGAGTGGGTCTACAATTCCACAATACTTGCCTGCAGGCGTCTTCTTTTCAGCTGATGTGTGTGACTTGTTTTGATTCCGTTCAGGTTCTTGGATCGGTCGGTTGTCCACCAAATACCCCTGTGGTGCCGTCCGCCTCCTTCTGGAGAAATCATCTGTGCCGGCTGAAGGTTTAGCGTGACGGCCCCGCTTGGGCACCAGTCGGTCCGTGCCGTCCTCAGCAAAATATTGCTCCAAGTCCCATCTGGGTCGCCAGAAAAATGTTGCAGAAAACCACAGGACTCAGACCACGGAATCAAAAGAAGTTGGTTTATTTGCGCAAAGGTTCAGAGCAAAAATCATAAACTCTGAACACCTTCTCATGGAACAACAAGTACATATATACTCTTCAGAAACAGCAAAACACGGAAATGTAACTTGTTAGCATTGATTGGTTACTTGAATGACAGCCCCCTGTTGCTATGCTAGAATAGCGAAATATCTTGTCCCCCTCTCATGGATCGAGGTTACAGGTATCTTGCCAAAGCATCTAAATTTCTTAAGATTTCCTGCAGTTCGTTTGTGGTTAGCTACCAGTCGAGAGCGAGACATAGAAACGAGACATATGTGGTTACTTGCAACAGAGCCTCAAGCTTGACACTCATATGTGACCGACAGATGAACTTGTGGTTTGACATTTTTTACTTCCTTTTTTCTTCTTCTAACTAATACACGCATTTAAGACTCATGTCCTGTTTTATGTCCTGTCTTGTTTTATGTCCTGCCTTAATATAACCACACAAATTCCATTTCTGACAAGCATAGGAGTGAAAGTCCTCATGAAATTCTCTCCATTATCTGTGTTTGAAGCAAAGAGGCCAATCAAAGTCCATCTGAAATGGAGGAGCAGTTGGACAACTGCTGGGTAGTGGAATCCATTTTTGGGGAACATCTGGTGGAAAAAAGGGAATTTCCTTTTATCACTCAGAGCCTCAGAAGCACAATGATAACTGATCTGAAAAAGCAATGAAGAAAGCTGTGTTATATTGGGGGTCAGATAAAGTCCAAAATAATAGCTTTTAATAAATTCAACTTTGTTTTGATGAACCAATTAAATAGCTAATTGTTGATTAGCCATTATGCCATATCAAGAAACAGAATATTAAATACAAAGCATTAACAACATTGTATATAAAAATTGAATACAAGAAACAAATGAAATAAAAAAGAATAAGAATAAAAAACATGAATCATATATTATGTATTATATGTAAATGTTTAACTCTAACTGCAGAGTCAATAAATTGCTTTAACACAAGTATCCCAACAGGGAGTTTGTCTAATGTGCAGTGCAGGATTCTCTCTCTCTCTTTCTTATGCAGGTGACATTCAATATTCCAGATTCTTGGATTCCAGATTTTTTCTTTTTTCTTTTTATTTCTATCCTGTCTTGATTATTTTTTGGCTCGTTCTCTAGTTATACAAGAGATGGGGAGGTCACAACTCCTAATATAATTTGTCACTTGCAGAACCCAAGAGGGCTTTATTTGCAATATTGTATGTTCTAATACAGAGAACTTTGGGACTCTGTCAGGTTCCAGAGGTTTAACTGTACACCAAGAATTACAGCCATGTGGAAAAGAAAGGACGCCCTCTTTGAGTTCTGTGGTTTTACGTATCAGGACACAGCAAAAAGCATCTGGTCTTAAGCAGTTCTTAAAAGTAGGTAAATACAGCCTCAGATGAACAATAAAAGACATATTACACCATGTCATCATTTATTTTACAAAAAGAAAGGCAAAATGGGGAATCCGTGTGTAAAAGACAAAACACACCCTGACTGCTTCCATAGGCATGAAGAGGCTAAGAGGTAATGTCAGAATCCAGTTATATTTCCTTTCTATCTATCTTCTCTGATCTAAAACCAATTCTTACCCTTCCCTGGATCCTGCCATACTCCCAAGGGGGAGGGGGGAGATGCATGGGGGTTTATTAAGTTCACTTCCTCTATTCACTACAAAGTAAACTTTTGTTTATTCTCCTTCAGGTCTGCTAACCATTACAATGTAACCATTTGCCTCTTATCCTATGCCCCTCTGAACTTCTCCTCCTTAACAGGCAGATAGGAAAAGGGGGGTACAGACCTCCGGAATCTGGTTTATTTCTCCGTCATCAAAATAAGGTGTGAAGAGCTGTTGAATGATTTTGCACAACGGAGCCGGATTGATGTTATCTTTCCGGGATTTAACACCTAGAAAATTGCCGGTCTGAATCGCCCGGAAGAACTGTGGGGTGGGGTTTGCTGAGGGACACTTTAAAACATTGATCTGTAAGGGAATCCCTGTATTATGCCTGCTATCAACTGTTCTTAATAAAAGTTCCTGTTGGAAGAGATTGTTTCCAAGAATTCTGCTTTCTTAAGATGTGGGTTGGAGTGGATCCTTACAGGTAGCCTGGTGCTGCTGATCAAGTGACCTTGATTAATTGATCATCAGCAAGTGTGACTGCCTCTATAAAAGCCAAAGTTTCAGCAGTTTGTCAGTCTCCAGCATTGAGTTGTGTGTTAACACAATGCCAAAAGGTAAAGACTTCAGCAATGATCTTAGAGAAGCAATTGTTGCTGCCTATCAATCTGGACAGGGTTACAAGGCCATTTCAAAACATTTTAAAGTCCATCATTCTATAGCGAAGAAGATTATTCACAAGTGGAAAACATTCAAGGCAGTTCCCAATCTGCCCAGGAGTGAACATCCCAGCAAGTTCACCCAATGCTCAGAGATACTGCAAAAAATCAAGAGTTCCACCTCAGACTCTACAGGCCTCAGTGAGCATGTTTAATTTTCATGGCAGCAGAATTAGAAAAAGACTGAACAAGCAGGGTTTCTTTGGAAGGGCTGCCAGGAGAAAGCCTCTTCTCTCAAAAAAGGACATGGCAGCCTGGCTGAGGTTTGCCAAGTTGCACCTGAACAAATCACAAGTTGTCTGGAACATTCTCCTTTGGACAGGAGACCAAAGTGGAGAAGTTTGGCCATAACACACAAGGCCACGTCTGGCAAAAACCACACACAGCCTATCAGCACCAACATGCCTCACCAATCACCAAGCAGGGTGATGGAGGGGTGAGGATTTGGGGTTGTTTCGCAGCCAGAGGACCTGGGCACCTTGCACTATGTTGTGTGTTGTTCATCTGAGATTATAGTTACCTACTTTTAAGAACTGCTAAGGACCAGTGATTTTTTATCAGATGTCCTGATACATAAAATCATAGAACTAAAAGAGGATGGACTTTCCTTTTCACATGGCTGTATTTTCCCTGATTTTAGACAAAAGATGAAACTGTATAAATTCCCAATCCAGCTCTGAGTCAGCAACTGAAGTCCTTTTATCCATCTCCAAAATACTCCTTAGGTCCAATGATTGGATTTATTCCAGTAGAGGTATATTTTACGCCCCAAACTTCAGTTCAATATAAAGATTTGGGGGTAACTTTGGCATTATATACTCTAATAATTGGGAAAAAGCTGGACAGCTATGAGGGTTTTTTAAAATTTAAGCAGTAGATTCAACCCTGCCCTTGCTCTAAGTGGGCTCCTTTGATGATGGCAGATCCAAGATTCAGTCTCAGAGAAAAGTAACGCTGGGTAAGGAAAGGTGTTACTTGTTGTATTGGCTACATTTGTCTTCCAAAGACCACAGCTTTTGACTTTCATTTATCAATAATCAGAGAAACATTATGTCAGTAGGAGACAAGTTTTCTCAAGAGTCTATACAATCTAACCCATAGGATAACAGTACTGCATTATCAGTTTAAACCAACTTGTATTTAGCAAGTAAGAGGCTCAGTGGCTTAAAGACACTGAATCTTTTCTGGCAGTTCGAGTTCTATCACTGCATGGCGGGGTGAGCTCCCGTCGCTTGCCTGAGCTTCTGCCCACCTAGCAGTTTGAAAGCCTGTGACAACGCTAGTAGATAAATAGGTACCACTTTGGTGGGAAATGTGGCGTGTTTCATGCAGACTGTTGGGCCCCTGCCAGTGATGGAGTTGCTGGGATGTGACACTCAACTGCCAGGCAGCATCGGTGGTGAGACAAGGCCCGGATGATGCCATAGGAGACCTCTCATCTTTCTGATGCGGAGCCAGTTCACCCCCTGTGGGGCACCCTGGATGAGCTCCTGAGCACAAACTGAACGGACTAGCATTCCTGGGCTGTGAAACAAACACTATGTAGTCACCTAGCTATTTATACCTTTGCCATATGCTAAATAAATAAACAATTTAGCACTTTAGGCATGTACATGAGAATCCTTCCTTAGTCCTGGTAAGTCATTAATGTATAGACTGAATAAGAAGAGTTCAAATATGTACTCTTTTATGTTACACCTTGGTAAGTATCTATCCTTCTTCTCGTGGCTCCACTGAGCCCAAACCTCCCTCTCAAACAAGGGCTTGTGGAAAGGGCTTGGATCAGGGCCAACAGTCTGAGTTCCATTTTAAGGGAAATCAATTTCCTCCATCATATTTCTCCATTTACTGTATCAAATGCTGCAGTAACATCTATAAAGCCAGAAAACCATGGTTTACCTGACTGACATATTGTGTAATTAGCTATTTCAAAAGTAATCTGTTGTCAATATGAGATTATTAATTTATTGATTAATTATTATACAGCTGTGTGAAACTTTTTCCTCTACTTAAAACCTTCTTGTTCTTCTGCAAGGAATATACGTTTGTTCTAACCAACCTCAAGTTTACTTAAGAGGAACATGGTGTATATTTTAGCCACAATATCCATTAGTCTAACTAACCTGTAATTGCTAGAGTCCTATTTATTCCATTTTGTTTGTATAAAGGAACACTACTATTGCCAAATTGAGTACAACTGGATATGTCAGGCATTATTTCTATGTGAAAATAAACATGCCAATAGTTCACCCACAACTGGGGATATTTTTTGAATAGCCGGGAGAAAGTCCTCTACAGGGACCTTACTGCTTTTCAGGCCTTTGATGAGGAATTTAAACATAAACATAATAGAAAAAATATAATTGATATGTTTGCTAATATGGAGAAAAGGAACTCTTGAATTCCATGTAGAAGGTATGCTTGGATCTATTGCTCACCCACCACTATCCCGCTCACTTTACCAGACAGAGAATAACACACACAAACCTGGGGGACTTTGTAGGTGTCTGCTAATGTTGATATCTGGATGGAGATCTCCCTGTTAGCTGAATCAAGAAGAGCCAGCAAGTTCTCCTTCCTTCCACAGCCGTAGTTTGGGACATTGGCTTCTCCAGTAGAGAGAATGTCCAGCAAGGCATCTGAAGTGTGTAAAGTGCTCAAAGAGTTGTCATGGATGTTGCAGCCAAGTGTGAGATTGTGCAGGAGCTGGGGATTCTTGTTGACCAGTTGAATGGTGAAAATGAATTGTAGGGTGAGTGAAAAACCGTAAGCCTTACTGTAAAAAATGTTCATGTTATTATCATCAATACCAACAACATTTTTAAAAAGAATTTATTCCTTTTTGTCTCCACAAGCCTACTGAGTCTTAAGCCAATACTGATCCAAAACCAATAATCAGTTATACAAATAGGGGAATGGGCTGAGGAGAGGCAACAACAACTGTTTCAATCACTACTTTAAACAAAATGAATTCAAGTAATGAATTCAGGAGTAAACGGGGAGAGGAAAATAATCTCATTGCCTTTGGGATTTTTTTAACCCCATCTCTGGATTTGAGTCTCTTCTACAAAATAATGAAAAAGAGGAAATCAAAATCATCCAGGAAATTAGAGAAATCCTGTAATATAGAAGCATGTGAAAAGAAGAAGAAAAGAAGGAAAGTGTTAGAATTAGAGAATGGGGGGGAATGCAAGTCCATCACCTTGAATGACTTACGATAGAGATGGAACAAAAGGAACACAGTTGAAAGGCAATATTTTATGCGATAGTTCATTTTCAGTGGTGAATATACCAATGAGATGGTCTCCTGGCCTATAGTAGCTCCATGGATTGTTTCCACCCTGGTGCTCCAAACTCAGCAGGCATTTCGTTCTAAGCTTCCCAGAGACTGGCTGGGACATCAGCAGCATCAGAACCAGAAGCAGCAGGTCCATAATTCATAGGGCTTTATTAATCCTCTTCCTGTTTCTAACACCAACAGCAGAGAACAAGTGGAAGAATTCAAAGCACTCTCAGAAGGTGGAGATGCCAGAGACTTTCCTGATAGAAACAGAAACACTCAGCTTCACCTGGGAGGAGAGAGAGGTACAATCAAGAGCAGAGCCCCGGCCTGTCCCAAAACGTGTTCCCTCAGAGCTTGACCTAAGGAATTTATCCTTTTCTGATACAAGATCCTTTGCTTATGGATTCAGTCTGATGTCTCTACCAAAGGCATACAGATCTCAAAGACCCAGGTGATCATAATTATAGTGAGAAGCAACTTCTCCTCTTGGGATCCTGAACTTCTTATGGGCTCCATGTGCAGAGGAGACACTGGAGAAAAGCATGTTAGTGAAAAATCACAGATACACTCCTGGGGGTTCTGTTCTGTTGTTGTTGTGGTCCTTCTTTTCAGGACATGTCCAGAAAGTGATGCTGGAGGAAGGTAGCTCAATAACAAGGGAACTGATGTCTTCTGTCCTTCAACATGGTCTCCTTGTCTCCAGAGACTGCTGGGGAAGGTCACCCAGAGCTGTGGAGTTTGGTGCCACTCTAGGTTGGTGACACTTAACTCTTGTGTTGCCTCTCTTCTAACTGCCAAGGAAGCAATCAGACCCCTTGGATTCTGCCTAACCTTAAGAGTGGGGCCTGTTTGGGATTTTCTTTTATATCAGAACTTCATATATTAATCATAAATTGCACCTGATTTTAAAATTCCTTGTGCCTGAAGTGAAATTTTGTTTCCCCTCTTTTCTAAGCAATATCAATTTTGGGATGAGAGGCAGGTGTCAGAATCCATTTATATTTCATTTCTATCTATCTCCTTTGATCTAAAACCAAATCTCACCTTTCCCTGGATTCTGCCATACTCCCAAGGGGGAGGGGGGAATATGCCTGCGGGGTTATTGCTTTCACTTCCTCTATTCACTACAATGTTGCCTCTGGGTCTGCTGCCCATTACAATGTAAGAAATTGCCTCCTGCACTATGCATCTCTCTGAACCTTCTTCTCTCTAACTGGGCAGCTAGGAAAAGGGGGGGGGGAATACAATCTCCGGGACCTGGCTTATTTCTCCGGTCTCAAAAGGAGGTGTGAGGAGCTGTGGAACATCGTACTACAAACGGAGCCGGATTGATGTTATCTCCCCTTTCCCACGATGGACTTAACACCTGGGGATTGGCCAGTCTGAATCGTCCGGATGAACTGTGGGGTGGGGTTTCCTTAGGGACACTTTAAAGTATCGATCTGTAAAGAAATCCCTCAGATCCTGTCTATCATGGCCGCTATCAACTACTCTTAATAAAAGTTCCTGTTGGAAGAAATTGTTTCCAAGAGTTCTGCTTTCTTAAGATGTGGATTGATGTGGTTCCTTACATTAGACAGGATCTGCAGTAATAGTCAACCTGGAAGGAAGAACCTTACCGGGGGATTTTGCAAAAAATACAATGTTGGACGACGAGGCAGGGAAGGAAGAAAACCCCATGGAAAGGGAGCCTCTCCCCCAACCGGGATCCTGCCAGCTGTCAGGATCCAAAAGTCATACTCCTCAGGAGAAGAAGTGGTGGAGATGTGCGACCAGAAACCGGTGGTCGATGGGCATTGGAAACAAAGCCGAGTGGGAAAAGATATCGAGAAAGGTGACCCTGAGACGGGGCAGCCACCAACCCGAATGGAAGCAAGCGATGGAGAAATCCCTGCACGTTAGCGAAGAGAAAGAAAGTTGTGCACAACACTCGAACTGGATCCTAGAGAAAGCTATTGACCTGATGAAAACAACCCTCGGCTCTCTAGGGGAGGAGAAACCTGAACCTCGCAGCTGCACCAGCACCTGGAGCTGCAGCTGGAGAGACACTGAGGGGGAATCAGAACCTGTAGTCCCGGGGACATCCGCTGAACCAGCAGCTACCACTTCAGCAGCCCCCACTCCCCGCCGACCCGCAGATGGCAATCAGGATAGGAGACAATACCGCCAGTGGCGAAGGGACCAATCCATCCAAAGATTCCCGCCGCTGGACGTGAAATTCATGGGGGAGCCGCCATGCTTGGGGTTCTTCCTAACCCAAGTCCTCAGCTACATGGAAGAATACAGACGGGACATCCCCAGCGACAAAGCCCATATATGTATCGTGCAATCTGCTCTGGATGGGGTGGCCGCAGACTTGATGGTGAACCTGCATGATTCCAATGCCCCAGAGCTCAATTCAACCATTTCATGTCCTCTCTGAGAAGGCGATTAGAAGACCCCCTGGCTGATTGCAAGGTCCACGAGAGAATCAAAATGGTGAGGCAGGGCAGACGCCCAGTAGCTGAATATACCTGTAAGGACCCACCTCAATTTACATCTTAAGAAGACAGAACTCTTGGAACGGTTCTTCCAACAGCAATCTTTATTAGGAAAAACTGACTGAAGGCATGCTAGACAGGATCTGAGGGACCTCACTGACCATTCAATGTTTTAAAGTGTTCCCAGGCAGCCCCACTCCACATTCCTTCCGGTCAATTCAAATTTGCAGATGGCTGGGTGTTAAATCCATCGGATCCCAAACGTTGCAATCTTCCCCCCCTTTTTCCTTGCTTCCGGTAAAAGGAGGCTTCATAGCGAGTGAGATCAAAGGCTGATGGCCGCATTGTTATTGTTAGTACTCTCGAAGGGAATCCACAGAGCATGTTCCTTTGTAGTTGATAGGAGGAATGCCAGTCATAAACACCTGTGTTTACTCCCCCCCCCTTTGTAGTATGACAGAATCCAAAAGAGAGTAAGAATTGGGTTTTCTCAGAGTAGATAGCTAGAAATAAAATATAATTGGATTCTGACAATACCCAAGAATTCCGGGCGATTGCCAACAAGCTGAACTGGCCGGAAGAAAATCCTCCTTAGCCATTTCAAAGACGGCCTAAACTACGACCTGTATAATGCTTGCCTGCCTCAAGGGGACCCACGCCAACTCGATGAATGGTACGTCCTGGCGGAGGAAGCAGAGATCGACCTACTGAAGAGGCACTACCGAGGGAAACCATGGGGCCGCTCGCCTCCTGAGCCAACGCGCGAGCCAGCAAAACCACCGGCTACGCCCAAGAAGTCAACGGTCTGTTTCAAATGCAGGGGAGAGGAGCATTGCACCATAGAATGCCTATCGAAAGCCCCTCAGTGCAACCCAGACCCATCACCGGCCAGGAAATCAGGGAAGTCCCCAGCCAAGCCAAAAGAACCCTCCATGAGGGCGATAGAGGCTGTGGAGTCCTCAACCCCTGCCCAATGTGGGGATGGATCTCCGGTCTACACCGCAGGGCCAGTGGACACCTCGGACGACAGCTCAGAGGGCGAACCCCTGGTAAGTGGGCCCATCGCACCCATCCTCAAGACAGTGACTATATTAGCTCCCTCCATGCCTGAAGCTGTGAAAGTGAAAGACTCTGGCTGCACCCGCTGCCTCATTAGCCTGACGCTAGTGGGGAACTTGGGCATTCCGATGAGGAGACTGAAACAACCAATCTCATTTGGCCAGTTAGATGGGTCCATAGCAGGGGGCTGCCAGCTACCCTAGCCACTTTATCAGTCCACCTATCCCTGGGGAACCATGAGGAAGACATAACATTGGTAGTGACCCCAGGCATGGAATGCCCAGTGATCCTAGGACTGGAGTGGCTAAAGAAATGGAACCCCTGGGTAAATTGGAGGATGGCAGAACTCAATTTCCCGAAGGGGGATCATGCAAACTTAAAACCCCAAGGAGCCCTACCAAACCCAGGAACAGAGAAAGCTTCGGTGGGAGAGGAAAAAGGGCTACCCGAGATCCCAGAAGAATACCGAGACCTTGCTGAAGTTTTCAGTGAGAAACGAGCGGATGAGCTTCCCCCTCACCGACCCACGGATTGTGCCATAGAATTCAAGCCTGGGGCAAAACTCCCGAAGCCCAGACTATACTCTATGAGCCCTAAGGAGGAGGAAATGGAAAGATTCATAAATAAAAACCTAGAAAGGGGGTTTATTGAACCTGCCAAACCTAAGGTTGCTGCCCCGGTTCTCTTTAGAGAGAAGAAGGACGGCTCATTACGCTTATGCATAGACTACCGCCTATTGAATACAATCAGTGTAAACAACCTATACCCCTACCCCTCATGAAGGACATGTTATCACACCTCTCGAAAGGAAAATTTTTCACTAAACTAGACCTAAGGGAAGTGTATTACCATGTTAGGATTAAGATGGGGGATGAATGGAAAACCACATTTAATTGCCCAATGGGGTGCTACCAATTCAAGGTTTTGCTGTTTGGATTACAAGGGGGCCCCGCAGTATTTATGCAATTAATCAATGAGGTACTAAGGGAGCACCTATTTAAGGGGGTCCTGGTTTATCTAGATGACATCCTTATCTTCAACAAATCCAAAGAGGAACATGTCAACCTAGTCAGAGCGGTTTTAAAGAAACTGCGAGCTGCCCACCTATATGCCAAATTATTGAAATGCGAATTCCACCAGGAAAGAATAAACTACCTGGGTTATCGCATATCCCCACAGGGCATTGAAATGGACCCAGAAAAGGTTAGAGCAGTACTAAAATTGGCACCACCTCGCACAAGGAAGCAGTTGCAAAGTTTCCTGGGTTTCACAAACTTTTACCGCCAATTCATCCCCTCATTTGCCCAAATAGCCCTGCCCCTCATGAACTTACTAAACACAAAGGGAGAATCCTCATTGAAACCTAGCCAGCCACTAAAATGGACAATGGAATGCCAAGCGACGTTCGAGAGGTTAAAGAGAGTTTTTTCTGCCCAACCCAAACTGAGGCACCCAGACACGGATAAACCTTTTGTAATACAGGCGGATGCAAATGATGTGGCAGTGGGGGTTGTACTATTACAAGAAAACAACGAAGGGGTATTGCAACCGTGTGGCATACACATCCAAGAAACTCACCGAAACGGAACAGCGCTGGCCCGTGTGGGAGAAAGAGGCATACGGGATACGTTGGTCATTACTTACGTGGCGCCAATTCCTTGAAGGGAATAAGATCCCTTTTCAGGTGTGGACGGACCACAAAAACCTGGAAGCCTTAAAAACACCCAGGAAGCTCAACCCCAAGCAAGCCTGCTGTCCCAGCATTTTCACCAATTCCGTTTCACGCTGAAGCACTTGCTGGGGGGGAAGAACTTCCTGGCAGATTCACTGTCTTGTATGCCCCAATATAACAGCAAGCGAGCCACTGATTCTAAACCACTCATGCCTGAACCACAACTGGCAGTGCCAGTAACCACCAGAGCCCAATCTAAATTAAAGCCGCAGCTGGGTAGCCAAACTGGAATCGAATTCCGGAAAACTTTGGAAACAGGTGAATGGTTCCAGAAAAATAGACGCGTGTGCACAATCAAGGATGGACTGCCATGGGTGGGGGAAAAGTTATATATACCAACCACCCAGAGGGTCACTTTCATGCAGCTATGCCATGATACAAAATCAGCAGGGCATTTTGGATTTGTAAAAACATTACATTTAATTCAAAGGCAATTTTGGTGACCATCCATGAAAAAGGACATAGAAAGTTACGTGGCCAGCTGCCCAAATTGCGCAACTGCTAACAGGTTGCAAGGGAAATCTCCAGGACTGCTACAACCAATGACGAACCCCTCAGCCCCCTGGAAAGAAATATCAATGGATTTTATCGTGGAATTACGAGAAAGCAATGGAAACACTGTCATCGGGGTGATTACGGACTTGTTTTCCAAACAAGTGCACTTTATCCCTTGCCAAAAGATTCCCACCACAAAAACCTTAGCGAACCTATTCGTGCAGCACATCTACAGACTGCATGGGGCACCCCAACGCATCATATCTGATAGGGGAGTGCAATTTACGTCTGCATTTTGGAAGGAATTTTTATCCCTCTTAGGAACCACTCAGGGACTGTCATCTAGTCATCATCCTCAATGTAATGGACAAACCAAACGTTGTAACTCAGTATTTGAGCAATACTTAAGATGCTTCATTAATTTCCAGCAATCGAATTGGACGGACCTACTCCCCTTTGCAGAAGTTGCCTACAATAACGTAGTCCACTCCAGCACAGGCTACACTTCTTTTCAAATAGCCAACGGTCAAAGTTTCAACCCCATGCCAGAACTAACCCCAAACGAACCAGCAATCCCATCACTGAAAGAGTGGATAGAACAATTACAAAACACCTGGCCAATAGTTAGAAAAGCCTTAGATGAAGCTAGGCAAGCATACAAAGCACAAGCAGATAAAAAAAGAGTTGAACCCACACCATTCATTGTAGGAGAAATGGTATATTTGTCTACAAAATACCTAAAATCCCTACAACCTTGTAAAAAACTTGGACCAAAATATGTAGGACCTTTTCCAATTAAAAGAATCATAAACCCAGTAACAGTAGAATTAGAATTACCCAAAAATCTCAGGCAAATACACCCAATTCTTCACTGCAGCTTGATGAAAAGAGAACAACAGTCACCCTTACGGCCAAAAATCCCCCCCCCCACACACACACACACCAATACCTAGTAGCATGGAAACATCTTCCCTCCTCAGAAAAAGAATGGGTCCATAAACGCCATGTTAGAGCAACGAAACTGCTAAAGAAGTTTCATACAGAATATCCCAACAAACCAGACTAACTTTTATTCCTGTTTTGTTTTCTCTACAGGTCGATCTCTCTTATTTTTAAGGGGGCCAGGATGTCAGAATCCAGTTATATTTCCTTTCTATCTATCTCCTCTGATCTAAAATCAAATCTCACCTTTCTCTGGATTCTGCCATACTCCCAAGGGGGAGGGGGGATATGCATGTGGGTTTATTGCTTTCACTTCCTTTATTCGCTACAATGTAACCTTTAGTTTACTGACTCCGTGTCTGCTATACATTACAATGTAACAAATTGTCCCTGCACTATGCATCTCTCCGAACCTTCTTCTCCCTAACCGGGCAGCTAGGGGGAAAAAAAAGGGGGGGAGAAGTACAAACCTCCGGGATCTGGCTTATCTCTCCATCCTCAGAAGGAGGTGTGAAGAGCTGTGGAACATCATGCTACAACCGGAGCCGGACCAATGTTATCTCCCTTTTCCCACGATGGACTTAACACCTGGGGATTTGCTGGTCTGAACCGTCCGGATGAACTGTGGGGTGGGGTTTGCTTAGGGACACTTTAAAGTATCGATCTGTAAAGAAATCCGTCAGATCCCATCTATTATGCCTGCTATCAACTACTCTTAATAAAAGTTCCTGTTGGAAGAAATTGTTTCCAAGAGTTCTGCTTTCTTAAGATGTGGGATTGAAGTGGGTCCTTACACCTCCCTCTTGTCTCCCCAGGGAGTTTTCCAGCTCTCACCTTGGAAGCTAGTCCTGTAAATGGAAAAATACAAAGAATAATGCAGAACTATGTCCTGTCCTGAGCCAGAAAGCCCAAAATATAGAGAATTCCTGGCTTGGCCTATGATTTAGGCCTTGATTGTCCCTGCATAATTTCAGACTCTGGCCTCCCTTTTTTTCTCCCTTGTCCCATTTGAAAGCTTTCTTTCAAGATGTGACAAATTGGTCCTGCAAGATGCATTTCAGTCCATTTCCAGATGAACAGCTTAAAAAAATCCTTATTTTAATCCATCTTGACTCAGGCAGCCTCATGGACACCCCCAAGATCCAAGGCCACAATGGACCCTTCTGTCTTCTCTGGTATTAGAAGATTCATTCCCTCTCTCTTTTCATCAAAGTCATTCATTGAAATGTTGGTGAGTCCAATATTCAGAGTAGAACAGCCTGATTAAATTCCTTCTTGGGGCCATTTTCTCAGCCAGCTTGATAACCACTAGTGCAGGGGTGTCAAACTGTGGGCTGGATGCATCATAGCAAAACCGTCCCCACCCCATTGCCGGCAATGGAAAAAAAGTCGTGATACGTCGTGACACGTCACGTGATGTTGCAAGTTTGACACTCCTGCACTAGTGCATATTGCCCTTCGTCTCACTTTTGCTAATAAAGATATTGGGTTCCTCCATTAAACTGTTGAAAGAAAAATCTTCGTCAGGGTCCAGTCCAAGCTGGGAATAATCAAAATGGAGACTGCTTTAGAAAGAAGGTTGTAGTTTATTGGAGAGGAGAGCCAGACAGAAAGATGGCTCTGGGAAAGGTGTTGGAGGGCACCAGGACTCTCCTTTGCCCAGTCCGCTTGTACCAAAAAGAGAGCAGTGATGGAACTGGGGCCCTGCTCCACATTTTGCTCCTGTTGCAATGGAAAAGATCCAGGCTGTTAGTCATGGAGAATCCTTTCCACCACACTGAGATTGGGCAAAAGAGGCTAGGATTCAAACCCAGAACCAAGCTCAGCCACGGAACCTCTTTGTCCAAGGGGTAATACTGGCTGGGCGGCCTTCCGAGTCCTCTGGTGGATCTTTTGCCACAGACTTTGGCCGATGAGTCCCTTCTCTCACAGGCAGCCTGGCGGGGTGCCTCCTTTTCTCATTAGATGCTCCTTTACTCAAAGAGCAAGCATCTTCTCTGTCCTAGGAGTGTCCTTTGTAGGGAAATCTGAGAAAGGAGAGGCAGGTGCTGGGATCCTCAGGGAAACTTTCGGTCTCCCCCAGAGGAAGAAAACCCTCCAGAATCAGGCCTGCCTTTGCAGTGTTTTTAGCTGTTAGACCCAATTCTATCCAAGAAAAAGTGTTTGTGGTTCACAGAGCTGCGGGGTCTCCTGGTCATCAGAGATTGTCTCTCGGTGGCCCTAGGCAAACCCTGCTGTCTATATTCTCCCTCCCCACTGGCCAAGATGGATAAATAAGCGGAGCCATCTTGAAGGTTCCCTGAAGAGTCAAATGGAAGCAGGAGAACCTGTGGGGACACAGGACACACACAAGACACAGGACACACACAAGAGCTGCAGGAGGAGGGGTGCTTAGTGGGTCAGGAACAGCCTGGCCTCTGATCCAGCCCTCTGGGCAACCTGGAATTTGCAAAGATGCAGAAGTGTTTCTCCTGTAGAGGTCTACATGGAGCAATCCATTCATGAAAGAACTCCTTTCCTTTCCCTCTCAATGTCCCATCTCCATCCTAAGCATCTGCTTACAACATCACTCCACTTTTTGAAGTTTCATGTCAACAATAAAAGTGATTTTTTTTCTCTGAGGAAACTTGGTTCTGTCCTGCAATCGGCAGGTTGGAGAACTTTTTACACCAGCTCCTGGATCGCTCGCCTTCCTCATTTTCCTCCAAAACAGGAAAAAAAAAGTTGAAGAATTCCCTGGAAGAAAGAAAAATAATGTCAAGGCTGCTAACATCGAATGTTATGCTTGACATTATACATGGATGCAGACATTCACTATTTAACCTGTGTATTACTTTAAGAGCCAATATTAGATAGTAGGGGGGGAGGAGGAAGTGAAAGAATGTGCTGAGAACTATTTAGCCATAACAATATTCCAGCAGAGCATCTTCAAAGCTGGATGAAATGTGAGAAGATAAAGATATGGCGCGTTATGGAACGGGAGGGAAAGCTCACACTTTAAACTAATTGGAGAATGTGATTAATGACTGTTACATGAGGGAGGGGAATATGTTTAGACACTGTGGGAAGAAGTAGGAGGGTTTAGTTTTGGGCTTCACTTTATACGTACGGAAGCTATGTTGCAAAATAAAGAGTTTTAAAGGTAAACATGCCTCAGAATTCCTTGAAATGCATCTTGCTTCGCAACTTAACAAATAAATCTATGGAAAGGACCAAAGCCTATTTTTGAGAATCACTTTGATTCAATTGAAGACATATAAATCCCAGAACAACATAGTTACCACGGAAAGCAGCCAGAATGCTAAAATAGGAATCTGGGTTGAATTCATTAATTTTAACCTTAGTTTTTGGGGGTTTTTTGGCCTGATTGTATATGCTTCACAGACACACAGAGTTATCAAATTTTAAAAGCTTTTCCTATTTCAGAGGTTGCCCTGTGATAGTAAGGTAATCATGATAGTAAGGTAATCAACCCAGTGTTTTAACATCTATAAGGAATAAAAGATGAAACTCCTCTGGAATACATTTGCCCCGTTTCCCTTTCCTAAGAGGAAAAAAAAATGGGCGTTTCCCCCCCTGGAACATCCCAGTCCTCTGAGATGGGGAAGACTCCCCAGAGTCCAGCAGTCCACGAAAAACCCAACTTACACCTTGAACTGGAACTTTTCACTTACCGAGGAAAGGGAGTAACTGAGAGGGAAGCTGGAGGGATGAGGACACAAAGGCCCCGGAGTTTCCAAGGAGGTTCCAGGCCTTCCTGCCTTTAAGCAAGGTGAGGTGATTGTGAGTGATCACCTGGTCTGGCATTTCCCAACAAGACTGGGCTGAGGCCTTTGGGAAGCTACCCCCTAAAATCATAAAAACAGCTGAGGCCTGGATGGGGGAGGGTCTCCTCTCCGATCCTCTCCTGGGTCCCCAGAGGGCTGGTGGGGAGGGAGAAACTGGTGGGGGGGGTCACAAAGGGAGGGGTGGCAGAGGGAGACCCAATGGGCCAGTGGCTATTCCCCCACAGACGGGGGTCCCCAAAACTGAGGGACCTCCAAGGAGGGGGAGGTTCAAACTCAAGGTCACTTTGGTGGCAGGAGGGGGAGATCAAACACTGGAGGGTACCAGGCAATCAAGGAGAGTTCCTTCTTTTTTTTAAAAAAAGGTTTCTCTTTCTTGTCAACAGCAGAAGTCACACACCAACCAGAGACTGTTAATTTTATTCCTGGAAACTAGGGACAATGGATAGGCTGGGTCGTGCTAGGGCAGACAGTCAGCTGAGAAGTCACAAATTGGCTCTGGTGATATCCACACATCCCATTTAACCTGGTCACTTCACTAATGGCTGCATTCATTCTTGCAACTTTTAACCATGGTTTGATTTCTTTTCTTTTTTAAAAAATATATTTTATTAGTTTTCCAGTTTTACATTTGAGTATTTGGAAGGCAACGTGGTGATTGGGTTAAACAATAGTTCAATAACAAAATCTTTAGTAGGTATCTCAGATTACATCATCAAATATTTCTTCTCTGTTTCCCTTAACATTTGCTAATTCATATTTAAGCTAGTAAATTTCTAATTATATCAAACTCAGTAAAAAAATCATTATCGCATTTATAAATACATTTTTTTGGCTTATATATATCTTGATAAATCTCGATAAACAATCCATGTCCTGTTATTAAGTTTTACCTATTTTTTTAATTACAGTATTTCAATTTGACCTTTAATATCCATAGTATTTAACTTTCAGGTAACCCAAATTTCCTTTATCTCACTTCATAAAAATTATAATGTCTAAAATACACATATTAGTTACTTAAATATAATCTTATTCTATTTCATAAACATTTTCTATTTCTCACCCTAATACATCATCATCTTAATAATAGAGTATCCTTTATTAGTTCAAATCCATCTTCTATATTATCTGGGCTAGTCAATAATTCAAACCTATTTCCTAATAATTAGTTTACCTTTCCCTTATAAATCCACATCCTCAGTATTAGACAGATTAATCCCTTATTTTTTACTATTTTTCAACTATTTTAAATCCAGTAATCAAATTTCGCTTTGTCTCAAAATCTCCCTTTAGCCCACTAGTTGACAGTTTAGGGTCCTCTCTAGTAGACCAAAAAGCCCCAAATTTTCAATCTAATTCTAGCTTTCTTCTTTTGCCAACTAGGCTTCCATATCAATGCTTTTAGCTCATCAAATAGATCTCCCTTCATTCTTGTTTATGCTACTTGAATTGACGGAGACCATCTAATTGCCAATCTTCTGAAAGATCTGGCCCATTTATAATCATTAGGTTGTCACCCTGGTAGCCCAGATCCCTGTATTTGTTCTGGTATAGTTGTCTTCAATTCGATCTGGTCTTCTTCTTTCTCAGATTTCTTCTGGTTTGTATAGAAAGTCATTTCCAGTTTTAAAATTATTGTTTCGTTGTCTGAATTTTCAGTAGACTGTACTTCTTGATCTATAAAGCCCTCTGTCTTGGTATTCACTTCTTCCACTCCTGTTGTTTTTTGAATTGGTAGTTCTTTAGCTGCAATCAAGGTTTTGCTTGGTGGCTCTAGGCTGGCACCTTTATCTTTCAGGTTAGCTTTGAGTATCTCAGTGTTTGCAAGAATACTTTCAAGTAAGGATTTTAACATAGCCAAAGTTTTTTGCTGACCCTCCTCCATTTCTGACATAATTATAAATGGTCTTTCTAGTGAAGGCTATTTGTTAAACAAAAGTCAGTAAATGTTCACTCCACCGTTCCAAGAAATCAATTTCACTGCCCAGCTGCTCTCTCAAAGTTAAATCTATCATAGATAATACCAAGGTCAGGTCTGTGCTGTGAGCAAGTCTTTGTCAGAAGCAATAAACTGTTGTACCAAGCTTCGCCACAAGATGTCCCCGATAGCATTTAGAGTTTTTTTTTCCAGATCCCAGGCTAGGTTCTTATCTGATTTAGGTTCTTTTTTGCAAATGAAATAAAATAGCAGGTTCCAGTAAGAATAGGAACTTTTTGGGTCCCCAAATTCCAACCCCCCCAAAAATAAATATCCAATTATATTAAGTTGATCTTTTCAATGCTTTGTTTCCCCTGGGTGATCAAATGCCGCCATTTTAGAGGGTGGGGGAAAAAAACCCTTCCCTCTCTCCTCATAAGGGGAAAGAATTTTTAAGGAGCATTTTAACAGGAAAAGTACTTGGGGTACAGAGAAGGTAAGATCTCACCCAATTCCTCCATGTTGCTTTCAAGGTGCTTGTTAGTAGATTTGGCCTCAGCTGTCAGCAGCTTGATGATGGGCCATATTAGTGGCCGATCTTTTCCCCATCAGTTTGAACAGCTGCCCCGGATCAAACAGGAAGGCTGCCGCCCTTCCGCGATCACTTGGGGGTCCCCTTCGTGCTTGTCGCCCCTACAGGGCAACTTCCGACCTTCTTCAGGGTCCCCCGGCAGTAGAAAACCGGATGGTGGAGAGAGAGATCGCCCCACACATCCGCCAACTCCGCGATTGCAAACCGGAAGCCAACCATGGTTTGATTTCTGAGGCAGGACTTGTTGGCTGATGGATGAATTATGAATTATGGGAGTCCCAAAGGACATTAATTCAATGGATACCAGCTGAACAATAACTCATAACTGAAATAACCTGGGGACACTTTTCTTTCTGCAAGCACCATATTCACACAACACAGTTCACCAGGCCAAGGAAATGTTCTCACAGCCAGCCTGAGACAAAACACGGGCCTAGGTGCATCCTCCCGAGAGCCTGTAACAAACCACGGATGACAATCCTCTCCTCTGGGGTCTCCACTGGGGTGGAGTGGTGAGCACATTTCCGATGGAGAAGGGACTTCCTCCCCTCTGAGCACAACCCGGCTTCAGTGAGACATGGCAGAAAATATAATGGAGGATGGCAGCCTTGTTATCCATCAACCTGGCATTGAAAAGCAACAGCTTGAACCCAGAGCCCCCAAGGATCTAGTAGCCAGGCACTGAGAATTGAATCTGAGGGATCTTCAGTGGGAGAACTTTCAAGTAATGGACCTGGGCTATGGGCCATCCTCTGTTCCTCACAGTAAGGATGGACCTGCCTGTCCATCTCACTCAGCCCACCCAGTTCTCCCCTCTAGGCAAAGTTGTCCTTATTAATGTTCTCCAGACAAGAAATATAATCTCTGAACAACCAACAAGGATAAGCCAGGAACATAGGGACTCCCAACTGCTCCTTCAAAGCACTTGGGGGTCTTTTGTGGGGGTTCTTACACAGCATTAGGGATGGAAATGTCACAGGAGTCCCACCCCACCAAGGGCATCCACACAACCAGAGGGAGGACCACCGGTTCCCCCAAACAACTTTCTGGCTGGCAATTTTTTTATGTGGCAAAAAAAACACACCACTTTGACCTTCCATCAAACTATGGCCCTCTCCACAATCTCACCTGCAGACCTCACAGCACACAGATTATTTAATAAACTAATAAATTTCAAAATGGAAAGGATCTGTCTTAAATGAACTATGAAGGACAACAGACACAGTGGCAAAGAACAAAAATTCTATCCACTCCATAACTTTCTCACTATTTACCCAATGATATAGTCCACAGGCTGTCACTCTCTTGCCTCTCATCCAAAAATTTATATTGCTAGAAATGATGGGAAATGTAATTTCACTTCAGGCACAAGAGTTAAAACCAGCTCCGATTTAGGACTCATGTATGGAGATCTAATATAAAAGAAAATCCCCAACAGGGTCAACATTTAACATTAGGCAGGGTTCAAGGGTATTGATTGATTCCTTGGCATTCAAACAAAGACAGGCCTAGAATTAAGTGACATCATCTTACAGTGTCACCAAACCCCATAGCTCTGGCTGACCTTCCCCAGCAGTCTCTGGAGACAAGAGGCCAAGTTGAAGGACAGCAGAAGTCATTTCCCTTGTTATTGAGCTATTTTCCTCCCGCATCATTTTCTGGACATGTCCTCAGAGGAGGTACCACAACCACAACAGAACAGGGCGCCAAGCGTGTTTCTGTGGTTTTTCACTAACATATTTTTTCTCCTGCTAAACAAAGAAGTTTAGGGTTCCCAGTGGAAAAGTTGCTTCTCC
>JALGBA010001272.1:0-47027 GCA_023970755.1 Azemiops feae
TGAGTTGTGTGTTAACACAATGCCAAAGTCTGCCCAGGAGTGAACATCCCAGCAAGTTCACCCAATGCTTAGAGATACTGTAAAAAATCAAGAGTTCCACCTCAGACTCTACAGGCCTCCGTGAGCATGTTAAATGTTCATGGCAGCAGAATTAGAAAAGGACTGAATAAGCAGGGTTTCTTTGGAAGGGCTGCCAGGAGAAAGCCTCTTCTCTCGAAAAAGGACATGGCAGCCCGGCTGAGGTTTGCCAAGTTGCACCTGAATAAATCGCAAGACGTCTAGAACATTCTCCTTTGGACAGGAGACCAAAGTGGAGAAGTTTGGCCATAACACACAGAGCCACGTCTGGCGAAAACCACACACAGCCTATCAGCACCAACATGCCTCACCAATCGCCAAGCACAGTGATGGAGGGGTGAGGATTTGGGCTTGTTTTGCAGCCAGAGGACCTGGGCACCCTGCGGTCATTGACTCCGCCATGAACTCCTCTGGGTACCAAAGTATTCCAGAGCCAAATGTGAGGCCATCTGACCGACATCTGAAGCTTGGTGGACTTTGGGTCATGCGAGAGGACAACGATCCCAAGCACACCACAAACAGCTGAAGAAGAAAAGAATCCAGGCGTTGGAATGGCCCAAAGTCCAGACCCCAACCCAATTGAAATGCTGTGGTGGGACCTCCAGAGAGCCATGCAGAAACAAACGCCCACAAACCTCAATGAACTGAAGCCACGTTGTAGAGAAGAGGGGGCCAAAATTCCTCTCACAACGATGTGAGGGCCTGATGAAGTTATACAGATAACGATTACTTCAGGTTATTGCTGCTAAGGGTGATTCTTCAAGCTATTGTATCATAAGGTGCATTTAGTTTTTCAAACATGGCTTCTCCACTTTGGCTTTCTTTTTGTAAAATAAAGGAGATGGCGCAATATGTCGTGTGTTGTTCTTCATCTGAGATTGTAGTTACCTACTTTTAACAACTGCTAAAGACCAGGTGATTTTTATCAGATGTCCTGATACGTAAAATTGCAGCACTCAAAGAGTCTGGATTTTCCTTTTCACATGGCTGTATTTCCCCTGTATTTCCCCTGATTTTAGACAAAGATGAAATTGCATAAATTCCCATCTCTGAGTCAGCAACTGAAGTCCTTTTATCCATCCCCAAAATACTCCTCAGATCCAATGATTGGGTTTATCCCAGTAGAGGCATATTTTAAGCCCCAAACTTCAGTTCAACATAAGGATTTGGGAGTAACGTTGGCATTATATACTCTAATAATTGGGAGAAAGCTGTTTTTTAAAAAATTTAAGCACTAAATTCAACCCTGCCCTTGCTCTAAGTAGGCTCCTTTGATGATGGCAGATCCAAGATTCAGTCTCAGAGAAAAGTAACGCTGGGTAAGGAAAGGTGTTACTTGCTGTATTGGCTACATTTGTCTTCCAAAGACCACAACTTTTGACTTTCATTTATCAATAATCAGAGAATTATTATGTCAATAGGAGTCAAGTTTTCTCAATCTAACCCATTGGATAACAGTACTGTATTATCAGTTTAAACCAAGGTGTATTTAGCAAGTAAGAGGCTCAGTGGCTTAAAGACACTGAATCTGTTCTGGCAGTTCGAGTTCTGTCACTGCATGGTGGGGTGAGCTCCCGTCGCTTGCCTCAGCTTCTGCCCACCTAGCAGTTCGAAGGCCTTTGACAACGCTAGTAGATAAATAGGTACCACTTTGGTGGGAAGTGTGGCGTGTTTCATGCAGACGGTGGGGCCCCTGCCAGTACTGGACTTGCTGGGATGTGACACCCAACTGTGAGGCGACATCGGTGGCAAGAGAAAGCCTGACAAGACAGGAGACCTCTCGTCTTTCTGGTGTGGAGTCAGTTCACCCCCTGTGGTGTACCCCGGATGAGCTCATGAGCACAAACTGAACAGACTAGCATTCCTTGGCTGCGAAACAAACACTATGAAGTCTCCTGGCTATTTACACCTTTGCCATATGCTAAATAAATAAACAATTTAGCACTTTAGGCATGTACATGAGAACCCTTCCTTAGTCCTGTTAAGTCATTAATATCTAGAGTGAATAACAAGAGTTCAAATATGTACTCTTTTATGTTACCCCTTAGTTACCCCTATCCTTCTTCTCATGGCTCCACTGAGCCCAAACCTCCCTCTCAAACAAAGGCTTGTGGAAAGGGCTTGGATCAGGGCCAACAGTCTGAGTTCCATTTTAAGGGAAATCAATTTCCTCCATCATATTTCTCCATTTACTGTATCAAATGCTGCAGTAACATCTATAAAGCCAGAAAACCGTGGTTTACCCGACTGACATATTGTGTAATTAGCTATTTCAAAAGAAATCTGTTCTCAATATTAGATTATTAATTTATTGATTAATTATTAGACAACTGTGTGAAACTTTTCCCTCTACTTAAAACATTCTTGTTCTTCTGCAAGGAATGCATTTTTGTTCTACCCAACCTCAAGTTTACTTAAGAGGAACTTGGTATATATTTTAGCCACTATATCCATTAGTCTAACTAACCTGTAATTGCTAGAGTCCTATTTATTCCATTTTGTTTGTATAAAGGAACACTACTATTGCCAACTTGAGTACAACTGGATATGTCAGGTATTATTTCTATGTGAAAATAAACATGCCAGTAGTTCACCCACAACTAGGGATATTTTTTGAATAGCCAGGAGAAAGTCCTCTACAGGGACCTTACAGCTTTTCAGGCCTTTTATGAGGAATTTAAACATAAACATAAGAGAAAAAACATAATTGATATGTTTGCTAACATGGAGAAAAGCAACTCTTGAATTCCATGTAGAAGAAATGCTTGGATCTGTTGCTCACACAGCACCATCCCGCTCACTTTACCAGACAGAGAATAACACACACAAACCTGGGGGACTTTGTAGGTGTCTGCTAATGTTGATATCTGGATGGAGATTTCCCTGCTAGCAGAATCAAGAAGAGCCAGGAGGTTCTCCTTCCTTCCACAGCCATAGTTGGGGACATTCCCTTCTCCAGTAGAGAGAATGTCCAGCAAGTCATCTGAAGTATGTAAAGGATTCATATAGTTGTCATGGATGTTGCAGCCAAGTGTGAGATTGTGCAGGAGCTGGGGATTCTTGTTGACCAGTTGAATGTTGAAAATGAATTGTAGGGTGTATAAAAAACCATAAGCCTTACTGTAAAAAATATTCATGTTATTATCATCAAAAGCAACAACATTTTTTAAAAAATTTATTCCTTTTTGTCTCCACAAGCCTACTGAGTCTTAAGCCAATATTGATCCAAAACCAATAATCAGTTATACAAATAGGGGAATGGGCTGAGCAGAGGCAACGAGAACTGTTTCAATCACTACTTTAAACAAAATGAATTCAAACTATGAATTCAGGAGTGAACGGGGAGAGAATAAAATAATCTGGATTGTCTTTGGGGTTTTTTAACCCCATCTCTAGATTTGAGTCTCTTCTACAAAATAAGAAAAAAGAGGAAATCAAAATCATCCAGGAAATTAGAGAAATCCTGTAATATAGAAGCAAATGAAAAGAAGAAGAAAAGAAGGAGAGTGTTAGAATTAGAAAATGGGGGGAATGCAAGTCCATCACCTTGAACGACTTACGATGGAGATGGAACAAAAGGAGCCATGTTGAAAGACAACATTATATTTGATAGTTCACTTCCAGTGGTGACTATACCAATGAGATGGTCTCCTGCCCTGTAGTAGCTCCATGGTTTATTTTCATCCTGGTGCTCCAAATTCAGCGGGCATTTCGTTCTAAGCTTCCCAGAGACCAGCTGGGACATCGGCAGCATCAGAACCAGAAGTAGCAGGTCCATAATTCATAGGGCTTTATTAATCCTCTTCCTGTTTCTAACACCAACAGCAGAGAACAACTGGAAGAATTCAAAGTACTCTCAGAACGTGGAGATGCCAGTGACTTTCCTGATAGAGAAACACTCAGCTTCACCTTGGAGGAGAGAGAGGTACAATCAAGAGCAGAGCCCCGGCCTGTCCCAAAACGTGTTCCCTCAGAGCTTGACCTAAGGAATCTATCCTTTTCTGATACAAGATCCTTTGCTTATGGCTTCAATCTGCTGTCTCCATCAAAGGCACAGAGATCTCAAAGACCCAGGTGGTCATAATTACAGTGAGAAGCAACTTCTCCTCTTGGGATCCTGAATTTCTTCTGGGCTCCATGTGCAGAGGAGACACCGGAGAAAAGCATGTTAGTGAAAAATCACAGATACACTCCTGGGGGTTCTGTTCTGTTGTGGTTCTGGTCCTTCTTGTCAGGACATGTCCAGAAAGTGATGCTGGAGGAAGGTAGCTAAATAACAAGGGAACTGGTGTCTTCTGTTTGGGATTTTCTTTTCTTTTGGGGCCTGTTTGGGATTTTCTTTTATATCAGAACTTCATATATTAATCATAAATTGCATCTGATTTTAAAATTCCTTTGGCCTGAAGTGAAATTTTGTTTCCCCTCTTTTCTAAGCAATATCAAT
The DNA here is from genome assembly GCA_023970755.1 of Azemiops feae. Taxonomy (NCBI): domain Eukaryota; kingdom Metazoa; phylum Chordata; class Lepidosauria; order Squamata; family Viperidae; genus Azemiops; species Azemiops feae. The sequence continues at coordinate 4,523 of JALGBA010001272.1, forward strand.
TTTGGGATGAGAGGCAGGAAAGTGACAGCCTGTGGGCTGCATCGTTGGCTGAATAGGGAGAAGGTCATAGAGTTGGTGGAAGTTTGTCTTTTTCTTCACACTTTCGGCATTATCTTTATGTATTGATGTAAGATTCTTTGTATTTTGAAGTTTCTTTCTGGTTTATTAAATCAAGAATGGACTGAAAGGTCTGAAGCTGAGATGTATTAATTTATTTATCAAATTTATTGGCCTCCCATCTTCTGGCAGGGTATCTCTGGGCGGCTTACAAAGGTGGAGGCGGTTCCCACAGCCAAAATGGTGTGACCTGTTTTTTAGCCACCTGATTTTTGGAGATCTGATGCCCCTCCCCCCTCTGGTTGTGTGAATGCACTTGGTGGGGTGTGACATTCCCATCTCTGAGGCTGTGGTGTGAAGCCCTTCCCTAAAAATCCTCCAAGTGCTTTGAAGCTGCTCTTGGGGCACCTGTGTCCCTGTTTCATTTGGATCAATTGTCCACAGATTGTGTCTCTTCTCTGGATGAGGCTCCCTGATGTGTCCAGCTTTGCCTAGAAGGGAGAACTGGGGAGGGGGTTGAGTGGGGGGGATCTGAAGGAATGGGCAGGACCCTCCTTACGGTGAGGAACATATGACAGCCCGTATCTCAGGCACTACCCTCCGTGCCTGGCTTATCTTGGTGGATCTGGGTTCAAGCTGTTGTTTTTGAAGGCCAGGCTGAGGCATTAAAGGGCTTCTCTTCTCCATCGTGGTCTCTGCCGTGTCTCACTGAAGCCTGGATCGGCCCAGGGCCAGGGGGGGAAGCCCCTTTTCAGTCAGGAATGAGCCCACCCTGATTTCTGGGTTCACCCCAGGAGAGACCCCAGAGGAGAGGAGGAGAGACGGCTGCTGTCATCAAGGGTTCATTCTGGGCTCTCAAGAGGCTGCACCTAAACCTGGGTTTTGTCTCAGGGTGGCTGTGAGAACGTTTCCCCACACTTGGTGAAGTGTGTTGTGTGAAATGATCCTCGCAGGAAGAAAAGTGTCTCCAGCCTATTTTCAGTTATAATCGATTGTTCAGCCTGTCTCCACCGAATTAATATACTTTGGGGTCCCCATGTTTCATTGACTCATCGCCCAGCAGGTTCAACCTCAGAAAACAAACCATGATTTAGAGTTGCAAGTGTGAATGCAGGCATTGGTGAAGTAACTAGTTAAAACAGGTTGTGTAGATACCATGAGACACTTTGTCACTCCTCAGCTGACTGTCTGCCCCAGCTCTACCTGGTCTATTTCTAGTTTCTAGGAATAAAATTAAAAGAGTGTGGTTGGTGTGTATCCTCTGCTGATTCGTAAGAAAAAGAAATATTTTTTATATAAAAAAGAGGGAAAACTCCTTCACTGCCTGATATCCTCCAGTGCTCAATATCCCACTCCTGCCCCCATGAAATTAAGGAAGAGGTCCCCCGTCTGTGGGGGATGAGCCACTGGCCCACTGGGTCTCCTTCTGCCACCCCCTCCCTTCGTGACCCCCCCGGTTTCTCCCTCCCCACCAGCCCTCTGGGGACCCAGGAGAGGATCCGGGGGAGACCCTCCCCATCCAGGTCTGGCTTTGGGAGTCAGGAGCTCAGCCCGCCTGAGGTGGGGGCAAGGAGGCCGTGGGGCAACTCCCGGGTTTAAACCAAGATCGACTTTATTAAAAGTGGCAAAAAGTACAAGGTTTCACGCACAGAACACAGTTAAAAAAGGTAGATAAAGATAAACAATCCTAACACAATTCTAGCTACAGCTAAACACCTCAGCTTCCACCTTTGCCAGGTTTCCCACCTTCCATGGGAAAGAACTTTTCTGCCCTGGGTGAAATTTCCTCATTCTCCCTGCACTGATCTGGATTTTGCCCTGTGGGGATCTTTATATGGTAATCAAATAGATCCCGTCTCTGAGGCTCTTTCCCCCCTTCCTGTGTCTCCCGTTCAGGGTTTCTCCCTCTGGGAAGCCAGGGGAGCCTCTCCCTGCAGCTCCTTCCCAGTCCTCGCATTCAGACGGTTTCTCCCTCCGGCAGCCTCTTTCCTGGGAGAGAAGAGAAGGACTCCTTCTGAAGACCTTTCCACACTCCCCGCATTGATCTGGTTTCCCCCTGAGGGGATCCAAAGACCATGCAGTTCATCCTCACCTGGTGCTCACCATTCCTTGACCTTCCCTGCTCTTCTCTCCACCATTCCTGATGCTGTTATTACAAGTTCTTTCATTTCAGCCTCCTTTTTATTCTTTTCCATCTCCCTTAAACAAGCTGCATTGTTGTTGTATTTCTTTGTGTTGTCCCCTATCTGCAGCCAGAACTGCACATTTTCCTCCTTGTTGGGTGTTGACCAATTCACTGCAGTCTCTCCATTGATGGGTAGGTAGAAAAGTTTCTGATCGGATTGGAATTGGAGGCTCTGCCTGTAATTTGCAGTTCGAGCTTTGAATATGCTGATCTTCTTGGCCATAGCTGTTATATGCTGCTTTATGATTTCCAGCCCTTCCTTCTTTCTAGGTGATTTTTATTGATTAGGTCTCTTTGTTCTTCAGCTTCTATTCTTTCATCTTTTCCATCTTGCTTACATCTGATTTCAGTTTGCTGATCTAATTTTCCAGCATGATCTTCCATTTTGGTGATGCAGTATTTGGCTGATTTTTCCATCCCAAGTATTCAGTTGTAACTGCAGCTGTGCTGTACATTAGTTGGTTTGTTTCTTGCAGTGAGCTGGTGCTTCTATTTGATATTACAATATTGGCATCTTTTAATGCTTGTGCCAGCTGCTTCTTTGGCACCAGCTTCAGTGCAGGCAACCTTATTCTGTTCCTTTTGTGCTCTTCTACATGCTCAGCTATTCTTTGCTTCAACGCTTCTACTTCTTTATTCATGGGTGTTTTTTTTCCCTTCCTGAGGCAGAGGAGAAGGTCCCTGGTTTCTAAGGAAAGCAATTCAATAGCTGTGCTGGCTCTGCAGTCTGAGCTGCTTCTGCCAAGGCTTCGACTTCTTTGCCCTGAGCGGACCTGGGCAACATTTCCAATTATGCTTCTGTGAATATTTTTTTTGTATAATAAGTCAACACTGATGTACTAGTGCTAGTCTCTGTTCTGTTATTTCTGATTCTGGATGTTCTTTCCAGGACTGGAGCCTTCCTTTCAAATATCCTCTTCTTGTGGGATTTGATCTGTATTAATGGATCATTATTTCCGTGTTTTCAGTGTCTGTATATTTGCAAGGGATAAACCCCTTTCCTTATGGCAGTTCTGCAGCTTCTGGCACTGGTTGCTCAGCCCAGAGTCCTGAGTCCAGTTTTCACCAGATGTCCAGGAACTCCAACATGGTCCTTGTTGACTTCGGAGATGACAGAGCTGATATGGGTTTCTGTAATTGACATCTGATGATCCGGGAGAGACACTCTTTGTCTGACTCCTCCGAGGAGACCCGTCCAGTATGGTTGAAGCTCTGGCGTAGCCCTCATCTTCCTCGGAGCAGGTAACCCCCACAACCACGTCAAGGTCCTGCCTCACTGGGGGATTGTGGTTTGTCACACGGTGAGCAGACATTGGGACTGGATGGAAGCTGTTCCACGGAAAGCTGCCTTGGGCAATTGACCGATGGGGACGTTCTCAATGGCGATGGGGTTCAACTGGGGCTCCAGTTGTTTTGGGATCTCACCCATGGCAGCTACTCGTCCTGGGGCAAAAGAAGCATAAATTGAATATTTTAATAATCATGAAATAATAAGCAAGAAACAAAACAATTAATGACACTTAGCAACCAAATCAATATTAAAGACTGCTAATCTTCTTTCTTGTTAGCTTCCTTAGGCCAACCACCCCCACCCAAAACCCCAGATCAGGAGATGCAAGACAACAAAAGGCACCAGGTAACCTCAAGAGAACCCAAATCCCCTCCCTTCAACTAGGACCTTCTTTCTTTTCTTTCTTCTTTTGGACAAGTCTTTGGTCCACTCACTTCTTGCAGCCTCCAAGCTGACCACTGAGTGCAGCCACCTCTGTATGTCGGCCCCATCCCTGGAATCCATCTAAGAATAACAACAACAATAATATATCTTTAAAAGGGAAAAATAAAGAAAAACTGAACTTTTTGCTTCTATATTGGCTTTTCAAAACTTTCTTGACAAACCTCATCCTGGACAGCTTGTATGTCACTCAAATTGTTAGCTCTCTTTATGAGTCATACTTGGCCCCCTCCCTCGATGCAGAATTGCTATCTTTGTTTTTAAAACTGCAGACACTTATTTCTGCTCGACATTTCCCTTTTCACGTTTCACACATTCGAAGCCACCAACCTCTTCCTGGAATACTTCAGGAAGGCAATGATGTGGCCGATTCCGCTGCAGCGGCTGCCGCTAATCAAGCACTCACTCTTTCAACCCCCACACCTTGGGAAAGTCATTCGTATTTTCACCAGAATAAAAAAGCTCTCATCAAACAGTTTGGCCTAACACCAGGAGAGGCCACTGCTATCTTACAGCAGTGCCCTACCTGCAGCAAACAGGCCCATTCTATTCCTATGGGAGTAAATCCCAGGGGAACAGAATGTTGTCAAATTTGGCAAATGGATGTTACCCAATATCCTTCCTTTTCCCCATGGAAGTATATACATGTATCTATTGATACTTTTTCTGGGTTCATCATGGCTACGCCTCAAAGAGGTGAAACCACAAAACATGTCATCAATCATTGCATTCGAACCTTTGCATCGCTGGGACGCCCAAATGAGTTAAAAACAGATAATGGTGCCGCATATACCAGTGCAATTTTCGCTACTTTCTGCACCAAATGGGGAATTAATCATAAATTTGGAATTCCTTACAACAGTCAAGGCCAAGCCCTTGTGGAAAGAGCTCATCAAACGCTCAAAAATGCACTTGACCGCTATTCTGAAACAAGGGAAAAACGCCCCCTAGCCTCCCAGCAGTGCAAGACATTCTTAATCTTTGCCTTTATACATTAAATTTTTTAAACTTAACAGGCAATCCACCTACCTCTGCAGCCGAGAGGCATTTTTCTTCCTCCTCCCTTTCTCTTCCCCGACCACAGGTTTGGTATCGTCAACTCCCTGATCCTACCTGGAAAGGGCCCGCTGATCTCATCACTTGGGGGAGAGGCTACGCAGCAGTCCAACTGCCTGAAAAAGTCTTGTGGGTCCCAGGTCGCTGCGTTCGGCCCTATTTTGCACCAGCACCCCATCCATCCCCGCCGGCAGACTCCCTGTCTCCTGAGCCTGCAACCATTGATGTGTGACTTTGTACTCCCAGACAACACCTTGTGAGTTCCAGGTCGCCATGTTCACCCACATCATCCCAAGCCTGATCCTAAAAACATTGTTCCTAACAACACTTTGCTTACTGACGGAGAGACAGCATCTTGACGCCTTTCTCGCCCTCCACAATCCTCACCAGCCCCTGAATTTTACGTGGGTAGTTTTGGACAAACACGCAAACATCCTGAACTCCACTTCGTCCATCGCTGTGCCGGGATCCTGGTTTCCTGACCTGTACTTTGACTTTGGCATCATGCTGGGGGCCACCACCATCACTAGCCACCAATGGATCAAGCGGTGGTCCCTCTATGTTTGCCCTGGCTATATGAAAGACACAGCACACCGGAACAAGTGTGGGGGAGAAAGCGCCTATTTTTGCGCACACTGGGACTGTGTCTCCACGGGGGAAATAACATGGGACCCCCCCCTCAAAGGTGATTTTATTATACTCAAACGGACTGGTTGGAATGTCAAATGTGAAAAAGACCCAAGCAGAGTACACTTTAACTGTAATCCGGTTAAGATTTCCTTCACCACCCAGGGAAAAAGGCACGGGGGGTGGCAGGTTGGAATTACTTGGGGAGGTCGTGTTTATGATAAAAACAATAAACTAGGGAACATTTTTACCATAAAACTAATACAAACCCCCATAGAACCCCCGGTACTGATAGGCCCCAACAATATACTAACTGACCGTAAGGTGCCACCCTCTCAACCCTACCGGTACTTTTGAGAAAAATCCGCCTACTCCTTTTGCTCATTCTTACTCTCCTTCACAGAGACGCCCTGGGAACCCTCTTTGGGACATTGTCACTGCCACCTATCACTTGGTTAATAGCACCCATCCTAACCTTACTACAGCCTGCTGGTTTTGTTATAATGTTCAACCCCCATATTATGAGGCTGTAGGGTTTGTCTCTCCATACAACACCTCTTCAGATGACAACGCATGCAGATGGAAACATGGCTCACAAACACTGCAGTCAATGTCTGGTAAGGGAACCTGCATTGGACTGGTACCCACGCAATACGAACAATACTGCAACACCACACATACCACGATTAACACAACACTCTTTTACATACCACCTAGAGACGGATGGTGGGCCTGCTCCACAGGCCTTACAGCCTGTGCCCACGGCCATGTGATAACCACCAAAGCCTTTTGCATCCTTGTCCAGGTCATACCACGCATATACATCCACACAGCAGAAGAAGTTTATAACACCTACTCAGGGTCTGAACTCTTAAGACACAAGCGGGAACCTATCTCCACTCTCACAATAGCTCTTTTGGTAGGCCTTGGCCTGACAGGAGCAGGAACTGGAGTAGCTTCTTTCGCACATCAGTATACTCAATACCACAACCTTAGAGCAGCCATCGATGAAGATTTAGAGAGAATAGAAACTTCTATCTCGCACTTACAAAAGTCCTTAACCTCCCTCTCTGAAGTAGTCTTGCAAAACAGAAGGGGACTTGATTTGCTTTTTCTAAAAGAAGGGGGGTTATGTGTGGCCTTAGGAGAAGAATGTTGCCTTTATGCAGACCACTCTGGTATAGTACAGGACTCCATGACCAAACTCAGGGAGGGCCTGACTAAATGAAAGAAAGAGCAAGAAGGTCAACAAAATTGGTTCCAATCCTGGTTTAATTTTTCTCCATGGTTGACCACCCTGATAAGTGCCATAGCAGGACCACTGGTATTGTTATTCCTTGCATGCATATTTGGCCCTTGTATTTTATCTCGCTTAAAAAACTTTGTGCAAAGCAAAATAGGTACTTTGGAAAACATGATACTGGAACGTCACCATTACCAACCAGTACCATCTGACGAAGATGTGGAGAAAGCATCCCTCTGCACACCAGACTCTGACGATGAGTCAGAATCTGTCAATATGCAATTATGTAGGTCAACACCTACCCTGGATGGGAGGGGGTCGGAGGACCACCAACTCACAGGGCAGGAAACCTACTTTTAAAACAAAAACAGAGGAGATGTTGGGAAAAAGTTTAGTTCAGGCTCCTGCAGTGTGACTAGGCCAATGGCTCTCACATGAAACAGGAGCCAAGGACATGAGAAACTCCGCACAAAGCTGTTTAGCAATAAACTGCAACAAATTGTAACATAAGCAAATAGCTGAACATAGTAACTGCACCACGTAGGCATAGAAACTGTGAACAATGGAGGATTGTCCATCGGACATACACAAGGACAATGTGCAGATATCACGAACAAAAGCACAAGACATTCACACACACAAACTGCCTTCGAATGGAATGCTTATCTGAAAGAATGTAACAGCCTTTTGCCTGCTTCATGTAACCACTTTTGTTTGCTTCTTGTAACTTGTACTTGCTTCATGAAATCACCTATAGTTTGCTGAGCTAGAATGCAACCCCCTTGCTTGCCCCATGTCACCACCCATATTTTGCTGAACTAATAAAAGAAATTGCCTGGATTTGTTCTGGGCTCATTTCATCACGAGGAGAAATTGACTCTGTGTCTTATTTCTCACTCCGTCCGGCGCGGGTCTGCCCGGACCCTCTCATGGTGAGCCCGCTGGCAGCGAGAAAAGCCACAATCGTGGTTAAAGAGAAAATCCCAGGGGATCAGTTAATGCCTGAGCATGTCACGGCTCTGAAATTGCTGCCTGCTGAGTTGGAGCCAAAATTTACTTTACTTAGAAAGCTGATGCTCAGTGGCACCACCACAAAAGGGCTGATACAATAGTCTGGCCAGATTGCAAGGTAAAAATCAACTTTAGTGAAAAACTAGTTCCCAGAACTTTGCATAGTTGAAGAAAAACTTGCAAACACACAGAGAAGTGAGAGAAAACCAAGTGAAAAGAGATGGAGAAATAAAGGAAGCCTCCCCACGGGAGGGAGGGAGGGAAGGGGAGATCAGGAGCCTCATGTGGCAGATGGAAAACTGATCTGCAAAACCCAACTTCCATCTTCAGAGACCCGGGAATACAGAAGCCCATGTTCTCCTGCCACCCTTTCCCATGCAGAGGCCAGGCTAGGGGGCTCTTGCAGGGATGCCAGACAGGACTCTGCCCGGCTGGGTGGGGAGCCCCTCTTGGGAGAAGGAAGCTGTGGGGGGGCTTGTGTTGGGGAAGGGAAATAGATCTGCAAAATCCCCCTCCGAGTCCCGTCTTCTGAGTCCTGGGAAGGGGGAGCCCAAGTCCCATGTTCCACTGCCACCTCTTTCCATGCATGGGGCACGGGGGGGGGGAACTCCCCACCCCCCCATTCCTTGGAAGAGACTAACCTGGTTTATGGGTTCCAGGGTTGCATGTTGGGGGGACGCAGCCCCCAGGGTTTCTCCACCTTCGCTTGGGCTTCGTGTCTTTCCGGGAGAGGCTCCTGTCGGGGGGAAGCCATGCAGGGCCGGGTCTTCCAAGGGGGGGGTCAGCATTGCCTGGGAGGAAAAGGCCTCACCCTGGAGGGGACCCTCCGTGACTCTGAGGAAGATGAGGGTCCCCCCCCCTGGCCCCTCCAGACCCCCCAGCTGAGGAAACCCTCTTCACTGCAGTCTTTTCTGGGGAAGGGGCTTAAGCCCCCCTCCCTCTGCAATTCTGGGGGGTTTTGCCTCGTTCTCATCACCCCCAAAGCTTTGAACTTTCCTCTTTATTTGACCCCCCCCCTTTGGCTTGGCTTCTTCAGCCTCTTCTCCATCAGGCAGAGGGCAGGGAAGCTCCCAGGCAACCATCTCTTCCCCCTGCTTGATTGGCTGCTGGGTTGTCACGATGAAGGGGGCGGGAATAGAAGCAGCCGCTAGAGAGAAAGAGAGGCGGGATTTTTGTCTCCCCTGAGAACTGGAGGATTTGAATGGGAAATCTGCTTTCTCTTAGGAAACCCTGCTCAGATGCAGCCCAGAATCAGAAGGGGGGAAGGGTCAGAGAAAATGAAGCAATATTTAAAAATATATTAAAAAAACAAAGGAAAACTTGAAGACTTTAACATAAGAAAAATAAAAAGTGAACACTAAAAAAAGATAAATGATCAAACTCTGTAGAAAAAGTTGTTTAACCCTATAGAGTGTGATCTATCATCCATCCATCCATCTAATCATTAAATTTATTGGCCACCCATCTTATCACAGGGTAACTCTAAAAGATGGTGGTGATGCCCAGAAGTGTGGTGGACGGTGCAACCTGATTTCTAGCGATATGATTTCTGGAGATCTGGTGGACCTTCCTCTGGTTGTGTGGATGTACTTAGGGGGGGGAGGAGGGCCCCCTTTGACCTTCCCATCTCTGAGGCTGAGACTTTCTGTACCAAAAAACCTCCAAGGGGTTTGAAGGTGCTGTTGGGACTCCTTTGTTCCTGGTTTATTTGGATCAATTTTGGGGGGGACTATGTGTCTTAACTTGGGGGGGACATTAATATGGACTTCTTGGCCTAGAAGGGGGAACGGGGGGGGCTGAGTGAGAGGGGGGAACTGAAAGGACAGGCAGGTCCATCCTGACAATGAGGAACAGAGGGTGGCCCATATCCCAGGTCCACGACTGGAAAGTTCTCCCTCTGAACCTCCCTCAGATTCTGCTCTCAGTGCCTGGAGACCAGATCCTGGGTGGCTCCTGGTTCAAGCTGTTGCTTTTCAATGGTAGGTGGATGTGCAATTAGACTCTCTCCTCCAGGATGCTCACAGCCAAGTCTCACCGAAGCCGGGTGATGCCCAGAGAGGAGGAGGAAGCCCCTCCTCGGTCAGAAATGGGCCCACCCCAATTTCTGAGATTGTCCCAGGTGGGACCCCAGAAGAGAGGAGGAGGGGAGGCTGTTGTCATCCCTGGTTTGTTACAGGCTCTTAGGAGGCTCCACGTGGACCTCTGGCTGGTCTCAGGGAGGCTGCGAGGACCCCAGGCTGGTCAAGTAGGTTGTGTGAAGGTGGTCCTTGCCAGAAGTAAAGTGTCCCCAATACAGGTAGGCCTCGACTTACGACCGCAATTGAACCCAACTTTTCTGTTGTTAAGTGAGACATCTGTTAAGTGAGTTTTGCCCCATTTTATGACCTTTTCTGCCACAGTTGTAAGTGAATCACTGCAGTTCTTAAATTAGTAAATCGGTTTTTAAGTGAATGGCTCCCCCATTGACTTTGGTTGTCAGAAGGTCGCTAATGGAGATCCTGTGACCTTGGGACACAGCAACGGCCATAAATATGGGTCAGTTGCCAAGTGTCTGAATGTTGGTCACATGACCATGGGGATGCTGCAAAGGTCATAACTGTGAAAAACGGTCATAAGTCACCTTTTTCAGTGCGGTTGTAACTTTGAATGGTCATTAAATGAACTGTTGTTAAGTCAAGGACCCAGGTGTGTCGGGGGTTGTGTGAAGCCGACCAGCTCCTGGTCCTGGCCAGGATGAAGGGCCGAGGCAGGAGCAGAGATTCTCGGTTTGTTTCAAAAGTTAGGACTCCATTTTCTGGATAGCAGGAGGCTCCGACCTCCAGGAGGGCCGGTTTTCCCTGGATGGATCAGGCCGAGCCCCGAGTGCGATTCAGGCGTATCCTTCCCTCCACAGCCCTGAATCGATCCCAGAATGCCTGAGCGAATTTCCCTCCGAATCCAAAAGGGGTTTTGAAGCGATTTCTTTCCCAGGGAGGTGAAGGAGGAGGGACGGAGGGAGAAGAGGGGAAAGGGGAGAATTTGGCCTCTTCCTGCTGGGTGTTTCGAGGTCAAGAGGATGAAGAGGTCGGAAGAAACGTTCCTGCAGCTCTGCCAGAACTTCCGATGGATCCTCCTTTTTCTTCCCCCTTTTGTGAGGGTTTCACTCTTCATTGGACAGAGAGTCCTCCACTTACAACATTTCGCTTAGTGACCATTCAAAGCTGCAACGGCACTGAAAACAGTGACTTATGACCATTTCATAAGTGTCGCCATAGATATTCCAATCAGGATGGGTGGATGCTCCATAGGTAACAAACGTTGAATGGAGGAACCCCAATGTCTTTATTAGCAAGTGTGAGATGAAGGGCAATATGCACCAGTGGTTATCAAGCTGGCTGAGAAAATGGCCCCAAGGAGGGATTTGGTCAGGCTGTTCTACAATGGATGTTGGATTCACCGACATTTCAGTGAATGACTTTGGTGAAAGGAGGGAATGAATCTCCTAATCCCAGAGAAGACAGAAGGGTCCGTTGTGGCCTTGGATTTTGGGGTGTCCATGAGGCTGCCTGAGTCAAGGTGGATTAAAATAAGCGTTTTTTAAACTGTTCATCTGGAAATGAACAGAAATTAATCTTGCAGGACTGATTTGTCCCATTTTGAAAGAAAACTCTCAAGTGGGACAGGGGCCATGAGAGCAGGAAGGCCAGAGTCTGAAATTAGGCAGGGACAATCAAGGCCTAAATCTTAGGCCAAGCCAGGAATTCTCCATATTCAGGGCTTTCTGGCTCAGGACAGGCCATAATTCTGCATTATTCTTTGTATTTTTCCATTCACAAGACTAGTTTCAAAGGACACAGCTGGAAAACTCCTTGGGGGGACAAGAGGGAGGGAGGAATACCCAGCCCTTCCCTAATTATGGGGGGGGGAGGGACCCCTGCCACGGCTCCTCTGCAGAGCCAGACATGAGCCTGTAAACAAGAACTCGGCTCCAGGTTTGGAAATTAATTGGGGGGAGAGGGGGAAGGGGGGGGAAATATGCTTTTCTTGCTGAAAATAAACATGGCTGAGATGTGGTGATGAAAGAACAAGCAACACTGGCTGGTTAATGCCCAGGTTTCCTGCAGTCCTGAAAATAATCCCTGCAGATTGAGACCCTAAACGGGGTCAAGGGGTCTTCCCTGAGAGGCAACCCATCCCTGGATCTCAGGCTGGGTCTCCTCTACACTTTTCTGGCTCTAGGGCACACCTGGCCTCTGGTGGGATGTCCGGTGCCTACCCCAAAATGGGGGAGGCAGCAGAGTGGCCGGTCCCAAAGCAGCAGCCAGATCAGACCTGAAAACAAATTCCCAAAATTTGTCATCAGGAAGTTGCAGCATGTGCATTAAAAAAATCCCTTTCCTGATACCAACATACGGATCCATGAAGGTCCTGCGGTTAACGTGTGACACAAGCAGCGGAAGCTCGACCCTTAAGATGCTTCTGAGGTTCTCCTTGCAGGCTTTTCCATCTTTCTTTCTGCCCTGGACCTTCCCCTCGTCCGCTCAGAGTTCCCACTGAAACAATCTAAATGGACATGTTGGGTTGCAACTGGAGCAACGTGGGAACCTCCTCCGTTGCCAGAACATCCAGTGTGTGCAGTTGCTCCCGGGTGGCCTCCATTCTCGCCAATGTCCAAGGAGGTTAATAACCTCTAACCCTTGTAAGGTTTTTAGCTCAGAATCCCAATAAATCCAGTAAGACTCTGAACAAGGCAACTGAAAAGAACACAGGTTTATTCTTTTGATCAAAGGAATGGGCTGGGTGTCGCAGTCTCTTGTCACACACACGCACTGCTATGAGACAGAGGAGAGTGAGAACAACCTAATCAGAAAATTTCTGCTTTTTATAACTAATACACATTACAAAGTTCCTGAGCAACTAAAAAGTTCCTTTGAATTTCCTTATCTATTCTAGCTCACTTACATTGCTGTATCTCTAAGCCTGAATGCACAATAGCTCAATAGCCGGCAATTGGCCCAGAAACCTAACTTGTTACTTCTAGGCAGCTACAGTAGAGAAGCAAAAGAAAAGCTCTTGCATTTACCATCCAAGGAGGAAAAGGGTGTGGAAAAAGAAGGAAGTGTTGCAGATTCTTAGCTAGGCTTTCTCTATCTCTTGGAACAACACAGTTTAAAGTAACAGAAACGTTTTCTTTGGTCAGCACAATTCAGAATACAATGGAGCACATACAGAAAGCAAGCAGGAATAAATGAACAATAGCTGGGCTATGTTACACATGAAAGATGGATTATACATAAAAGGCTATATTTTGAAAGATTATACTTTGCTTGATCTCTACAAAGGGGATTGACTTCTGCTGTCCTTCAACATAGCCCAGAGACTGCTGGGGCTTCTATGCCAGGCTGAGCCAATTTTTGGACCAGAGGCAGACTGTAGAAGACCTCCGTGATCTGATCTTCATAGTTCTCCGGAGGGAGAAAGACACCCAGTCACTGTGCTCAGCAAAGGAGAGAAAATGAACAATTATTATCCCTGTTGTGCCTCCCTTGTGGAGAGGAGCCCCTTTGCCCTGGGATGGGGGCCCCGAGGGGGTCCGGGAGGGAAGGGGCGTCCTCAGGATGGGCTCCTGGGCAGGGATGGAGGCAGGAGGGGCGTCTCTCCCTTCGGCCAGAGGCTGAGCAGAGGCCGGACCTTCCCCGGATCCCTCAGCCTCCCTTCCGATGGAGGCTCCTCCAGCTGCCCGGCCTTCCCTGGAGCTTCTCTGCCTTCCTCGGGAACCTCCTGGGAAGCCCCTCCGTCCTTCGCCAGAGACCCTCAATCCACACGGGCAGATTTAGGCCGCCATTGGCCTGAAAACCACAACCAGGCCGAAGGGTGCTGGATAGAAAGTAATTCCTGATGGTAAGAAATTACCTCAATGTTGCGGTGGAGGACAAAGGGAGGCGTCTCCATGCAAGCAGAAACCATGGTGGGAGCCGAGCCAGGAGATGGAGGGCCGTCCACAGACAACATCCTTCCCAAAGTCAGCGAGACTTGCTTAAGTGGCTGGCTAAATGGAGCATCCACATTCAGAGGCAGTCTACCTCCAAAGAGCTCCTCCTCCTCAGCAACACAATGGCAAAGGCTGTTCTTGTGATTTTATGGGAAGGCCTTGGCCTGGCATTGCTGGTGTGCAGAAACGCTGGAATAAAGGATCCCTGGTAGCCCCTCACCCTGCTTTGTGTCCCCTTCCATCCCCCTCTGGGCGTCCCTCTCAGTTCCTCCCTGTCCTCAGGGCGAGACCAGCTCCATTTCCAGAGGGAAGTTGATTTCTCAAGGGCTGCTGGATTCTGGGCAATCCTCCTTATTTTGTAGCTGACTTCTCAGAGGAGGGGGATCTTCCAGGGGGGGGTGGAAACACCTCTGAGTGGTCCTCTTAGGAAAGGGAAACTTTCTGGAGGAATTTATCCTAGGTTATTGATTATCTGACATTGCCACTCCCCTGCTGCATGAGATGAAAAAAAGGATTTTAATTTATGAGACCTTACCCTTTTTTCTAGTGTTTCCCCCTCTCTCATTTTCTTAATCTATTGGAAGTGGAACCACTTAGGAATAAAAACAAATCTCTGTCTGTTGTGAAAGGCAGGACTGGCTAGCAAGTGTATCTTAAATTGTCTGCGGCAGAATCAGAAAGAAAAGAACCTCCATCTCATCAAACTATAAGGAGAAGGGAAAAAAGATTAGTGATGGTAAAAGAAGACACACAATCTCAACAAATTATAAGCAGAGGGAAGAAATAGATTGCTGGATGTAAAAGAGGACACATGATTTATGGAGACTGATCTCTCATTCTTGTATTTTAATGGGAGTTTCTTTACTTGTATCTAGGAGAGGATTATTCAGAGCCAGATCTGATGCCATCGCAAGGAACTGGACGTGACCCTGGAGGAGAATCGCCTCCAACTCCGTGAGGACCTCAGAGGCCGGAGGAGAAGCAGCCGAAGAGCCAAGAGGAGAAGCCATTTCCATGCTGGATGGGTGGAAAGAGTCTCGGGAAGAGGAGATCCCTCCCTTCCCCTCCAAGGATCCCCTCAGGGGGAAACCAGATCAATGCGGGGAGTGTGGAAAGGTCTTCAGAAGGAGTCCTTCTCTTCTCTCCCAGGAAAGAGGCTGCCGGAGGGAGAAACTGTCTGAATGCGAGGACTGGGAAGGAGCTGCAGGGAGAGGCTCCCCTGGCTTCCCAAAGGGAGAAACCCTGAACGGGAGACGCAGGAAGGGGGGGAAGCAGCTTCAGAGATGGGATCTCTAGATCACCATATAAAGATCCCCACAGGGCAAAATCCAGATCAGTGCAGGGAGAATGAGGAAATTTCACTCAGGGCAGAAAAGTTCTTTCCCATGGAAGGTGGGAAACCTGGCAAAGATGGAAGCTGAGGTGTTTAGCTGTAGCTAGAATTGTGTTAGGGTTTTTTATCCTTTTTTTAAACTGTGTTCTATGGGTGAAACCTTATCTTTTTGGGGGCACCTTGAATAAAGTTGATCTTGGTTTAAACTCTGGAGTTGGCCCAGGGCCTTCTTGGACCCACCTCAGGCTCGCTGGGCTCCTGACTCCCAAAGCCAGACCTGGATGGGGAGGGTCTTCCCCTCGATCCTCTCCTGGGTGCCCAGAGGGCTGGTGGGGAGGGAGAAATCGGGGGGTCACGAAGGGAGAGGGCGGCAGAAGGAGACCCAATGGGCCAGTGGCTCTTCCCCCACAGACGGGGGTCCTCAGCACTGAAGTGTTGACCCGGAATTAGGGGACAGCATAGGAAGTATCAGTTGTGAACATGTGCAGATGGCCCCGCTGTCTTTGGGCACTTGCAGAGTCATGGATGCAGGTCATGAAAGGGCAGCAAGGAAAACACCCCATGTCCTAACCCACCCGGGAACGTACGATGTCTTTAGGGAAACCCCCCAAAGGGAACATTTTTAGCTACTTCTGCTTTCTCCCTTCTTAGCTACAGTGTGCCAGACTTACTGGGTGAAATCTTTGTCTTATGTGTGTCAGCTTTGCCGGGTGGATTGCTTATGTAATCAGAAGGAATAAATACAAGGATTTCTTCTCATTCGGGGCTTCTCTCTTTTAGAGGAGCCCGCCTTTGTTCAGCTGAATAAAAACATAAAGCTTAAAGGCAACTTCTGGGTTCCTGTGTTTCTTTATCAAGCAACACCTCAGAAGGGCCTCCAAGTCAACCCCGACATCACCTTTCCCCTTATTACATGGAGGCAGCAGAGGGATATTGAACACTGGAGGGAACCAGGGAATCGTGGAGTTTTCCCTCTATTTTTATAAAAAAAGATTTCTTGTTCTGTCAACCAGCAGAGGACATACCAACCACAGGCCTTTAATATTATTCCTAGCAACTAGGAACAACTAGCAACTAGGCTAGATATTGCTAGGGCAGAAAGTCAGCTGAGAAGTCACAAACTGGCTCTGATCATGTCCATATTCCATAGTTAACCTGGTCACTTCACCAATGGCTGCATTCACAACTGTAACCTTTAACCATGGACTGTTTTCTGAGGTTGAACCTGTTGGCCAATGGGTCAATTACGGGAACCCTAAAGTACATTAATTCAGTGGAAACAAAATGAACAATAGTTGATAAATGAATAAAGGATCATATTAACACAAAATACTTCACCAGGACAAGGAAATGTCCCCACAGCCACTCTGAGACAAAACACAGGTCTAGATGCAGCCTACTGAGGGTCTGTAACAAACTGTGGATGACAACAGCCACCCCTCCTCCTCTCCCCTGGAGTCTCCACTGGGGCAAACCCAGAAATGGGGGTGGGCACATTCATAACCAAGAAGGGGCTTCCTCCCCTCTGGACACAGCCCGACTTCAGAGAGACACAGCAGAGACCCTCATGGAGGAGAGCAGCCTTGTTACACATCAACCTGGCATTCAAGAGGCAAAGCCTGAACCCAGAGCAGTTGGAGGTCTTTTGTGTGGGTTCTTACACAGCCTTAGAGATGGGAATGTCACAAGGGTCCCACCCCACCAAGTACATCCACACAACCAGAGCGAGGACCACCAGTCCCCCAAACACTTTTCTGGGTGGGTGTGGCAAAAAAATCATTTTGCACCATCCACCACACTCTGGGCACCTCCAAGATCTCACCTGCAGACCTCACAGCACGCAGGTAATTAGGTGAATTATACAAACACGGAAGGACAACAGAGAAAGTGGCAAAGAAAAAAAAATCTATCCATTCTATAACTTTCTCCCTATTTACCCAACCATACAGTCCACAGACTGTCATTTCCCTGCATCTTAGTCACCTCTCATCCAAAAATCAATATTGCTAGAAAAGATGGGAAATGAAATTCTACTTCAGGCACAAGCAATTTTAAAATCATCTCCAGTTTATGATTAATATATGGAGTTCTGACATAAAAGAAAATTCCCAAAAGGCCCAACTCTTCATATTAAGCAGGGTTCAAGGGTGCTGATTGCTTCCTTGGCATTAGAAGACGGGCAGCACCAGAGTTAAGTGACATCAACCTAACTCCATTACTCTGGGTGATCTTCCTAGGCAGTTTCTGGAGACAAGAGACCATGTTGAAGGACAGCAGAAGTCAATTCCCTTGTTCATCCAGCATCACTTTCTGGAGATGTCCTGACAGGAAGGACCACAACCACTACAGAACAGAACCCCCAGGAGGGCACCTGTGACTTTTCACCAACATGCTTTTTTCCCAGCTAACACTCCTCACACGGATCCGCAAAGAAGTTCAGCATCCCCAGTGCAATAGTTGCTTCTCCCTGTAATAATCACCATCCTGATCTTTGAGAGCTCCTCTGCTCCCTCTCCAGTGACTGCCTTGGATGTAAACATCAGGCTGAAGCAACACGGAAGACATCTTTCATCAGAAAAGGATAAAAGCTGCAGGTCATGTTCTGCGTAGCAGAAGTCTTCAGACAGGCCGGGGCTGTGCTCTTCAATGTTCTTTTTCTCCAAGTGAATTTTGATGTGTCTCTATCTGAATCAGGAAACCACTAGATTTCTATCTTGTGAGAGCTCTTTGAATTCTTCTAACCCTTGTTCTTTTTGTTAAGAATTGGGAGCAGAATTGATTCAGCCCCAAGAATTATGCGCCTCCTGGTTCTGATGCTGCTGGTGTTCCAGCCGGTCTCTGGGAAGCCCAGAATGAAGTGCCCACCCAGTTTGGAGCACCAGGATGGAAAACAGTCATGGAGCTATTACAGACCAGGAGACCATCTCATTAGTATGGTTATCACTATAACAGAAATATTGCATATGAAGTTGCCTTTCAACATGGCTCCTTCTATTCAGTCTCATTCGTAAGTCATTCAGGGTGATGGAGTTGCATTCCCTCCATTTCCAGTTCTAACACTCTCCTTCTTTTCTTCTTATTCCACTTTCTCCTATATTGCAGGACCTGTTTAATTTCCTGAAAGAATTTGATTTTTGTTGCTTGCCTCTTTAATTTTGTGGAAGAAACTCAAATCCAAAAATGGAGCAGTAGAAAACCTGAAGGAAGTTGAGATTATTTTCCTTTCCCTGTTCCCTGGGCTCATCACTTGATTATTGAAATAATGGATCTTTGGTTTTGGATCCATTTTGGCTTAAGGCTCAGTAGGCTTGTGGAAACAAAGAGGACTAAACTTTTAATAAATAATTTGTTGTTGCTGTTGATGATAATAACATGAACATTTTGTTTACAGTAGGCTGTCTTTTGGTTACTCAGAAACCTTACGCTTCATTTTTGCCATTCAACTTATCAACAAGAATTCCCAGCTCCTGCACAATCTCACACTTGGCTACAACATCCATGACAACTATTTGAGCACTTTACGTACTTCAGATGGCTTGCTAGACATTCTCTCTACTGGAGAAGCCAATGTTCCCAACTACGGCTGTGGAAGGAAGGAGAACCTTCTGTCTCTTCTTGATGGAGCTGCCAAGGACATCTCCATCCAGATGTCAACATTAGGAGGCACTTACAAAGTCCCACAGGTTTGTCTGTTTCTTTATCTGAGCGGGGTGGTGATGGGTGAGTGATAGATCTAACCATATCTTCTCCATGGAGTTCAAGAGCTGCTTTTTTCTATATTAGAAAATATGTCAACTATGTTTTAGCCTACAATGTTCATGTTCACATTCATCATAAATGGATATCCAGATATTCAAAAAATATTTGTAGCTATGGGGGTCTTTATTGGCATGTTCATTTCACATATACCTTTCATATCCATTTGGACTGAAGTTGATGATAGTAGTATCTCTAGATAAAATGGAATAAAGAGGAGTCTAGCAATTACAGGTCAGATAGTCTAATATTGTGGCTAAAATATATGCCATGTTCCTCTTAGATAAAGTTGACAGAGGGAAGAAGAAAAGTCCATTCTTTAAAGAAGAACAAGAAGGTTTTAGATAGAGCTAAAGTTTATATAAATTTGAATAAGAAGTAATGCATAAAAATAATCTAATATTGACAGCAGATTTACCTTGAAATATCTAATCACAAAATATGTCAGTTGGGTAAACTATGGCTTGCTGACTTTACAGATGTTAGTGCAGCATTTGACATCATAAACGGAGAAATATGATGGAGGAAATTGATTGCCCTCAAAATGGAGCTCAGCCTGCTGGCCCTGATCCAAGTCCTACCCACAAGCCCTTGTTTGAGAGGGAGGTCTGGGCTCAATGGAGCCACCAGAAGAAGGACCAAAACTTACCAAGGGGGAAGGGAAGGGAGCATATTTGAATCCTTGTTATTCAATCTAGACATTAATGACTTAACAGGAATAATGAAGGATTGTGAAGTAAACTTGTCTAAGATGATAAATACATATTAGAACACCCTGGTTTACCCTGATAATACAATATTATTATCATTCTCATAACTTGGATTGTGTAAGCTGTTGAGACAATTTGGCTTCTATTGATATAATAATGCAATCATTATTGATAAACCAAAATGATCTTTGGAAAACAACATCATAACCATTGATGCCTTTTGGATGGTGATCCAATAGAGCAAGTAACACCTTTCCTTACCGAGGGATAGTTTTCTCTGGAACTGGATATTGCTTTGTTCATCATCAAAGCAGTTCATTTAGAGAAAGGGCACAAGTGAATTGAGCATTTAAACTTAAAAAAAAAAAAAAAAACATAGCTATCCAGTTTTCCTCCCATTTATTAAAATATAAACTGCCAAACTTACCCCAAGTCTTTATATCAAACCGAGGTCTGGGGATTAGTATATATAGCTACTAGAACAACACAATCACAGCATCTGAGAAGTATCTTTGGGGGTGGATAGAAAGTCTTCTAAATGACCTACTGGGATTCATATATTAAAATAATATATATCCTGGACAAACAGAAATAAAAATGTACATATGATACAGCCACTTATTTGAGCAAAACAGTTCAGTTGAGATCAGGATACTGTATGTGGGTTTGATTGTAGTAAATTGTAGGGGGGTTACAGAAATAATTTACATTCTTTATTCTTATTCTTTCTTACTTAGTTTATTCCTGCATTCTGTTTATATACACAGACTTATTAATGTTCTGTGTTCTACATTGTGCATTTTGATATGACTTAATGACTGGTCAACAGTAAACTATTATAATGTGGAGTTATTAATAAGAAGTTATTAAAATCTAGTATTTGGGACTTGATCTGACCCCCAATATAACACAGCATTCTTCATTGCTTTTTCAGATCAGTGTTGAACCTGTTTCAGAGACTCTGACTGATAAAACCCAGTTCCCCTTTTTCCACCAGATGCTCCCCAAACAAGGAATCCAGTATCCAGGAATTGTCCAGCTGCTGCTCCATTTCAGATGGACCTTGATTGGTCTCTTTGCTTCAGACACAGAGGTGGGAGAGAAGTTCATGAGGATTTTAACTCCTATGCTTGTCCAGAATGGAATTTGTGTTGTTATAGCACAACAGTTCTCAACATCTGGACATGCAGCAGCTCTCAAGGATGCCCTCTCTAAGTGGAGACAAGTCAATGTCTTTGTTCACTTCATAGAATATAATTCCATTTGGGACAGAATCCTTCCTTTCCATTTAGCACTTATGCGTTTGCCAGGACCCATTGAAGGGAAAGTCTGGATCTTGACAGTCTTGGGCCAATTCACAGTTAGAAGGCACAAACTTCTCAAATATGTCCATAGTATTTGGGCTTTTGGTTTTCAGAACAAATATAGGCAAATGTATCATCCATTTGAACCCCATTTATTTTTGCAACCCCAGGTAGAAGATCACTATTTCCACTGTTCTCTTTCAAAGCACGTCTTCTCTGTCAAAGGCCGGAGAAAATGCATCCAGAAAGCCCCACTGGAGACCCAGGAGAAAAGGAACAGGATCTGGTTCCCAAATTACCCCTATATGTATAGTTTCATTAACACTCTGGCCCACGCCTTGAACGCTGCATATTCCTCCAGACTGAGGAAGAGAAGCAAGGAGGTCAAAGAGAGGTTGGGGGCTCCAAAGTTGCAGCCATGGCAGGTATGGGGTTCTGACACGGATCCATCAAACTTAGTTACTTTTTGGAAGGTATCCAAAGGAGATGGAGAGGACTTAATGTTCCAACTGAGAGATTGTGTTACTTGGAAAAGG
The DNA here is from genome assembly GCA_023970755.1 of Azemiops feae. Lineage (NCBI taxonomy): Eukaryota > Metazoa > Chordata > Lepidosauria > Squamata > Viperidae > Azemiops > Azemiops feae. The sequence goes on from JALGBA010001272.1 coordinate 26,044, forward strand.
TGTTCTCAGGCTCCTTCTGGTAAATCAATAAATCAATCTTACAGAATAACCGAGTTGGAAGGGATCTTGGAGGTCTTCTAGTCCAACTTCCTGCACAAGCAGGAGACCATTTTAGACTGCAATACATTGCTGGCTCATATTGAAGTGATTGTCCACTAGGACTCCAAGATCGCTCTCACATTTACCAATTTTCACCTAGTTTTACCTGTGCATTTGGCTTCTCCTGCCTAAGTATAAAACCTTACTTTTTTCTACATTGAATTTCATTTTGTTAGATAGGGCCCAGTGTTCAGAGATCCATCTGGATCTTGAGCCTATCTTGTGGGATGTCATCTGCAAAGTTGATGAGTTTTTCTTCTATTCCCTCATTTGAATCATTTATGAAGATATTAAAGAGTACTGGGCCAAACAGAACCTTGTGGCACCCCACTGCTTCCTTCCTTCCATGTAGATGTAGTTCCATTAAGGACTACTCCTTGAGTGCAATTTGAGTTACGAATCCATCTGGTGATGATGTTGTCTAGCTTACATTTTTCTAATTTACTAATAAGTAGGTTGTGGTCTACTTTATTGACTGCCTTACTGACGTCTAGGTATATGTCCACTAGTTTAGTCACTTTGTCAAAGAATGAAATAAGTTTTGTTTAGCATGATCTGTTTTTGACAAATCCATGTTGGCTTTTGGTTAAAACTTTGTTTCTAGGTGCTTGCAAATATCTTTCCCAGGATCTTCCCAGGTATTGATGTCAGGCTGATTGGTCTGTAATTTACTGGATCATTTCTCCCCCCCCCCTTTTCCCACATCAGCTCTTTTCTAGTCCTGAGGTAGTTCCCTGTTCTCCAGGATCTTTGAAATATTTGCTACAATGGTTCTGAGAGAATATCTGCCACCTCCTTCAGAATTCTGGGATGTAATCAATCACTGATCTAGATCAGACAGATGTTTTCTTATCATTTTCCTGCTTATGTTAATTTTTATTTCTAGACTGTCTTTTACTGTTATGTTTTTGGTAGGTTGGGCTATATTTTCTTTTTGCATGAAGACTGATGCAAAGAATTAGTTAAGCAGCTCTGCTTTTTCTCTGCTGCCTATTACTTCTTTGCCATCATCTCCCATTAGTGGACTGATTGTTTCCTTGACTTTTTTCTTTTTTATATATATTTTGAAAGAAACTATTTTCTTTTTTTCAATATTAGTTGCAAGTCTTCCTTCATTCTGAGCCTTAGCTTTCATGACTTCATCTTTGCAAGTCTGGGCTATCTGCTGATACTCTGCCTTAGTTATGTGTCCCTCTTTCCATTATTTGTACTTATCTTTTTTGTCTTTCAGTTTGTCAGGGAGATCTTTGTGCAGCCAGGCTGGTTTCTTCTTATTTTTCTTTTCCAGTGGTATTATGGTGGATTGGGCTCTTATAATCATTTTCTTTAGAATTTCCCAAGCTTCTTGGGTTGTTTTCCCCTTTAAGATTCTCATCTATGGTGTCCTTCCCAAGATCTCTCTAAGTTTACTGAAATCAGCTCTTTTAAAGTCTAGGACTCTGGTTTGATTATGTTTTATTGCTTGTGTCTGCCTTATATTGAATTCTAATATGACATGGTCACTCTCGCCTAAAGTTCCAGCAACTTTAACCCCCTCTATTATTTCTTCTCTGTTGCTAAGAATTAGGTCCAGTATTGCAGTCCCTCTAATGTAAGGACCTGCCTCAGTTAAACCTCCCAAGAAAGCAGAACTCTTGAAACTGGCAATTGTTGCATCTGGAACTTTTATTGAGAGTGATTGATAGCAGGAGAGCAAGGCAAGATCTAAATTCTTCCTGCACAAAATGTTACATTAAAACTGCCCTTTCAAACCCCTCACCAGTGTCCAACTGTCCGGTTTGATTTCAGCCAATCCATAGGTGTGAAGGTGTTATGGGAACCGAGCAATAAAATGCAATTCTCAAGGTTTCAGTTCCTCCATGGTCCCGTCTCATCTGAATGGAGATAAGGCAGAGGGCCGTAGGCACATTCCTCTCTCCTTTCACTCCCAGAGAGGGTCACTTCAAAGAAGATAGAACAAAGCAAAGCAAATATATCCCAGAGCTCACAGAACTTCCCCCCTCTCCACAGATCAAACCTCCCCCATCCCAACAGAATGGCAGTACCCGAAGATGATAAGTACATGAAATGGATTAAATGCATTGAGGGTCTGACAACTTCCCTCCTCTACCTTTTGGATAACAAAGTTGTCAGCTAGGTTGGTCAGCAAACTGTTCGATCTCCCACGTGATACAGAGTTTGTTTCCCAGTTGATGTCAGGGTAGTTAAAGTCCCCCATTACTACTGTGGTGTGCTTTCTACATATATTTGTTAACTGGTTAGCAAAAATTTCATGTATTTCTTCTGTTTGGTTGGGTGGCCTATAGTATAGACTTATGGCAATGTCATTCTTTTTTCCTTTTATATTGACCCATATGCATTCAAGGGGGCTTTCATTCTTGGTTTTATGCATTTGTGTAGAGATGTAGTGGTCTCTTATGTACAATACAACTCCACTTCCTCTTCTGTTGGGTCTGTTTCTTTTGAACAGATTGTATCCTTCCATCAGTGCATTCCAGTCTTGAGTTTCATCCCACAGGTTTCGGTAATGGCGACTATATCATCCTAATTGCCTTCATGTACTAGTACTTCAAGTTCACCCTGTTTGTTCCCTGAACTATGAGCATTTGTGTAGAGGCATTTAAGTCCATTATGGTTGACCCTAGGTATGCTTCCTATGTCTCCTACTTTATATCTGAGTTTATCTTCCCTCCCATCACTTTCTATCTCATTGTTTGATTGGTTGCCTTGGGGTTTGTGCTTGGAATTAAGTCCCAAACATCCTAAAGATTGTCCTAAAGATCCTAAAGATTGGTCATCCTCCCCCGTCATTTTTAGTTTAAAGCCCTTCCGATAAATTGAGCCAGTAATTTTCCGAATCCATTCTTCCCGGTTCTTGTGAGGTACAGCCCATCCTTTGCCAAAAGTCACTCATGTAGGTAGTGCAGACCGTGGTCTAGGAATTATTATAGGTCACAGGCCAGCACTGATGCCTTCTGATTTTCAGCTCTTCTCATTGTCTTTCCTCAAGGCTAGGAGAAGCTCCCTTGATCTCTCCCTTGGCTTCTTTGCCCTTCCCTGAAGCTGATGTAGAGTTTGTGCAAATTCTTCTCCAAGTGTGGTGCCTGCAAGGGGACCTGTTTCTTGAGTTGGAGTCTTGCAAAACCAGGACACTGCCTGCCTGAGATTGTTATGGGTGCATTTGCCTTCTTTCCATTTCATTTTCATTTCATTTTCAATAATTGTTTTTTTAAAAATATTTTTTTTTCAATATAAAATGCAAATAGAAATAAAAACAAAGGGGAAAAGCACAAGGGGAAAAAGAAATGGAAATTGAATGAGGAAAAGAGAAAGTAACAAAAAAAGCAGAAACTTCCAACTTTTTTCAATGCAGTATTTTACATAATAAGGTTATAATCTCAACTTCTTACTTTTTAAAAATAAGTACTGATCAATTCTATAACAATTACCTACATAATCATAAAACCCAAAGTCTTAATATCATTTTTATCTCTTTCGATCAGAGAGTTCAGAAGTGGTTTCTAAGTGGAAACAAAGCCATTTACATTCTTTTCCTTAATCAACGTTGTTAACTTTGCCATCTCCGCCAGTCCCATCAGTTTCTCCATCCATTCTTCCATTGTGAGAGAGTTGATGGCTCTTTCCATTTTTGAGTGCATAAAATTCTCACTGCAATCAGCAAATATGATAACAAAGTTCCATTTTTCCCCAAATTCCTTATCTTAAAAGAAAAAAAAAAGTTTTTAATTTTATACTTATTTTAGGAATCTTTTACATTGAAACATAAATCTGATCCCCGTGTTTCTTTGCCTTGTCACAAGTCAGCCACATATAACAAAAAGTACCTTCTTTATAATTACACTTCCAACAAGCATTTGAAATACTTATATCTTTGAAAATTAATCATGAATTAAATAACAACAGTAAATCATTGTATACAAATTCAATACAAATTTATTAATTATATATTGGAATTCAGTATAAATTTCTAACAGGTAATTTTCATAAAGATTTTTCTCAAGTTTTATCCCTCATCTTTCTTCCAATGCATTAATGCAAATATCAAATTAATTATATTATTATCTAATAAATTAGTTACTACCACCAATTTATTATAATCAGTGACCACCAGACATATATACAGGCAGTCCTCGAGTTACGAGTGTAATGGAGCCTGCCCATTCCATTTCACTTAATGCAGCCTTACAATAAATTAGAATTAGCTCCTCTTATCATGTTTTCCCTCTGTTTACCTGGGAGAAGATAAACCTGGGAACTTGTTTCTAGACAAATCCATTCTTACTAGTGCAGCACCAACCCCCGGAAGGGCAAGTAGAGTCCAGTCTGCTCTGGCCACTCGCCCAGCTTGGATGCCTCTGCTGTTCTCCGGTGTTCCTGGCGTCCCCTCTGCTCGCTGGCTCATTCACTGGTCTGGGCCAGTCCTCTTCTGCTATCCCCTGGTGCGCCTGGTGTCCCCTCTGGTCACTGGCTCATTCACGGGTCTGGCCCAGCTTGGCTCTACTGTCCCCTGGTGTGCCAGGCACCCCCTCATGGGCTCGTTCATGGGTCTGGGCCAGTCCTCTCTGTCTCCTGGTGCACCTGGTGCCCCCTCTGGTCACAGGCTTCACTCACTTGATCAGCTTCCCCCTCTGGTCACAGGCTTGTTCACTCACTTGATCAGCTTCTCTCTCTGCCTCTCCCTTTCCCTCCCTCCCTCTCCCTCCCCCTTCTCCTCTCCCCCTCCCCCTCTCCCTCCCCCCTCTCTCTGTGGCTCCTGATGCCTCCCATGCAGCCCCGCCAAGCAGGGACCACACGGCAAGCCTTTCCTCCCCTCTCTCTTCTCTCCTCCTTCCCAGCTCTGTGCCGAATCTCCCCCCCACCTCTCGCTCTCTCCTGCCCCCTTCTCTCCATATTTTGCTTCCTTCTGCACTGGTCTGTGTTGTCTCCCCCTTCCTCGCTCTGCTCCTCTGCTTCCATCACTCTCTTTCACTCTCTGCCTCCCTTCCTTCTCCTCCTCTCCCCTCCCTTGTTCTCCCCCATTTCCTGCCAAGCCTCCTCCTTTTATCCTCTTCTGTCCCATGCCACCTCTTCCCCCTTATTTTCGGTGGATTCCCCTTCTTGGTGGCCATCCCCGAATGCCCCACCTGGCTGCTGGCTGGGTGTCGCCCCTCAAGCAGCTGCATCCAGCAACGTTGATCATCCGTGCACTTCTGTTGCTTGCTCTCTCTACCCCCTCACACATAAATAATCAACCTGTTGTTTTCAAGGAGTTTATGAATAATCTCTTTATTGTTCCATTGAGTTGTGACTGCTCTAGACTGTTCTGTATAATTGAGAAATGTTGTCAATTTTGTCTTATCAATATGTGATAGAAAATTTTGCTGAATCTTTGTTTTTCACTTTTGAAGAGATTGGTAACTCTTGTTCTCTCAACTAAAAATACTTGCAAGTCAGATAATTGTAGAAGAAAGATTCAAATATGAAAAGATCCCATGAGATAAGAAACCAAATTTTTGGTTTTTAACTTTTCTTGATTTCCCATTTCAGTTTCATCACTTTCTCGCAAAGAATGAATTTTGCAATCTTTCTGTGAAGAAACTGTACCTGGACCAAAATGGAGATGTAGCAGCAGATCTGAACATCAGTACCTGGGTGATTCTCCCCACATTGGATTACATCTGTAAGAAACCAGGGCGTTTTGAAAGACAGAGACTTATTATCAACCAAGATGATCTTTCATGGATAAAGGTGGGTGAAATATTGTTGTCTTTCTGTTTTCCAAAACCTTACGAACCATTTCAATATAACTAACTAACATTTCAATGGGCTAACCTTTCATTCACATACATCATCCCAATATTTTTACATTTTGTATATTACCAAAAGTACTATATTACTTATATCTCTTATCCCTCTTATTGTAAGGCCCCTTGATAGCCAAGGTTTTCTGTTCTTTTAACCGTATTCAAACAAATGTTTGCTCATATAATACTCCATCTGGTAAGGCGAGTCAAATATCTTGAATCTGTCTCTGGCCTTCTTCTTTTGCTAAGTAGCTTTCTAAGTTGATATATTCTGCCTGCCAGGAAGTTTTTGTATTTTTGTAGGTATTGTTGGGATTGGAGAAAACAAGATGTGTAGAATATATGCTTTTTGTCTCCTGAACTCTAATGGTTCTCCTGACAGTTCTATAGTCCATTTTGTTAAGTCTTCTTTCTTATCCTCAGGTTTATTTTGATGTTCTGATGAATAAAGTATCTTTTCCATTTTATTGTTATGTCAAAATCTTGTAGGTTTTTTCCTGTTTGTGTTAAATTATAATTCTTTTCATTTGTAGCTTTGCTGATTAAGTTATTATCTTCTAGTTTATGTTCTGTTATCTGATTTGTTTGTTTATTCTTTACCATCATTTTCAGAGTGTTTTTTGATTGTGGGTTTAGGTTAAAGATGTGCTCATTTATGTCATCAAAGTTGTTTTTTATCTCTTTGTGGTTTGAAGCTATTGTCATTTGTATCTGTCATAGCATTACATACATTTCCTCCTGGAAAGTATTTGTCTTATCTTGAAATGTTGCTTCTGGAGGTCTTTGATATTCCAGGCTAGGTCCTTCAGAACTAAGTATTAAATGTGGTTTTCTGTCATTTTTTTTATAAGTATGCAATATCCATGTTGTCTCCCCTTTTCAAATAGTCCTTCATCAGTGCCATAGCCTTATCAAAGCAGCCAAACTCAGAATCCAAACAGCCCAATTTTGTATAGTTCTTATCTTTATATATAGTTTTTATAATCCACTGTATTTCCAATTGTCAAGGCATCAGTATTTTATAACATTCAGGGGTCAGTTGTCAACCAGTGAAAAATGTAGTTCAGTATATTTAGCCACCTTGAGTCCTTCCTGTAAATCCCCCCCTAAAAGATTAGCCAAAAGTCATCGTTTTTTTTTCTGTAAACAATTCTTGAGTTTAGACAACAGTCAGAGTATTTCTTTTCCTTCAGACACTTTTTAATCTTATGGCTGACCCAGTATGTATTCTTTCTTTGTTCCCACCCAGCTGTCTTCTGAGGGTTAGGAAAACTAGGAAAACAGCCTAGTTTTAAATACCAGACAAACCAAAGAGATCATTGTCGATTTCGGAAAAGGCAGGCACAGCCATACTTCTCTGTGCATTAATGATTCACCTGTGGAGATGGTTACCAGCATCAAATTCCTGGGTGTGCAGCTAACTAGTAGGCTGGCTTGGTCGCTCAACAGCGAGACACTGGTGAAGCGGGCACAGCAGTGCCTGTATTTTCTGTGCTGCATGAGAAAAGCACATCTTCCTTCCCCTGTCCTGACCACTTTCTACAGGGGGACAATCGAGAGCATCTTGTCATACAGCATCACAGTCTGGTTTGGAGGCATCACTGCTTCAGACAGGAAGGCAGTGCAGAGAGTGGTGAGGATGGCCGAAAAGATCATTGGCAGTTCCCTCCCTCCCATCCAGGACATAGCAGAGAAGCGTTGCTTGAGCAGGGTCTGTAAGATTATCTGGGACACTACACATCCTCTTCACGACCTGTTTTCCTTGTTACCTTCTGGGAGGAGGCTTCGCGGTATCCATAGCAGAACATCCAGATTCAGCCATAGTTTCATTCCATACAGCATTAACCTTGCGAACTCTCAAGCTTCCTCCTTCCATTATATATTCAAGATGGACCGTATTTAATATTTATTTATTATGTATATGTAGGGGTGTGGGTCTATACATATGTTGTATATAGTATGTTTTAGGTGTCTGTCATGTATGTGTTTCACTTTGAGAGCGGGCAACTAAATTTCATTTTTGATGTGTGCCTTTGTGCCCATAGTAAAAAAAACAACAATAAAGGTTATCTTACCTTACCTTACCTTACCTTACCTTACCTTACCTTACCTTGCTTATCCCATTCCATCTCATCTCATCTCATCTCATCTCATCTCATCTTATCTTATCTTATCATATCAAAGTTCAAGGGAACAGATTATTCTTTGTTTCTGGGTGTCTTGCCAATTTCTGAGTCAGTGTTGTTAATGTTCTATGCTCTAGTTCTCCACTAGGTGTCAGTAGTTGTTTATTTTCCAGCTTTTTTCAGACAAAAAATTATTATTATTTATTATTATTTTTATAGTTTCATCAAAACCCTTTAAAGTATAATCTTAGCAGTTATTTTTTAATTTCTATATTTATGCAGACTGTAGTATTTTAACTTTGATTTCAATATATTTCTTTCCCCCTTAAAGGTTAATTCGCCACTTCCGTCTATGAGGGAGTGGGGGTGTAGTACCCTCCCTTCACTTTCGGAGTTTTTCTTACTTTGGGGATCTTTCCCAATGACTTAATTACAGAGAAGAGGAGAGAAGATTGATACTCTCACCAGTTCCAAACACGCTGTTCACCGTTGTTATGGTTCATGCTCTTGGACTTTGGCTGCAAGTAGCTTGGGCTAGACACTGGTGTGCAGCTAGCCTTTCTCCTGTCGGGTTAGAGGGCTTCCCCCAGATCGAACGGAATGACTGCTGTTGTTCCGTGATCATCGGGGCACCCCTCTTTCTTTGTCGCCTCTCCGGGGCAACTTCAGACCCATTTAGGGTCCCCTGACAGGGTGAAATTATCCGTGGGGTGCAGAGCTCTGCAATCCCGCGGCTGTGTACTACGGCGCAAAAACCAGAAGTCCCGATAAATATCCCTTTCTGACATGGGCCATGTCCCATCGCCTGCAGAAAAGATGCCTCACTTTTTGAGGGACACTTTCTTATGCCTCCATCTCATCTCACCACAATTCTAGAAAGTAAAGAATCCATTTTATTCTTGTTTCAGCAGAATGACAAAATCAACCAAATAAATATACAAACAAAGAACATCTCCTTTAAAGCTAACAGTCATAATTGGAAAGAAAATCCTTTGTATCTCAACTGAGAGACAGTTCTGGATTACTTTTAAAGGGGCTGGGCAGGTTTTTAATGTTTTATGTACTCCAAAAAAAATTATTTGCAGCTCCTACAAGTCAGATGTTTCTTTGTTCCTCAAAGTTTATTTCTATTTTGATAAATCTGATTCTGTAACAATTTAATAAATATAAAATTTAGAATGAATTTTATAAACATGCATTTCTGCATTCTTCATATACCTGATTTTAAAGTATGATCATCTATTCATATTAAATTTAGAATTTAATATGTGTTAATAAAGCACTGAGGAGGAACTGACTGGTTGTCGCTTAATGCTTACATCTTTTTTCAGTTCCATTGCTCCAGACTCAAGTAGAAAAGTCCTTTATTGAAATGGGATATGCCGGAAGCAAAAGGCAGGAACTAAATGAAGAATCAGTCAGTAGTTGTAACCCCCAAAACCATTTGGAACAAGTCAGAGATTTCATATTTATCTAAGTGAAGCATAGAAGGTACTTGGTTGATTTTCCATGGATGGTGAGTCCTAACACATATTCTTTGTCATTCCTATTCTTTCTGCTTAGACCCTGCCTCAGTCCAAATGTGTAGAAAGTTGTCATCCTGGATTTGTCAAGAGGACTCGAGAAGGAGAGCCAGTTTGCTGCTACGACTGCGTTCCTTGTCCGGAGGGGACCATCTCCACTCAGGAAGGTAGGTCACACTGGAGGAAAGGAAGGCCTTGTGGAAACTTGTTTATCGATAGCATTTTGATGAAAGTACATGATGAAAGACAATTTGAAGTTTATCCGTTTTCTTGTTTAGTTTCAAAATGGCACAATTTTTTATTTAACCAAAAGAATAACCAAAAGATCTTGAAGAAGAGGCTAGGAAGCAAAAGGAAGGTAAGGCAGTTTGGGCAAGCTTTATTATTGCCAGAGAAAATAATTATTCCGCTTGTTATTTTGGACGTATCCTTCCAGCTTTACCTTTCTAGCAACATCTCAGTTCTTTCAAACTTTAGAAATTGTCTTAAATCCATTTTTTCCCCTCATCTGAAGCAGATTTACATTATGTCATCCTCCAAAATTGATGCATAAAAAGTTATATCAAGCAATCAATTTTGGTTTATGGGCTTTCTGAGTTGTTGTTGTTGTTGTTAAATAGTGAAATACAAACAACTACAGCCCCAATCAAAAAGTAATCCAGCTGTAGTTCAAAATGGGGGGGGGGAATCCCCCAATAAACAGTTGTGATTCAAATGAAGCAGAACTAACAAAAAACATGGCAGAATTAATATTAATAACAAGCTGTACAATATTGATTTACATGGAATGAGTTCAGTGCTTGAACGTATTGGTAAATCTAGAGAGTAGGGACCCAAATCGCTTCATCTGCTGGTTCTTAGACTATGAAGACAAAGGCTATGTAGCAGCTTTCTAGGATGGAAACATTTACAGAGGAGAAAAAAAGCTATCTCAAAATAGACCAAAAGAATGAGAAATTCAGAAAAATTCTTATTCCACAAGAGCGGACATGTTAAAATAAGAGCACAAAGGTAAAGCTGAATATCTACAAAGCTAAAGTGACCTTTGGAGAGAGAGAGAGGACCCCCGTTTCCCCCAAGACCTCTGAGGGCTTCTGCTCAGGATGGCTCCCACCCGGAAAGACCTCGAAGAAGCCCTGAAAGACCAGGCTGCCCTCCAGGCTCTGGAGCAGAGGGAGGCTGAGCCCCTGCTGGAGGGGATCTGGGTCTATGGGTGGCCTTGGGGACCATTCGGGATTCATTTTGTCTTCTGAAATGTTTCACTTTTTTAATAATAAGTAAGAGACACTGGGAGTCAGGCAACCTATAATTTGTATAAATAAGCAAACAAACAAATAATTCTTATTAGTTTCTCAATCTGAAGTATCTAACTGGGATCAACAGGGCAATCCCTTTTAAAATATATTATTTATATATTTGTTTATAGCCTTCTTTTATTTTTATCAATAATTCAAGGCAGAGAGGACACAACATATTGTACTCCTTCCCTCTCCTATTTAACCCACAACAACTTTGAGAGGTGGGTTGGGTTGAGAGAGAAAAACTGGACCAAAGTTATCCATCCAGATTTCATGCCTAAAGCAGGACTTGAACGCACAGTCACCTTGTTTCTAGCCTGGTGTCTTAATCTCTAGACCAAACACACACACACACTCCTGAATTTTTCTAATTCTTTTTCCAATTTTATTTCTTTTTTGTAGATAAAAACAAGAGTCTCCAGTAAAAATAGGAAAATTTTTGGTCCCCAAGTTTCAGGAACATATAAATCCAATTAGATTAAAATTGTTCTTTTTAATGCTTTGATTCCCCTGGGTAGTCAGACACCACTATTCTTAGAGGGTGGGATAGAAATTCCTTTCCCTCTCTCCTCACAGGGGGAAGATACTTCAAAGAGCTTTTACAAGAAGAAGGTACTTAGGGTAAAGAGAAGATAAGATCTCACCCAGTTTCATCTATGTTGCTTTCAAAGTGCTTGGTAGTAAGTTTGACTTCGGCTGTCAGCAGCTTAGTGACGAGCCATATTACTGCTGCCCTTCCGCGATCAAGCGGGGGTCCTCTCCTTGCTTGTCGCCCCTACAGGGCGACTTTTGACCCTTTCCAGGGTCCCTGAGCGGGATAAAAGTGGAAGCTGGAGATGAAGGTCGCCTCCATGCGTCCGCCAGAGCCGCGATGGCAAACCGGAAGTCAACACATACACACTCTCTCAATACATATATATTTTGTGTGTGTGTGTGTTTGAGTGTGTGTGTTTACAAACAGCTTTCATTTTACTTTCATTAATCTTATCTCAGACACTCTGTAACTTTTACATTATAGGCTTGATCTACTGATTAAATGATATCAATATATTTAGACATATTTAATTTCACATAAGGAAACCCTGTGTAGGGATTTCAATTGTAATGGAGAGAAAAGTGTGGAAACCATATCTTCTTACATGGCACTTCAGAAGTTCCATCTGAACAACATTAAGCATTTTTTCAACATACAATGAGATGAGAGCAGCCAATTCACGGAAAGAGAGGCATGGTGTGGACAATGATGGATGCAGCTTATTACACCCATATTAGTGCTGCTCCCAGTGGCCATTTCAGATATTTGTAAGGCTACATTTCTCTACCAGCCAACCAGATTTCACAGGATAGAGATCCTCTGGATTCAGTATATTGAGAAATGCCATCTGGAAGGACATAGGAAGCATGCCTAGAATGATAATCAGATTCATAATTTGCCTGCAATGATGTAGGTTTCTATGAAGGTTATTATTACACAGGAAATGTTTTAGGTCATAGGACTTTCCCCAAATTCATACACCTTAGCCAAATAGACATTGAAAAGGAAATTTCCATTATTTTCCCCCAAGGAATTGTTGTTCAATGCATCTTGGAAAATGTCCCTATTATCAGCTGTTGTCCCAAGAGTGTATTTCTTCAAATGGAAAGGACAGAATGTTAAAAAAAAATACTGTTTTTTTTGCTTTTTCAGATATAGAAAAATGCACCAAGTGTCCAGATGATAAATGTCCAAATAAGGACCAAGTCCAATGTATCCCCAAAGTTATAACCTTCCTGTCTTATGAAGAACATCTGGGCATCATCCTGATCTCTTTTGCGCTACTGTTGTTCATAACCACAGGCCTTGTTTTAATCATCTTCATCAAATATCGAGAAACTCCCATTGTCAAAGCCAACAACCGGGACCTCTCCTACATCCTCCTGGTCTCCCTCCTGCTTTGCTTCTTGTCTCCTTTTCTCTTCATTGGTCAACCAAGGAAAGCCACCTGCCTTCTCCGACAAACAGTTTTCAGCAGCATCTTCTCAGTTGCCGTTTCTTCTCTCTTGGCCAAAACCATCATGGTGGTGCTGGCCTTCCTGGCCACAAAACCAGGAAACCAAGTGAAGAGATGGTTGGGGAAGAGCTTGGCCAACTCCATCATCCTTTCTTCTTCTGCTGTCCAAATTATCATCTGCTCCCTCTGGCTGGGAGTTTCTCCCCCATTCCCTGATTCTGACATCCACTCCCAGCCTGGAGAGAGCATTCTGCAATGCAACGAAGGGGCTGTTGTCATGTTCTACATCACCCTCAGCTACATGGGCTTCCTGGCTGCCATCTGCTTTACAGTGGCTTTCCTGGTGAGAAATCTACCTGGAGCCTTCAACGAAGCCAAACTTATCACCTTCAGCATGCTGGTCTTCTGCAGTGTCTGGGTGACTTTTGTGCCCACCTACCTGAGAACCAAAGGGAAATACATGGTGGCTGTGCAGGTCTTCTCCATCCTGGCCTCCAGTGCTGGTCTGCTGGGCTGCATCTTCATCCCCAAATGCTACGTTATCCTTCTGAGGCCAAACTTGAACACAAAGGAGCATCTTACAGCCAGAACAAATGTAAAAACATGAGACATAACACATAATTTAAAGAATTGAAAATGTACTTTTATTTGAAAGAACACATTGTTTCCATTAGGTAGTATGCAAAGAAAATCATATCTATATGTTTCCAAATGGGAAATGGTTGAATGCCTGTAATTGTTGTAACTCTCTTTCCTTTCATATCAATAAATCTTGCTAAAAAGAAGTCAGAGGAATTTGGTGTTCAGCCACTGCTATGAATTTGACACCTTTTAAGAAGCAATGTGAGCAATTATTCCTACTGACAGCAGCTAAAGTGTGTGTGAGAGAGGAAAAATGGTAAGATGGATGCTGTAAGAAACAAGCTAAAACTATGTTGTATGATAATCTCCATGACAACATTTCTACTCAATTTCTACTTTATATAAATTAGCTCACTATAAATGAGGGTAAGAAATGCATTTTTGCTTTCCAAGATTCTGCATTTACTCCTAATGCTATTATTAAAATTGTCTTAATGAGTTCTGGGGAATTTTTGCTTCTTTGATCTTCCCCAGCTGTGTAGGGCTTAATGCTTCCTGAAACCCATTGTCCTAGAATAGGATTTTTCAACCTTGGCAACTCTAATGGGTGGACTTCAACTCCCAGAATTCCCCAGTCAACATGTTCTCTGTGATTCTGGAAGTTCACTGAATTCACTGAATTTTGAACTAAGTACTAAATGTGCCATGTGCCTTTCGGCTCTTTGGTTGCACATCTGGGCCTCCAGGGCAGGGCTGCTGTGCTGCAGGTTCCTCCCCAAATGTTACATGATCTTACTAAGAATAGATCTGAACACAATGGAAAATCTAATAATAAAAGTGAAGTAGAAAACCTAAAGCTTCTGGATTTTTTTTTCATGAATGTAATTCAATATATTTAATGTGTTTCAAGGAATCTAAAATATCTTTGGTATTAGGTAGTTTGGGGTGATATGCACAAAACTATCTGCAGAGAAAAGGTTTTATTACTCTATTATCATTTTCTAAATCATATCAGAGTGTATTGAGGATTTAGTAAGAGCAGTGGGGCAAAGAGACAGTGAAATAGAAAAGCCACTATGGATTCAGATATGACATTCAGACATTTGCAGGTTTCCACAAGCTGCAAAATGAGAGAAGCAGTTTCTGCTTTCGGCCTCATCCTTCATAATTGCCAGCGAGCTGCAGATGATTCCATCTGTCTCTGCCCAAAGTCTCCCCTGGAGGATTCGCCCAAAGAGCAGAGCTGAAACTTTGAGGACAATAATTCTCCCTGTCAGGAGGCATCCCTGACTAATTCAACTAGTTTTTGTATTCAGAGATTGTGGGCATTTCTCTGGAGAGAAATGAAAGGGAAATAATTCCCATATGGTTCATAATGATAGGGGTAAAGATCGATTTAAATCAGTCATGAAGAACTGAGATGTTTGGCATCTCAGTCCTTGAAATTGGCCCCGGAGGGAATATACGGCACCTGAGGCTGAAGAAAAAGAAATCTGACATTTGTTGCCATCGAGGTCAAAGAGAAAATCCCTGGGGCCAGTTAATGCCCAAACATGTCACAGATCTGAAATAGCTGCCTGCCGAGTTGGAGTCAAATTTTACTTTATTTTGAAAGTTAATGCTCAAGGGCACCATCACAAAAGGAATAGCGTGGCCAGTCTCCATGAACACAATCAAGCTCAATCAAAACTAATCACCAGAACTTTGCATAGTTAAGCAAAAACCACACACACAAACTGGGAGGGTGCTTCTGCGTCTTTGGAAATGATTTCTTGTTTACAGGCTCTCTTCCAGCTCTACAGAGGAGCCATGGCAGATGTCCCACCTCCCACCTATAATTACGGAAGTGCTGGGGATTTCTTCCTCCTTCTTGTCTCTCCAAGAACTTTTTCAACTGTCACCTTGGAAACAGCCTTGTGAGTGGAAATACAGCGCAAGGTTAAACTGCTGTCCTCAGTGTAAATAATAACTGGCTTGGCCTAAGTTGGAGGCATTGCTTGTCCCTGCATAATTTCAGACTCTGGCCTTTCTGCTCTCCTGCTCCTTTCCCACTTGAGATGTGTACTGCAAGCTCTGATAAATCAGTCCTGCACAACTTGTTTCAGTCCAGTTAGACATTTTACAAATCCTTATTTTAATCCATCTTGACTCAGGCAGCCTCATGGACACCCCCAAAATCCAAGGCCTGAATGGCCCCTTGGGTATTAGTATTAGTATTGGAAATCCATCTCAAGTTCTAAGATTCATTCTCTCTCCTTTCCTCAAAGTCATTAATTAAAATGTTGGTGAATCCAATATCCAGAGTAGAACATTGTGACCAAATTCAACAGCTGATGGTCATTTCCAAAGGAATGGTTGAGGAGACCTCCTTGAGGGCATTTTCTCAGCCAGCTTGATAACCACTAGTGCATATTGCCCTTCATCTCACACTTGCTGATAAAGACATTGGGGTTCCTCCATTCAATATTTGTTACCTATAGAGCATCCACCCATCCTAAGAAAGCGACCTGATTGGAATATCTCCTGTGACACTTTCTTAGCAGTCGTTGTGGGTGGCTGATCTAACACTCAGCTCTGCCCTTCTCGAATAACCTGGCATGGCTCCAGTTCTCCAGGTTCCTCCGAGAGAAAAGATCAGTCAATCAGTTTCCTTCAGAAGAGCTGAGCAAGCATGGAATGGTCTCCCTGTGAAGGTTGTGGGTTCTTCACACCTGGAGATGTCTAAGAAGGGGCTGGACAGATAATTCTCATACACGGTTTGAATAGGTTTCCTGGATAATGCTGAGGGTTGGTCTGGATGACTTTTTGTAGTCCATTCCCAATCTACTTTTTAATTTCTCCAGTAGCCCAGACTATTTATCTACTTAATTATTAACTGATGGATTTATCTATTTATCCACACACACTTTTTATTTGCAAGATTAACTTTTTAACAGTTGAACATCCAGTGTATAAGTCAAGAAAATCATCCATTTGTTTGTTTGCTAATTTGATTTATATTCTGCCTGAGTCCAGACTGACTTTGGGTGGCTCATAACAAAATCAAAATACAATACAGAAAGGAAATGAAATGAAATGAAATGAAATGAAATGAAATGAAAGGAAAGGAAAGGAAAGGAAAGGAAAGGAAAGGAAAGGAAAGGAAAGGAAAGGAAAGGAAAGGAAAGGAAAGGAAAGGAAAGGAAAGGAAGACGGTGAATACACCAATAGTGTATAATGTAAACATTGCATGATACAATAATTTTTGCTTATAATATAATGTTGGAACAATGGGAAAATTTGGGGACTAAAGGACTGAAATTTATACTGAACTACAATCTAAAAGAGAACTTTTATAAAATGATTACTTGTTGGTATTTGACACCAGATAAATTGTCAAAACTGTTTCAATATTTGTTGGAAATATAATTGTAAGGAAGATAGAATTTATCATCTGTGGCAGATCTATTATAAGGGAAAGAAATAGTTTGTTATGTTTTAATTCAGAAGATTCTTAAAATGGACTTTCAGTGGAAAGCAGAAATTTTTCTTAAGACTATTGGGTAAAGAAATAAAAAAATGGAATTCTATTCTTGTATTTGCTGACAGCAGGAATAATTTTATATGCTGAGAAATGGAAAGATGAATTAACTCCCACAATGGGAGAACTGATTGAAAAGCTGATGGAATTACACTAATTAAGAAAAAAGATTGTAAATAGAGAGCCGGTTTGGTCTAGTGGTTAAGGCACCAGACTAGAAAGCAGGAGAGCTTGAGTTCAAATCCTGCCTTAGCCATGAAAGCCTTTGGATCAGTTACTCTTGTCTCAGCCCTACCCACCTCACAGGGTTGTTGTTCAGGGGGGAAATAGGTGGAGGAAGGTGAGTTGAACATGCTGGCTGCCTTGAGTTAGTTGTAAAAATAATAAAGGTAAGATAAAAATAAATGAATTTAAAAATAGCTTTGTTTCCACTTGGAAACTGCTTGTGGACTTTCTGCTCAAAAGACAAAAAAAAAAAACTTTGATTCTAGGTTTTGATGATTAAATAGGTAATTGTTATAGAAATGGTTGGCATTTTATATAAGTAAAAAAATGAGATTATAACTCTATCATTTATCTTACTGCACCAAAAGAAGTCACTTTATTTTTTTTATTTTTCTTCACTGTATTCCTCTTTCTCCTCTTTTCCATTGTCTTTATTTTCATTTGTATTTCATGTTAAAAAAATCTTTTAAAGAGACGTCAGCTACGTAGGGGAGGTTGGGGAAAACAGCTGGCTCATTTCCCAAAAATAATTCTGTCTCTATTCACTAAATCTCTTTAACAATACTCAGTTAGCCTGATGTCTTTGTCCCTTTCTGCCCTCCAGAGTCTGTCTGATCCGGCTGCATTCCTTCCTCTGGATGGGCAGAGAGGCAGCTCACAAAAGCCGGTGCCTCCCATTAGAGCTTCACCCTCAGAATAGGTGGCACCAGACACGGAGAGGCTGAAACGGCTCTCCTCCTACACAGTGAGAAACAAAGAGAAATTGGAATGAAGAGGAGAGAAGTTACTCTTCTGTTTCTCAGATGCAGAGCTCTGCCCCGGATGTCCAGAAGAACAGCGTCCCTACAAGAAAAGAGTTCGATTACAATCTTTCTGTCCTCTGAGGACCATCTGGGGATCATCCTCAGATCCTTGGCCGACTTCTTCTCTTTAGCCACACTCTGGGCCTTAGGAATTTTCATTAAACACCAAGAAACTCCCATAGTCAAGATAAATAACAGGGATCTGTCCTCTGTCCTCCTCATCTCTCTTCCTTTCCTTTTGCTCCACTTTCTTCTTCATTGGTCAGCCAAGAAAAGCCACCTGCCTCCTCCATCAAACATCCTTCAGCATCATCTTCACAGTTGATGTCTCCTCTACCTTAACCTAGACAATCATCACGGTGGTGCTGGCCTTCACAGCCACAGGCCAGGAAACTATCTGAGGAGATGGTGGGAGAGGTCTGTCCAATTCTTTCATACGTTCATGCACTGGAGTTTAAAATGTGTCACCTGGCTGGGAGCTTCTTCTCCATTCCCTGAATATGACATGAACTAGAGAGATGCTCCTTCAACACAGTGAAGGTTCTCCTGCTATGTGTTATGATACTTAGAAGGTACTTAGAATAACAGAGTTGGAAAGGACCTTGTAGGTCATCTAGTCCAACCCCCTGGCCAAGCTGGAGACCCTACACCATTTCTGAGAGATGGTGGTCCAGTCTCTTCCTGAAAAATTCCAGTGGTGAAGCTCCCACAACTTCTTTTTTTTTTAAAAAAAGTTTTTTATTAATAATACAAAATTAAAAAGAAAAAAGAAAAAACATTGGACATATATATGACATCACTGGTTCCATACATCTTCCGTCACTTTACAATAATATTAGTATTCATATAAAAATATAGTTCTTAAGCTTTGTTTGCTATTTAAGCAAAATATAATGTAATATAATATTAATACTTTCCCCCTTATTTCTGTATGTTTATTTATCTCTTAAACATACATTTATCTATAATAACATATATATTTTTGTTCTAACACTATATATTTGTCTTGGCTACCCTCTTATTATCTATCCAATCATAAAATTATTCCCAGATTTTGTAGTACTTAGTTTCACTTTTATCCTTGAGTTCCAAAGTGAGTCTGTCCATTTCTGCGCAGTTGAAGATTTTCAGTAATATTTCCTCTTCAGTTGGAATATCTTTCTCTTTCCATTTTTGAGCGAAGGCTATTCATGCCGCTGTGATTATATGCAGTAATAAATAATTTGTATCTTTCTTATATTTTCTTTCTATAATTCCCAATAAGAAAAATTCCTGTTTGACCTCTATATCTGTTAGCAAAATTTCTTCCAGCCAGTTCTTTAATAAATTCCAAAATTTTTGCGCCTTTGGGCATTCCCACCACATGTGGTAGTAATTCCCAACGGTCTCTCTACACTTCCAGCATATTGAAGATTTCCCCTTATTCATTCGTGCTAATCTTGGGGGGAGGTGCCACCTGTAAAACATCTTATAGAGGTTTTCCTTGTAGGAAGTTGCTAGTGTGATTTTTAATTTTTTCCCCCATAAACTTTCCCAAATGTCCAGATCGATATTGTGCCCAAAATATTTACACCAAATTATCATCGTTTCTTTCACCTATTCCTCAATCATATCTTGTTCTAATAAATATCGATATAGTTTACTTATAATCTTGCCTTCCCTGCTAAATAAAATTTTATCTAATTCTGATGATTCTTGCTTTATGCCCCATTTCTTTTTATCTTTATTAAATTTAGATTGAATTTGGAGATACGCCGACCATTCCAATTCGATTCCTTCTTCCTTTAAAGTATTTCTCGCTTTTAATTCTCCTTTCTCATTCAAAATATCTTTATAGGTGACAGCTCCCCCTCGTTTTATCAAATTTGGATGTGTGTACATTTCTAATGTAGACACCCAATTGGGAATTTCCATATAATTATTTCTTTTTATTTTTTTCCAAATATCCAATATTGCACTCCTAATATAATGCCTCCGGAAATACTGATGGGCTAAATGTTTTTCCTCCCATAGAATAGCGTGCCACCTTGTCTGTAGGTCATGACCTTCTAGTGCCAATAGTCTTGTATTTTTGAGATGCATCCACTCACTTAGCCAAACCAACGCCGCTGCCTGATAATACTTTGTCCAGTCTGGTAGGCCAAATCCTCCTCTTTCTCTAGCATCTTGTAATAATTTGAATCTAATTCTTGGTCGTTTCCCTTGCCATATGAATTTTGAAATAAGTCTGTCCAAATTTGTAAAAAAAATCTTTTTTGAGCCGAATTGGTATGCATTGAAATAAAAACAACATTTTCGGAAGAACATTCATTTTAATGGTGGCTATCCTGCCCATTAGAGATAGCTGTAATTTTCCCCATTTTTCCAAATCAGACCTAATTTGCGCCATTAATTTGTCATAGTTATCTTCTTTAAGTGTGATACATCTCGCTGTCAATTGAATTCCCAAATATCTTATTTTTTTCGTAGTCTGAATATTTATCTTTCCCTCCAATTCTTTTTTTTGCTCTTCAGTCATGTTTTTGACTATCATTTTTGTTTTATCCTTGTTTATTTTCAGGCCTGCTATTTCCCCATAGTCCTCCAGCACTTCCATTAGCCTAAGACCCGATTGTACAGGCTCTTCAATAATAAATACAAGATCGTCCGCAAATGCCTGTACCTTAAAACTTTCTTTTCTTACTTTTAAACCTTTGATTTGTTTGTCTTCTCGGATTGTTCTAATTAAAGCCTCTAGTGATAAAATAAAAAGCAGTGGTGATAGCGGACAACCTTGCCTTGTGCCTTTTTGGATTAAAAAGTTCTTTGTCGTTTCCCCGTTTATCACCACTCTGGCTTCTTGTCTGGAGTAGATTGTTTTGAACATCTTTATAAATTTCCCCCCAAAATCCATATATTTTAATTGTTCTAGTATGAAGTCCCATTTGACGTTATCAAATGCTTTTTGCACATCGATGAATATCAACGCCATCTGTTTTTCATTATGGACTTCATAATATTCTATCGTATCCAA
>JALGBA010001273.1:0-14213 GCA_023970755.1 Azemiops feae
TTGGGCTAACTCCACAGGGAAAGCTCAGATCCGGAAAACAAGTGGTTTTTCAGTTTCCCTATCCGAGTAGAACCTGCATATGTGTTTCTTTTTCCAATTTTAACCTGTGTCTGAAAAATTGACTTTTCTGGCTGAATGGGATTTTTACCAATTGCGAGATACGCCGTGGGCTAACTCCACAGGGAAAGTTCACATCCGGAAAACAAGTGGTTTTTCAGCTTCACCAACCCTGGGGAACCTGCATATGTGTTTCTTTTTCACATTTGAGCTCTGTGTGAAAAATTAACTTTTCTGGCTGAATGGGATGTTTACCAATTGCGAGATACGCCGTGGGCTAACTCCACAGGGAAAGCTCAAATCCAGAAACAAGTGGTTTTCAGCTTTCACCAACCTGATTACCTGCAATGTGTTTCTTTTTCACATTTGAGCTCTCTCTGAAGAATTGACTTTTTCTGGCTGAATGGTGATTTTTAAACCAATTGCGAGATATGCTTTGGCTAAACTCACAGGGAAAGCTCAGATCCGGAAAACAAGTGTTTTTTCAGTTTCCCCATCCGAGTAGAACTGCGTATGTGTTTCTTTTTTCAATTTTAAACACTGTGTCTGGAAAAATTGACTTTTCTGGCTGAATGGATTTTTACCAACAAATTGGCCGAGATACGCCTTGGGGCTAACTCCTCAGCGAAGCTCACATCCAGAAACAGTGTTTTTTTCAGTTTCCCCATCAGAGTAGAACCTAAATATGTGTTTCTTTTTCAAATTTAAGCTGTGTCTGAAAAATTGACTTTTCTGGCTGAATGGGATTTTTACCAACAATTGCGAGATACGCCTTGGGCTAACTCCTCAAGGAAAGCTCACATGCAGAAAACAAGTGGTTTTTCAGCTTCCCCATCCGAGTGGAACCTGAATATGTGTTTCTTTTTCACATTTGAGCTCTCTCTGAAGAATTGACTTTTCTGGCTGAATGGGATGTTTACCAATTGCGAGATACGCCGTGGGCTAACTCCACAGGGAAAGCTCAAATCCAGAAAACAAGTGGTTTTTGGTTGGTTTTTTTTTTTGTTCAGCTTCACCAACCCTGGGAAACCTGCATATGTGTTTCTTTTTCACATTTGAGCTCTGTCTGAAAAATTAACTTTTCTGCCTGAATGGGATTTTTACCAATTGAGAGATACGCCGTGGGCTAACTCCACAGGGAAAGCTCACATCCGTAAAACAAGTGGTTTTTCAGCTTCACCAACCCTGGGGAACCTGCATATGTGTTTCTTTTTCACATTTGAGCTCTGTCTGAAAAATTAACTTTTCTGGCTGAATGGGATTTTTACCAATTGCGAGACATGCATTGGGCTAACTACACAGGGAAAGCTCACATCTGGAAAACAAGTGGTTTTTCAGTTTCCCCATCCGAGTAGAACCTGCATATGTGTTTCTTTTTCCAATTTTATCCTGTGTCAGAAAAATTGACTTTTTGGCTGAATGGGATTTTTACCAATTGCGAGATACGCCTTGGGCTAAGTCCACAAGGAAAGCTCACATCCAGAAAACAAGTGGTTTTTCAGATTCCCCATCCGAGTGGAACCTCAATATGTGTTTCTTTTTCAAATTTAAGTTGTGTCTGAAAAATTGACTTTTCTGACTGAATGGGATTTTTACCAACAATTGCGAGATTCGCCTTGGGCTAACTCCACAGGGAAAGCTCACATCCAGAAAACCACTGGTTTTTCAGCTTCCCCATCCGAGTGGAACCTGAATATGTGTTTCTTTTTCACATTTGAGCTCTGTCAGAAAAATTGACTTTTCTGGCTGAATGGGATTTTTACCAACAATTGCGAGATACGCCTTGGGCTAACTCCTCAGGGAAAGCTCACATCCAGAAAACAAGTGGTTTTTCAGTTTCCCCATCAGAGTAGAACCTAAATATGTGTTTCTTTTTCCAATTTAAGCTGTGTCTGAAAAATTGACTTTTCTGGCTGAATGGGATTTTTACCAACAATTGCGAGATACGCCTTGGGCTAACTCCTCAAGGAAAGCTCACATGCAGAAAACAAGTGGTTTTTCAGCTTCCCCATCCGAGTGGAACCTGAATATGTGTTTCTTTTTCACATTTGAGCTCTCTCTGAAGAATTGACTTTTCTGGCTGAATGTGATTTTTATCAATTGTGAGATATGCATAGGGCTAACTCCACAGGGAAAGCTCACATCCAGAAAACAAGTGGTTTTTCAGCTTCACCATCCCTGGGGAACCTGCATATGTGTTTCTTTTTCAAATTTCAGCTCTCTCTGAAAAATTAACTTTTCTGGCTGAATGGGATTTTTACCAATTTTGAGATACGCCGTGGGCTAACTCCACAGGGAAAGCTCAAATCCAGAAAACAAGTGGTTTTTCAGCTTCACCATCCCTGGGGAACCTGCATATGTGTTTCTTTTTCACATTTGAGCTCTTTCTGAAGAATTGACTTTTCTGGCTGAATGGGATTTTTACCAATTGCGAGATATGCATTGGGCTAACTACACAGGGAAAGCTCACATCTGGAAAACAAGTGGTTTTTCAGTTTCCCCATCCGAGTAGATCCTGCATATGTGTTTCTTTTTCCAATTTTAACCTGTGTCTGAAAAATTGACTTTTCTGGCTGAATGGGATTTTTACCAACAATTGCAAGATATGCCTTGGGCTAACTCCTCATGGAAAGCTCACATCCAGAAAACAAGTGTTTTTTCAGCTTCCCCATCCAAGTGGAACTTGCATATTTGTTTCTTTTTCACATTTGAGCTCTGTCAGAAAAAGTGACTTTTCTGGCTGAATGGGATTTTTACCAACAATTGCGAGATATGCATTGGGCTAACTCCACAGGGAAAGCTCACATCCGGAAAACAAGTGGTTTTTCAGTTTCCCCATCCGAGTAGAACCTGCATATTTGTTTCTTTTTCCAATTTTAACCTGTGTCTGAAAAATTGACTTTTCTGGCTGAATGGGATTTTTACCAACAATTGCGAGATACGCCTTGGGCTAACTCCTCAGGGAAAGCTCACATCCAGAAAACAAGTGTTTTTTCAGCTTCCCCATCCGAGTGGAACTTGCATATGTGTTTCTTTTTCACATTTGAGCTCTGTCAGAAAAATTGACTTTTCTGGCTGAATGGGATTTTTACCAACAATTGCGAGATACGCCTTGGGCTAACTCCTCAGGGAAAGCTCACATCC
This sequence comes from Azemiops feae, assembly GCA_023970755.1. Classification (NCBI taxonomy): domain Eukaryota; kingdom Metazoa; phylum Chordata; class Lepidosauria; order Squamata; family Viperidae; genus Azemiops; species Azemiops feae. The sequence continues at coordinate 3,202 of JALGBA010001273.1, forward strand.
AGAAAACAAGTGATTTTTCAGTTTCCCCATCAGAGTAGAACCTAAATATGTGTTTCTTTTTCAAATTTAAGCTGTGTCTGAAAAATTGACTTTTCTGGCTGAATGGGATTTTTACCAACAATTGCGAGATACGCCTTGGGCTAACTCCTCAAAGAAAGCTCACATGCAGAAAACAAGTGGTTTTTCAGCTTCCCCATCCGAGTGGAACCTGGATATGTGTTTCTTTTTCACATTTGAGCTCTCTCTGAAGAATTGACTTTTCTGGCTGAATGTGATTTTTATCAATTGTGAGATATGCATTGGGCTAACTCCACAGGGAAAGCTCACATCCGGAAAACAAGTGGTTTTTCAGCTTCACCATCCCTGGGGAACCTGCATATGTGTTTCTTTTTCAAATTTCAGCTCTCTCTGAAAAATTAACTTTTCTGGCTGAATGGGATTTTTACCAATTGCGAGATACGCCGTGGGCTAACTCCACAGGGAAAGTTCACATCCGGAAAACAAGTGGTTTTTCAGCTTCACCAACCCTGGGGAACCTGCATATGTGTTTCTTTTTAACATTTGAGCTCTGTCTGAAAAATTAACTTTTCTGGCTGAATGGGATGTTTACCAATTGCGAGATACGCCGTGGGCTAACTCCACAGGGAAAGCTCAAATCCAGAAAACAAGTGGTTTTTCAGCTTCACCAACCCTGAGGAACCTGCATATGTGTTTCCTTTTCACATTTGAGCTCTCTCTGAAGAATTGACTTTTCTGGCTGAATGAGATTTTTACCAATTGCGAGATATGCATTGGGCTAACTCTACAGGGAAAGCTCACATCTGGAAAACAAGTGGTTTTTCAGTTTCCCCATCCGAGTAGAACCTGCATATGTGTTTCTTTTTCCAATTTTAACCTGTGTCTGAAAAATTGACTTTTCTGGCTGAATGGGATTTTTACCAACAATTGCGAGATACGCCTTGGGCTAACTCCTCAGCGAAAGCTCACATCCAGAAAACAAGTGTTTTTTCAGCTTCCCCATCCAAGTGGAACTTGCATATGTGTTTCTTTTTCACATTTGAGCTCTCTCTGAAGAATTGACTTTTCTGGCTGAATGGGATTTTTACCAACAATTGCGAGATACGCCTTGGGCTAACTCCTCAAGGAAAGCTCACATGCAGAAAACAAGTGGTTTTTCAGCTTCCCCATCCGAGTGGAACCTGAATATGTGTTTCTTTTTCACATTTGAGCTCTCTCTGAAGAATTGACTTTTCTGGCTGAATGGGATTTTTACCAACAATTGCGAGATACGCCGTGGGCTAACTCCACAGGGAAAGCTCAAATCCAGAAAACAAGTGGTTTTTCAGCTTCACCATCCCTGGGGAACCTGCATATGTGTTTCTTTTTCACATTTGAGCTCTTTCTGAAGAATTGACTTTTCTGGCTGAATGGGATTTTTACCAATTGCGAGATACGCCGTGGGCTAACTCCACAGGGAAAGCTCACATCCGTAAAACAAGTGGTTTTTCAGCTTCACCAACCCTGGGGAACCTGCATATGTGTTTCTTTTTCACATTTGAGCTCTGTCTGAAAAATTAACTTTTCTGGCTGAATGGGATTTTTACCAATTGCGAGACATGCATTGGGCTAACTACACAGGGAAAGCTCACATCTGGAAAACAAGTGGTTTTTCAGTTTCCCCATCCGAGTAGAACCTGCATATGTGTTTCTTTTTCCAATTTTATCCTGTGTCAGAAAAATTGACTTTTTGGCTGAATGGGATTTTTACCAATTGCGAGATACGCCTTGGGCTAAGTCCACAAGGAAAGCTCACATCCAGAAAACAAGTGGTTTTTCAGATTCCCCATCCGAGTGGAACCTCAATATGTGTTTCTTTTTCAAATTTAAGTTGTGTCTGAAAAATTGACTTTTCTGACTGAATGGGATTTTTACCAACAATTGCGAGATTCGCCTTGGGCTAACTCCACAGGGAAAGCTCACATCCAGAAAACCACTGGTTTTTCAGCTTCCCCATCCGAGTGGAACCTGAATATGTGTTTCTTTTTCACATTTGAGCTCTGTCAGAAAAATTGACTTTTCTGGCTGAATGGGATTTTTACCAAAAATTGCGAGATACGCCTTGGGCTAACTCCTCAGGGAAAGCTCACATCCAGAAAACAAGTGGTTTTTCAGTTTCCCCATCAGAGTAGAACCTAAATATGTGTTTCTTTTTCAAATTTAAGCTGTTTCTGAAAAATTGAGTTTTCTGGCTGAATGGGATTTTTACCAACAATTGCGAGATACGCCTTGGGCTAACTCCTCAAAGAAAGCTCACATGCATAAAACAAGTGGTTTTTCAGCTTCCCCATCCGAGTGGAACCTGGATATGTGTTTCTTTTTCACATTTGAGCTCTCTCTGAAGAATTGACTTTTCTGGCTGAATGTGATTTTTATCAATTGTGAGATATGCATTGGGCTAACTCCACAGGGAAAGCTCACATCCGGAAAACAAGTGGTTTTTCAGCTTCACCATCCCTGGGGAACCTGCATATGTGTTTCTTTTTCAAATTTCAGCTCTCTCTGAAAAATTAACTTTTCTGGCTGAATGGGATGTTTACCAATTGCGAGATACGCCTTGGGCTAACACCTCAGGGAAAGCTCACATCCAGAAAACAAGTGGTTTTTCAGCTTCCCCATCCGAGTGGAACCTGCATATGTGTTTCTTTTTCACATTTGAGCTCTGTCTGAAGAATTGACTTTTCTGGCTGAATGTGATTTTTACCAATTGAGAGATACGCCTTGGGCTAATTCCACAGGGAAAGCTCACATCCAGAAAACAAGTGTTTATTCAGCTTCCCCATCCAAGTGTAACTTGCATATGTGTTTCTTTTTCACATTTGAGCTCTCTCTGAAGAATTGACTTTTCTGGCTGAATGGGATGTTTACCAATTGCGAGATACGCCGTGGGCTAACTCCACAGGGAAAGCTCACATCCAGAAAACAATGGTTTTTTCAGCTTCCCCAGTCTGAGTGTAACCTGCCTATGGTTTCTTTTTCATATTTGAGCTCTGGCTGGTCTGGGAGGGGGGGGTCGCTCGGTCTGAAAAATTAAACTTTTCTTGCTTAATTGTATTTTTACCAATTCCGCTCGATACACCGGTTTTGGGCTAACTACACAGGAAAAGCTCACATCCACAAACAAGGGTTTTTTTTTTCAGCTTCCCCATCCACGGGGACCTGCATATGTGTTTCTTTTTCACATTTGAGCTCTCTCTGAAGAATTGACTTTTCTGGCTGAATGGGATTTTTACCAATTGCGAGATATGCATTGGGCTAACTCCACAGGGAAAGCTCACATCCAGAAAACAAGTGGTTTTTCAGCTTCACCATCCGAGTGGAACTTGCATATGTGTTTCTTATTCACATTAGAGCTCTGTCTGAAAAATTGACTTTTCTGGCTGAATGGGATTTTTACCAACAATTGTGCGATACGCCTTGGGCTAACTCCTCAGGGAAAGCTCACATCCAGAAAACAAGTGGTTTTTCAGCTTCCCCATCCGAGTGGAACCTGCATATGTGTTTCTTTTTCACATTTGAGCTCTGTCTGAAAAATTAACTTTTCTGGCTGAATGGGATTTTTACCAATTGCGAGATACACCTTGGGCTAACTCCACAGGAAAAGCTCAGATCCGGAAAACAAGTGGTTTTTCAGTTTCCCCATGTGAGTAGAAGCTGCATATGTGTTTCTTTTTCCAATTTTATCCTGTGTCAGAAAAATTGACTTTTTGGCTGAATGGGATTTTTACCAATTTCGAGATACGCCTTGGGCTAACTCCACAGGGAAAGCTCACATCTGGAAAACAAGTGGTTTTTCCGCTTCCCCATCCGAGTGGAACCTGAATATGTGTTTCTTTTTCACATTTGAGCTCTCTCTGAAGAATTGACTTTTCTAGCTCAATGGGATTTTTACCAATTGCGAGATATGCATTGGGCTAACTCCACAGGGAAAGTTCACATCCGGAAAACAAGTGGTTTTTCAGCTTCACCAACCCTGGGGAACCTGCATATGTGTTTCTTTTTCACATTTCAGCTCTCTCTGAAAAATTAACTTTTCAGGCTGAATGGGATTTTTACCAATTTCGAGATACGCCGTGGGCTAACTACACAGGGAAAGCTCACATCCAGAAAACAATTGGTTTTTCAGCTTACCCAACCGAGTGGAACCTGAATATGTGTTTCTTTTTGAAATTCAACCTGTGTCTGAAAAATTGACTTTTCTGGCTGAATGGGATTTTTACCAACAATTGCGAGATACCCTTGGGCTAACTCCTCAGGGAAAGCTCACATCCAGAAAACAAGTGGTTTTTCAGCTTCCCCATCCGAGTGGAACCGGCATATGTCTTTCTTTTTCACATTTGAGCTCTTTCTGAAGAATTGACTTTTCTGGCTGAATGGGAGTTTTACGAATTGCGAGATATGCATTGGGCTAACTCCACAGGGAAAGCTCACATCCGGAAAACAAGTGGTTTTTCAGTTTCACCAACCCTGGGGAACCTGCATATGTATTTCTTTTTCACATTTCAGCTCTCAATGAAAAATTAACTTTTCTGGCTGAATGGGATTTTTACCAATTGCGAGATATGCCTTGGGCTAACTACAAAGGGAAAGCTCACATCCGGAAAACAAGTGGTTTTTCAGCTTCCCTAACCCTGGGGAACTTGCATGTGTGTTTCTTTTTCAAATTTCAGCTGTGTCTGAAAAATTAACTTTTCTGGCTGAATGGGATTTTTACCAACAATTGCGAGATATGCATTGGGCTAACACCACAGGGAACGCTCAGATCCGGAAAACAAGTGGTTTTTCAGTTTCCCCATCCGAGTAGAACCTGCATATGTGTTTCTTTTTCCAATTTTAACCTGTGTCTGAAAAATTGACTTTTCTGGCTGAATGGGATTTTTACCAACAATTGCGAGATATGCATTGGGCTAACTCCACAGGGAAAGCTCACATCCAGAAAACAAGTGGTTTTTCAGCTTCCCCATCCGAGTGACCTGAATATGTGTTCTTAAAATTTAAGTCCGTGTGTCTCGAAAAATGACTTTCTGACTGAATGGGCATTTTTACCAACAAGCGAGGACGACCTCTCTTTCTTTCTTTTTGGCTAACTCCACAGGGAAAGCTCAATCAGAAAACAAGGGTTTTCAGCTTCCCCATCCGAGTTGACCCTGCATATGTGTTTCTTTTTCACATTTGAGCTCTTTCTGAAGAATGACATTTTTATGGCTGAAGGGATTTTTACCAATTGCGAGATAGCATTGGGCTAACTCCACAGGGAAAGCTTCAAATCGGAAAAACAAGTGGTTTGGGTCAGCATTCACCAACCGTGGGGAACTTGAATATGTGTTTCTTTTCACATTGAAGCTCGTCTGAAAAATTAACTTTTCGCTGCATGGGATTTTTTACCAATGCGAGATACGCCGTGGCTAACTCCACAGGGAAAGCTAACATCGTAAAACCACAAGGTGTTTTTCAGCTTCACCAACCTGGGGAACCTGCACATGTAAGTTCCTTTTCACATTTAGCTCTCAATTAAACATTAACTTTCTGGCTGAATGGGATTTTTACCAATTGCGAGATACGCCTTGGGCTAACTCCACAGGGAAAGCTCAGATCCGGAAAACAAGTGGTTTTTCAGTTTCCCCATCTGAGTAGAACCTGCATATGTGTTTCTTTTTCCAATTTTATCCTGTGTCAGAAAAATTGACTTTTTGGCTGAATGGGATTTTTACCAATTGCGAGATACGCCTTGGGCTAACTCCACAAGGAAAGCTCACATCCAGAAAACAAGTGGTTTTTCAGCTTCCCCATCCGAGTGGAACCTGAATATGTGTTTCTTTTTCAAATTTAAGTTGTGTCTGAAAAATTGACTTTTCTGACTGAATGGGATTTTTACCAACAATTGCGAGATTCGCCTTGGGCTAACTCCACAGGGAAAGCTCACATCCAGAAAACCACTGGTTTTTCAGCTTCCCCATCCGAGTGGAACCTGAATATGTGTTTCTTTTTCACATTTGAGCTCTCTCTGAAGAATTGACTTTTCTGGCTGAATGGGATTTTTACCAAAAATTGCGAGATACGCCTTGGGCTAACTCCTCAGGGAAAGCTCACATCCAGAAAACAAGTGGTTTTTCAGTTTCCCCATCAGAGTAGAACCTAAATATGTGTTTCTTTTTCAAATTTAAGCTGTGTCTGAAAAATTGACTTTTCTGGCTGAATGGGATTTTTACCAACAATTGCGAGATACGCCTTGGGCTAACTCCTCAAGGAAAGCTCACATGCAGAAAACAAGTGGTTTTTCAGCTTCCCCATCCGAGTGGAACCTGGATATGTGTTTCTTTTTCACATTTGAGCTCTCTCTGAAGAATTGACTTTTCTGGCTGAATGTGATTTTTATCAATTGTGAGATATGCATTGGGCTAACTCCACAGGGAAAGCTCACATCCGGAAAACAAGTGGTTTTTCAGCTTCACCATCCCTGGGGAACCTGCATATGTGTTTCTTTTTCAAATTTCAGCTCTCTCTGAAAAATTAACTTTTCTGGCTGAATGGGATTTTTACCAATTGCGAGATACGCCGTGGGCTAACTCCACAGAGAAAGTTCACATCCGGAAAACAAGTGGTTTTTCAGCTTCACCAACCCTGGGGAACCTGCATATGTGTTTCTTTTTCACATTTGAGCTCTGTCTGAAAAATTAACTTTTCTGGCTGAATGGGATGTTTACCAATTGTGAGATACGCCGTGGGCTAACTCCACAGGGAAAGCTCAAATCCAGAAAACAAGTGGTTTTTCAGCTTCACCAACCCTGATGAACCTGCATATGTGTTTCTTTTTCACATTTGAGCTCTCTCTGAAGAATTGACTTTTCTGGCTGAATGGGATTTTTACCAACAATTGCGAGATACGCCGTGGGCTAACTCCACAGGGAAAGCTCAAATCCAGAAAACAAGTGGTTTTTCAGCTTCACCATCCCTGGGGAACCTGCATATGTGTTTCTTTTTCACATTTGAGCTCTTTCTGAAGAATTGACTTTTCTGGCTGAATGGGATTTTTACCAATTGCGAGATATGCATTGGGCTAACTCCACAGGGAAAGCTCAAATCCGGAAAACAAGTGGTTTTTCAGCTTCACCAACCCTGGGGAACCTGCATATGTGTTTCTTTTTCACATTTGAGCTCTGTCTGAAAAATTAACTTTTCTGGCTGAATGGGATTTTTACCAATTGCGAGATACGCCGTGTGCTAACTCTACAGGGAAAGCTCACATCCGTAAAACAAGTGGTTTTTCAGCTTCACCAACCCTGGGGAACCTGCACATGTATTTCCTTTTCACATTTCAGCTCTCAATTAAAAATTAACTTTTCTGGCTGAATGGGATTTTTACCAATTGCGAGATACGCCTTGGGCTAACTCCACAGGGAAAGCTCAGATCCGGAAAACAAGTGGTTTTTCAGTTTCCCCATCTGAGTAGAACCTGCATATGTGTTTCTTTTTCCAATTTTATCCTGTGTCAGAAAAATTGACTTTTTGGCTGAATGGGATTTTTACCAATTGCGAGATACGCCTTGGGCTAACTCCACAAGGAAAGCTCACATCCAGAAAACAAGTGGTTTTTCATCTTCCCCATCCGAGTGGAACCTGAATATGTGTTTCTTTTTCAAATTTAAGTTGTGTCTGAAAAATTGACTTTTCTGACTGAATGGGATTTTTACCAACAATTGCGAGATTCGCCTTGGGCTAACTCCACAGGGAAAGCTCACATCCAGAAAACCACTGGTTTTTCAGCTTCCCCATCCGAGTGGAACCTGAATATGTGTTTCTTTTTCACATTTGAGCTCTCTCTGAAGAATTGACTTTTCTGGCTGAATGGGATTTTTACCAACAATTGCGAGATACGCCTTGGGCTAACTCCACAGGGAAAGCTCACATCCAGAAAACCACTGGTTTTTCAGCTTCCCCATCCGAGTGGAACCTGAATATGTGTTTCTTTTTCACATTTGAGCTCTGTCAGAAAAATTGACTTTTCTGGCTGAATGGGATTTTTACCAACAATTGCGAGATACGCCTAGGGCTAACTCCACAGGGAAAGCTCACATCCAGAAAACCACTGGTTTTTCAGCTTCCCCATCCGAGTGGAACCTGAATATGTGTTTCTTTTTCACATTTGAGCTCTGTCAGAAAAATTGACTTTTCTGGCTGAATGGGATTTTTACCAAAAATTGCGAGATACGCCTTGGGCTAACTCCTCAGGGAAAGCTCACATCCAGAAAACAAGTGGTTTTTCAGTTTCCCCATCAGAGTAGAACCTGAATATTTGTTTCTTTTTCAAATTTAAGCTGTGTCTGAAAAATTGACTTTTCTGGCTGAATGGGATTTTTACCAACAATTGCGAGATACGCCTTGGGCTAACTCCTCAAGGAAAGCTCACATGCAGAAAACAAGTGGTTTTTCAGCTTCCCCATCCGAGTGGAACCTGAATATGTGTTTCTTTTTCACATTTGAGCTCTCTCTGAAGAATTGACTTTTCTGGCTGAATGTGATTTTTATCAATTGTGAGATATGCATTGGGCTAACTCCACAGGGAAAGCTCACATCCGGAAAACAAGTGGTTTTTCAGCTTCCCTAACCCTGGGGAACTTGCATATGTGTTTCTTTTTCAAATTTCAGCTGTGTCTGAAAAATTGACTTTTCTGGCTGAATGGGATTTTTACCAACAATTGCGAGATATGCATTGGGCTAACTCCACAGGGAAAGCTCACATCCGGAAAACAAGTGGTTTTTCAGCTTCACCATCCCTGGGGAACCTGCATATGTGTTTCTTTTTCACATTTGAGCTCTTTCTGAAGAATTGACTTTTCTGGCTGAATGGGATTTTTACCAATTGCGAGATATGCATTGGGCTAACTCCACAGGGAAAGTTCACATCCGGAAAACAAGTGGTTTTTCAGCTTCACCAACCCTGGGGAACCTGCATATGTGTTTCTTTTTCACATTTCAGCTCTCTCTGCAAAATTAACTTTTCTGGCTGAATGGGATTTTTACCAATTTCGAGATACGCCGTGGGCTAACTACACAGGTAAAGCTCACATCCAGAAAACAATTGGTTTTTCAGCTTACCCAACCGAGTGGAACCTGAATATGTGTTTCTTTTTGAAATTCAACCTGTGTCTGAAAAATTGACTTTTCTGGCTGAATGGGATTTTTACCAACAATTGCGAGATACCCTTGGGCTAACTCCTCAGGGAAAGCTCACATCCAGAAAACAAGTGTTTTTTCAGCTTCCCCATCCAAGTGGAACTTGCATATGTGTTTCTTTTTCACATTTGAGCTCTGTCAGAAAAATTGACTTTTCTGGCTGAATGGGATTTTTACCAACAATTGCGAGATATGCATTGGGCTAACTCCACAGGGAAAGCTCACATCCAGAAAACAAGTGGTTTTTCAGCTTCACCATCCCGGGGGAACCTGCATATGTGTTTCTTTTTCACATTTCAGCTCTCTCTGAAGAATTGACTTTTCTAGCTGAATGGGATTTTTACCAATTGCGAGATACGCCTTGGGCTAACTCCACAGGGAAAGCTCACTTCCGGAAAACAAGTGGTTTTTCAGTTTCACCAACCCTGGGGAACCTGCATATGTATTTCTTTTTCACATTTCAGCTCTCAATGAAAAATTAACTTTTTTGGCTGAATGGGATTTTTACCAATTGCGAGATACGCCTTGGGCTAAGTCCACAGGGAAAGCTCAGATCCGGAAAACAAGTGGTTTTTCAGTTTCCCCATCCAAGTAGAACCTGCATATGTGTTTCTTTTTCCAATTTTATCCTGTGTCAAGAAAAATGGGACTTTTTGGAACTGAATGGGATTTTTAACCCAATGCGAGATACCTACGCCTGGGCTAAACTCCACAAGGAAAAGCTCCAATCCAGAAAAAACAAGTGGTTTTTCAGCCTTCCCCAGCCGAAGTGGAACCGAATATGTGTTCTTTTTCACATTTGAGCTCTCTCTGAGAATTGACTTTTATAGCGCTCAATGGGTTTTACCAATTGAGAGAATGCATGGCTAAATCCAGGAAAGTTCACATCCGAAAAAACGTGGTTTTTCGTCAGTTCACCAACCCTGGCGGAACCTGCAACATGTATTGCCTCTTTCACAATTTCAGCTCTCAATAAAAATAACTTTTCTGGACACTGAATGGATTTTTACCAATTGCGAGATACGCCTTGGGCTAACTCCACAGGGAAAGCTCAGATCCGGAAAACAAGTGGTTTTTCAGTTTCCCCATCTGAGTAGAACCTGCATATGTGTTTCTCTTTCCAATTTTATCCTGTGTCAGAAAAATTGACTTTTTGGCTGAATGGGATTTTTACCAATTGCGAGATACGCCTTGGGCTAACTCCACAAGGAAAGCTCACATCCAGAAAACAAGTGGTTTTTCAGCTTCCCCATCAGAGTGGAACCTGAATATGTGTTTCTTTTTCAAATTTAAGTTGTGTCTGAAAAATTGACTTTTTGGCTGAATGGGATTTTTACCAATTGCGAGATACGCCTTGGGCTAACTCCACAGGGAAAGCTCACATCCGTAAAAAAAGTGGTTTTTCAGCTTCACCATCCCTGGGGAACCTGCATATGTGTTTCTTTTTCACATTTTAGCTCTTTCTGAAGAATTGACTTTTCTGGCTGAATGGGATTTTTACGAATTGCGAGATATGCATTGGGCTAACTCCACAGGGAAAGCTCACATCCGGAAAACAAGTGGTTTTTCAGCTTCGCTAACCCTGGGGAACTTGCATATGTGTTTCTTTTTCAAATTTCAGCTGTGTCTGAAAAATTGACTTTTCTGGCTGAATGGGATTTTTACCAATTGCGAGATATGCATTGGGCTAACTCCACAGGGAAAGCTCAAATCCGGAAAACAAGTGGTTTTTCAGCTTCACCAACCCTGGGGAACCTGCATATGTGTTTCTTTTTCACATT
>JALGBA010001274.1:0-275802 GCA_023970755.1 Azemiops feae
CCCCTAGGTCTCTTCAACATCTCTTTCAATGCTTTACAGTAGCTTCCTTCTGCAAATGCATCATTCGGCCTGAAAAATGGCTGCCTGGCCCTGGTGAGGTGAGATGTCCTTCAAGGACATCATTCCCTGATCCCCATCATCCTCTTAGTTCAAGATGTGGAAGCTCTTTCTCCTCCTCCCCCCTTCTCAAAATCCCTGGACCTCTTTTGCTCTTCAGCCACCCTAGATTAGCGAGAGAGATTATCATCAGCCATCTGCCAGGGTTTGTGCCATGATCCAAGAGGGCTGAACTCAGAGTCACATTGCTAAAGGCTCTGGAAATATTTCTGCTCTGTGTTTGTGTGTGTGTGTGTGTGTCTGTGTGTCTGTGTGTGTCTGTGTGCATGTGTTCGGGTGCACGGCCACATGTGTGTTTGTGTGTCTGTGTGCGTGTCTCTCTGTGTGTCTTACTGGGACATCTAAATGGGAATGTTTAGCATTTGTTTCTGTTTTTTTAAACTGTAGTCAAAAACAGGAAGACAATTCTTCCTCTCTGCTTCCTGAAGAGCATTAATACTCCTTGATTCCTCTGTGTACCCGATATATATATATATATATATATATAAATTTTCAAACAAACTCAGGGTGTAAGAATGCACAAATATGTCAAGATTGATTCATTCGTGGTTCTTTTCTTGATTGTTCCATTCTTTTTCACTGTGTTAATGGATCAAAATGCACATTTTAACCTGTGAGAAAACTGGGACATTTTTTCCTGTCGGTTTCACAGAATGTGTGCATTTTTGCCAATTATGTGCTTTTTGTGTGTCTTTCTGTGTGTGTGTGTGAGAGAGAGAGTGTGTGAGAGAGTGTGTGTGAGCGTTTGTGTGTGTTTGTGCATGTGTGCAAGCAATTCTCCACCATGTAAGGCATTTTGGAACCCTATTTTCACTCAGCCTACCCTTGTTGTTGTTGTTGTTGTTGTTGTTGTTGTTATAAGTGTCGTGTTGGGTCATTCCTGTTTAAATCTGGGGAGCGCACCACCAAAGAACCAGCTTTGGCAGCAAAATCAGCTGTTTGTCAGCAGGAGGGGAAAAAATCACCCTGCTGTTCAGCGTGCATTTTTGGGATGACCCACATATTTCATACTTTTAAAAGGAGACCTGATTGCCTTCTATCAATATGAAAGTGTTATTTCCTGGGCTTCTCGGCTTTGAAGCTGATCCATGGTTGGTTGGTTGGCAGAACTGACACATTTGTCCTGAGAAACTCCAGTTCTCTAAAATCTCTCCCACATTCATTGTTTGCAAATGTATCTTAGCATCCCACGTTTCTTCTCTTAGGCTCATCAAGACTGTGAACAGCAGTGGGAAAAGAAACCAAATACACCAAATAAAATGCTTCAAGTGTTAAAAAGGGGAGACAGTTTGAATCATTACAGGTAGTCCTCGACTTACAACAGTTCATTTAGTGACCGTTCGAAGTTACAATGACACTGAAAAAAGTGACTTATGACCATTTGTCACACTTACGACTGTTGCCTCACGTGACCATGGAGATGCAACCAGTGGTGGGATTCAGCCAGTTCGCACCGGTTCGGTAGAACCGGTAGCTAAATTTTGCTGGGTTCGGAAGTCCAGTCTAGGCCTCGGAGGTCTGGAGGAGGCCTCCCACGCCTAGAACGGCCTGCCGGAAGTGCGTGGATGCCACTTCTGGAAGTCCGTTTTAGGCCTCGGAGGCCTGGAGGAGGCCTTCCAGGCCTAGAACAGCCTGCCGGAAGTGCATGGATGCCACTTCCGGAAGTCCATTCTAGGCCTCGGAGGCTCAGGCCATCCAATTATATCCAATAAGAGAACCGGTTGTTCAGATATTTGAATCCCACCACTGGATGCAACAGTCGTAAGTGTGACAAATAGTCATAAGTCACTTTTTCCAGTGTCATTGTAACTGCAAACAGTCACTAAATGAACTGTTGTAAGTCGAGGACTACTTATCTACCTGAAGAAATAGCATCTGCCAGCGCCGTGGAGTGCAGATATCTTTTCTCTTTGTATATGATAGATTGTTTTATTGATTGACGGTGTATATTCCGACAACTTGAATCTTGCTTATCTAATCATCATTCTTGTTATAACCTGATGTTTTATTAATGCATGTATGTACCCATGCAAATGCTGTTTTGAATGTGATTTTTATGCTGACATATTCGTTAGCTCTGTTATGGCTTATGGCCAAAATAAATATTGTATTATCACATTCCTGCTATAAATTAAAAGCAACATTATTTTGATTCTAAGTTGGTTTTTTTAACCTTCCATACTGCGCGTGGTGTATGTCTGTGCACGGATAGAGAGCTAGAGAGGTTTATATAACCCATTTTATGGTTTAATTTTTATTTTTAAGATAGATCTCCTAGAATATTTTGCTTGAAATTAAATGAAGGGGTTTTTATACTACTTAAAATAGGGATACTCATTCTAATTGAAGCGTTGCTGTGCTATCCCTACAGTTTATTATATGTCTTTTATTCTAACTGTTTAAAGGTACCTTTTTATTCTGAAAATCTTCCTCGTGGAGAAGTTGACCTTGCAAATTTCATACCACTTCAAAACAATTCTAAAAACTGGACGGGGGTGCCAAGAATTCAAGATGGCTTCTATAACCATACAGTTGAAGCCTTGACTGTTTTTACACAAATCATGATAATGTAAAACAGGGTGAGGCTCGGATCATGTGGTTACAGCTGCCATCTTGGGGATTTTTTTTGTTTACCCATCTCCTCAGAGGCTCTTACTGAAAACCAATAAACTGAAGTTTTCCTTTCCAACTTGGACTTTTGCCTATTAATGTCTTTGCCTTTGTTATAACCTTTGTTGGAGCCATAATTTTGATAATTCAGGAAAGAAATGGTCGTTCTGACACCAAACAAAAAAGATGATTATTCCTCCATTTGATTTCCACAAAGTGTCCTCAGGTTTCACCTTTAGCCATTGCCCAGTACCAAACTCCTCCTCCTCCTCCTCCTCCTCCTCCTCTTTTTCTTCTCCTCCTTAATAACCACCATGACTTATGATGGAAATTCCGGGCTCATTAAGCGAGGACTACCTGTCCCTTCGTAAATTTGCTAGTGTGCCCGTGCATCGGTTCCCAAACCAGTTCAAATTAGATCACTGATAAAGTAGACAAAATTTTCTGGTTGTTTTTTCTCTCGAATCTTTAGTATCAGTAGTTCTAAGACAGGGGTAGGCTCTTGGCTCTTTTATGACTCGTGGACTTCAACTCCCAGAATTCCTGAGCCAGCCACACTGAGGGGACAGGGAGAGGTTTCCAAGCTGAGCCAGGCTGGCTCAGAAATTCTGGGAGTTGAAGTCCACGAGTCATAAGGGGGCCATAGTTCCCCCATGCTGGCTCAGGAATTCTGGGAGTTGAAGTCCACGAGTCATAAGGGGGCCATAGTTCCCCCATGCTGGCTCAGGAATTCTGGGAGTTGAAGTCCAAGAGTCATAAAAGAGCCAAGGTTGCCTACCCCTGTCCTAAGAGATACCTATTCTGGGTAATGAGATAATGTGTTGTGCTTGTGTATTTTTCCTTTCCAACCATGTTGCATTTGTGTCTGATTGTATGTCTTGGGTTCTGGGAACTGCACAGTGAGCTCCATTTGCGCTCCTTCGGGTCACATGACCAGGAGGGAGGGGCTAAAGCTTGATTTAGACTTGTCCCAAAATGCATGTAGGCATTTACGCATACCTGCCCCGCGAATGGGTTGATGGGTAAATATAGATTGCAGATGGTTGCAGACCGGCCAATGTGTCCACCTCCCAAATCTCAACTACAGATTGGGTGGAGATGCGGATCCTGCATGCTGATTGGTTGCTCCGACTTCCTGTTGGGAATGCCTTGTTGTTTGAGCGCCCCTAGCCAGAACATTAACATAAATGTTCTATAAATGCAACAGCCATGCAACCATCTCCAAATGACAGACGCAAATGTTCCCTGATGGGCAGTGATGCAGAAGTGTAACACCGCATTAAGAAGGGAAGAATCAGCAACACTCTGAGTCACCTGCCCAACTGCTTTGTCCATATTGTGGATATTTCTTCCTTCCTTCTTTGCTTGCTTCCTTCCTTCCTTCCTTCCTTCCTTGCTTGCTTGCTTCCTCTTTTTCTTCCTTCCTTCCCTTTCTTTTCTTTCTTTCTTTCTTTCTTTTTTCTTCCTTCCTTCCTTCCTTCCTCTTTCTTTTTCTTTTTCTTTTTCTTTCTTGCTTTCTTTCTTTCTTTCTTTCTTTCTTCTTCCTTCCTTCCTTCCTTCCTTCCTTCCTTTCTTTTTTCTTTCTTTTTCCTTCCTTCCTTCCTCTCTTTTTTTCTTCCTTCCTTCCTTCCTTCCTTCCTTCCTTCCTTCCTTCCTTCCTTTCTTTCTTTCTTTCTTCCTTCCTTCCTTCCTTCCTTCCTTCCTTTCTTTCTTTCTTTCTTTCTTTCTTCCTTCCTTCCTTCCTTTCTTTCTTTCTTTCTTTCTTTCTTTCTCTTGAAGCTCTTGCAGAAACTCATCCATTTTCCATTTTCCTTTTGCTGTCCTCTCTCCTGGCACCAGATTTGCTTCCGTTCAATCTTTGGAGCGTCAACCTGCTGATGGACAGACAGGGGATTATTGTTCTGAGCTTCTTTTGCGTCATTCGCTTCCAACACTCCATAAGGCTGGAAAGAATTAAAAACGGTACATGCAGTGAAGAACGCAGGACTGTATATAGGCATATGGCCTTTTATAAATCCAATCAGGATGAGTATATGTTTAGATATAACATAGCAACGAAAAACATTTGGTTTTTTTTTTTGCTTCCGCATAGAAGTATTCTTCAAAATTCTAATGGAAGAACATTTGAAAATGAGGAATGACTGTTAGTAACACACACACACACACACACACACAAACACAGATACACACTGCACTTTTATTCTTTAGTCCTTCTCCAATCTTCCTCATCCTTGATTCTTCCAGTTCTCCTCCACGAGATTAAAGAAAACTTTTTAAAAAATGTCACTTATTGTTCCACCTTTCCATTCCTCCCGAATTCTCAGAAGTAACCACGCTTCTCTAAACATGCTGTGTTGTTCCCTTTCTCCTGGGCTCTTCGGATAGGCTCTGCTTGTTTTTACTGCTCTTTCATCCTGGACTATTTGGTCTCCAACTACCATGTTAGCACTTAATTTTCACTGAAATAATCATGAGCCCGTTGAATGTTCCAGTTGGCTGTGAGATCTCCCATTGTAACCATTCCAGTGGAAGAGAGAAACAGAGGAGAAGCATCGGTGCAGCAGAAACTGGCAGATGGCAGAGGCTTTGCCCTAATAAATACGATTCTGTTTTGCTCACCCGTCCCTCCCGAGGGTGTTATCAAGAGCAACAATTAAGGTAACCCAACTGCCACAACCTAGGCATGCAAAAATGTTGCTGTCTCACACTTTTGCATAACACGGGCGGAATTACAATAGAAAAGAATCATATTTACCTCCAAGGAATGAAAACTTGAAGAACTGACAACCATCTCTCTTCTTCTCTAGAATATTATCGCAGCATTTAACAGAAACTCAATACAATGTGGCCAGAACATCTAGGCCAGCATTTCTCAAAGGTGGACACTTTAAGAGGTATGGACTTCAACTCCCAGAATTCTCCTCAGCCAGCCAAGCCAAGGGCAGCCAGCCAGCCAAGGGCAGACTTCAACTCCCAGAATACCCCAGTCAGCATAGGTGAACTTTAACTCCCAGACTTCCCCAGCCAGCATAGGTGGATTTCAGCTCCCAGAATTCCCCAGTCAGCATGGCTGGCTAAGGATGTCTGGGAGTTGAAGTCCACACATCTTAAAGTAGCCAAGTTTGAGAAACATTGATTTAGGCCAGGGGTCTTCAAACTTGGCCCTTTTATGACTTGTGGACTTCAACTCCCAGAATTCCTCAGCCAGCATGCCTGGCTGAGGAATTCTGGGAGTTGAAGTCCACAAGTCATAAAAGGGCCATGTTTGAAGACCCCTGATTTAGGCAGTCAACAGTGGATTTACAGAAGTGCAGTTGATTATAAATTCAGTCCATTATTATACTTGCTTCAGTAAGAAAATCTTCCAATATGTGGGGATTTGTTTATTGAGAGATACATTCTATTTTTTAAAAAGATCCTTTTAAAGAAATCCCCCTCAATTGTTGTTCACCATTTTTGTAATATTCCCAGAAACATGTCGCCATTCACATATTATATTTTGCTGTTGTGCATAAAAATAGATATGAATAAACTGTCTTCAAGATCATGGTCCCTGCTATGGCAGGGTCTGTTTGGATGGAGAATTTCAGAGAATATAAAAAATAAATACTATTTCCCTAACTGGGCTTAGGTAAGAAGACTTTCAAATTTATATATCTGGAATCCTGCCTCACAACCAAGGGAAACAATTGAAGACCATCAGAAATGTATTCAAATATTAAGAGAAACTTCCTAATAGTTCACAAAAAAATTGCCCTGAGGTCAAACTTGAACTCAGCAAGAGTTCCTCTGGGTTTTGTTTTGTTTTTTGCAACAATACAACAGTGTGGTTTATATATATATATGTAAATGGCCACTGTGGGGAAATCCTACTGAGTTCAAGTAAATGTAGCATATTGCTATTGGCATTGTTAGAAAAACTCCATTGGGGCCACTCAAATTCTTGACTTCAATCTGCTGTCAGAATGTGAAATAGATTCAATACTAAAGAACACTGTGCTTTTTCTGGGGAGACAATTGAAAACAAGAAGGAAGGAAGGAAGGAAGGAAGGAAGGAAAGAAGGAAGGAAGGAAGGAAGGAAGGAAGGAAGGAAGGAAGGAAGGAGGGGAGAAGGGGAGGAGGGGAGGAGGGGAGGAAGGAAGGGAGGGAGGGAGAAGAGGGAGGGGAGGGAGGGAAGAAGGAAGGAGTAAAGAGTAATTCTGTGAATAGAGATAGCACAGAACAGGCCTAGTCTTGCATTCTCAATAACCCAGCCTCTCTAGTGGTGGGATGTATCATGACAGAACCTCTAATAGTGGCCTGAAGCTGTGATCAGGTTGGCTTCAGAGAAGCTTCACAATCTTTTCAAAGATAGTCTTTGACTGCCTTCAAACACAACTAAGGTAACCTTATCTGGGTTATAACCTACAGATGACCCATGGATGACAACAGAGAGAATCAGAAAACTCTTAACTCTTACTTCCATCTAGTGGCTGTTATTTTGCACCCCTGATAAGATCAACCTACACCTTAACCAAGTTGGGTGAAGGCAGAGCAGCACACATGCGAATTTGCTAAGCTCGGTGGATACTGGGTGGCTCAATCTGGTGTGCAAACTCAACCAATAGGCTTAGCTTGTCATCTCATGGACTGATCGAATCCCCCCCAAAGTGTGTTGTTTCATGTTGTGTGAAGACAATCAAAGAATGTCTTGTAGAAGGCTAACCAGAAAGCGTTCCAAAACAGATAAAGGCACACCTGGTTGAAGCAGCCATTTCAATATCCCGACATACAGCTAGTGCTCAATTTCCAACCATTCATTTAGTGACCATTTGGAGTTACAACACCACTGAAAAATCTTACAACCTTCCTACAGCTGTCACAGAAGTCGTAAGATTAAAATTCAGTCGGCTGGCAACCAGCATATATTTCAATGGTTGCAGTGACCCAGGATCATGTGATCACCATTTGCAGCCAGCTTCCGACAAGCAATGGGGGAGGCCAGATTTGCTTAACAACCGCATGGTTCACTTAATAGCTGCAGGGATTTGCTTAACAACCATGGCAATAGAATAACGAAATAACAGAGTTGGAAGGGACCTTGGAGGTCTTCTAGTCCAACCCCTTCTCAAGCAGGAGACCCTACCCATGCCATTTTACAAAATGGTTGTCCAATCTCTTCTTAAAACTTGCAGTGTTGAAGCATCCACAATCCGTCCTAATTGCTCTCACTGTCGGAAGTTTCTCCTTAGTTCTAGGTTGCTTCTCTCCTTGATTAGCTTCCATCCGTTGCTTCTTGTCCTGCCTTCAGGTGCTTTGGAGATAGATTGATTTCCCCTCTTTTTGGGGCAGCCCCTTAGGGCAGGGGTCTTCAACTTGGTCCCTTTTATGACTTGTGGACTTTCAACTCCAGAATTCCTCAGCCAGTGTGCCCGCTTGAGGAATTCTGGGAGTTGAAGTCCGCAAGTCATAAAAGGGCCAATTTGAGACTCCTGCCTTAGGGGAAAAAACTTGTAAACAGAGCATGATTTATTCAATATCCACCCGGCGCAATGGAAATTGCTGAGCAATTGGAATTGTGGTCCCCCCATAAGTTGAGGGCTACCTATAATGAGCAAGAACCCATCCTGGGCAGCGCACCTGGCCTTCCTAAGTGAATTGAAACAAATCTCCTTTTCAGCGAGAGCTGAACTCAGAACATTGGGACTTTCTTTTGATCTGGCATAGTCACGTCCATTCCACCACCCATCCTTCCAATCTCAAAACAATAGAATTATAAACCAATTACCCAGATAGGTAGGTTAATCAATCCCAGTTACCACCGTTAATTGTGCCTGTATAAGAGCCCAACTATCCCTTACTTACAATAATGATGATAAAAATGGCAACTCATATATCCAGCAAAGGTTCTCATCTTCAAATAGCTAGGCGGGACTTTCTGATTCAGAGCTCTCTTGTGAAAGGGAAACAAACCAGCCACTTAGGAAACAAAGAACAAAACACGGTAAGAAAATGCAAGTATATTTTGGTGCTTATCACTAAGGCAAGTGACAAATTATCCTTTCCCCCCCTTTTTTATTATGTTAAGTCTTGGTACATTATACAGTTTTTTAGGGCCGTGAAATGATTATAACAATTTTACGATTTAAAATGCCTAACTATGAAAATAGGGAAAGAAAGGAAACATTCTGTCAATGTTCATTAACATTTTTCATATTCCAAGCATCAAATTATTTGATTAATTCATTAATTAATTAAATTTATTTAATTTCCCATCCAAAGTTAAGTATAACGTTAGACAAAGAAAAGAAAAAACTATTTGCAACTCATCTAAAAAGATAGATACATGATAATAATCTCAACTCTAATTAATTACTTAGCACTCATTCTCCATGATATTGGGAGAGATACATAAAGAAATAACAATGCATATAGAGAGAGAGATAAGACAGAGCAAAATAGATGGATAGATATAGCTAACAGATGATGACGTACGCACGGATGGATGGATGGACGATGGACGGACGATGGACAGATGGACAGATGATGATTGGTTGGATGGATGGATGACAGAAGGACGGACAGACATAGATGGATGGATGATAGAAAAATGTGGGTTAGTACAGCATCACCACCAGATGGATTTGTAGCTGGCTGACCGGCCATACTCAGCGTGTGGTCCTCAATGGAACCGCATCTACATGGGAGGGAAGTGTGCAGTGGGGCCCCAGGGCTCTATTCTGGGGCCATGCTCTTCACATCTTCATCAATGATTTGGACGAGGGGATAGATGGGGAACTCATCAAATTTGCGGATGACACCAAGCTGGCAGGAATAGCCAACACTCCAGAAGACAGGCTTAAGATACAGGAGGATCTGGACAGACTTGAACACTGGGCACTATCTAACAAAATGAAATTCAATGGTGAAAAAAGCAAGGTTCTACATTTAGGCAAGAAAAACCAAATGTACAGGTATAGTATAGGGGGTACCTTGCTCAATAGTAGTAACTGTGAGAGGGATCTCAGAGTCCTAGTGGACAATCACTTAAATATGAGCCAGCAGTGTGCTGCCAACACAGTGCTTAGCTGCATTAACAGAGGGATAGAATCAAGATCACATGAAATATTAATACCACTTTACAATGCCTTGGTAAGGCCACACTTGGAATACTGCATCCAGTTTTGGTCACCACGATGTAAAAAAGATGTTGAGACTCTAGAAAGAGTGCAGAGAAGGGCAACAAAGATGATTAGGGGACTGGAGGCTAAAGCATATCAGGAACGTTTGCTGGAATTGGGTATGTCTAGTTTAATGAAAAGAAGGACTGGGGTGACATGATAGCAGTATTCCAATATCTCAGGGGTTGCCACAAAGAAGAGGGAGTCAAGCTATTCTCCAAGGCACCTGAGGGCAGGACAAGAAGTAATGGATGGAAACTAGTCAAGGAGAGAAGCAACCTGGAACTAAGGAGAAACCTCCTGACAGTTAGAACAATTAACCAGTGGAACAACCTGCCTCCAGAAGCGGTGAATGCTCCAACACTGGAAGTTTTTAAGAAGAGACTGGACAGCCATTTGTCTGAAATGGTATAGGGTTTCCTGCCTGATCAGGGGGTTGGACTCGATGACCTCCAAGGTCCCTTCCAACTTTATTATTATTATTATTATTATTATTATTGGATGGATGGATGGATGGATGGATGGATGGACGGACGGACGGACGGACGGACGGACGGATGGATGGATGGATGGACGGATGGACAAACATAGATGGATGGATGATTGGATGGATGGATGGATATAATAGATAAATAGACAGATAGACAGACACACATAAAGAGACAGATTGCAGATAACACTGCAATTGTTAAGTTGTTAAGAGAGTGTGGCTTGCACATGGACTTTGCTTGTCAGAAGGTCACAACAGGGGAGTGACTTGACGCCAAAACACTTCAACCATCCTAAATATGAGTCAGTTGCCAAGCGTCCAAATTTTGATCACATGACCACGCGGATGGTGCAATAGTCATAAGTGGAAAAATGGTCATGAGACGCTTTTTTCAGTGCCACTGTAACTTCAAACAGTCACTAAGCGAACTGTTGCAAGTCGAGGACTACCTGTATAAAGCGGTACCATCACTTCCTCTGATCTCAATGCTTATCCCTCTGTTGATGCCGCCTAGGACTGCATTGGCTTTTTTGGCAGCTGCAGTTCTGATGAGTCTCCTTTACCGAACATTTACGTCCCTAAGACAGGAAAGGCCATATAAGGTATAAGTAACTGCCCTTTGCCATTTCCCCCCCAATTGATTGGAATCCTGCAATCTTTAGATCAAATATTCTCAAAGATAAAACAATTTTTTTTTTTTAAATGTCACGATTAGGCACTCATTGTTCCCGCAAGCTTGTTTTTCTTCTTGCTGAGGTTTCATTACAGGAATGTCAGGTTTGTGGATGGCTTATTACAAGAAAGCTTCTCTGCAAGAACCCCCATTTTGCATAGAGCACCTTCTAATTAACTTCACTTACTCGTTTCAAAACACTTTTTTTTCTCTTTTTTCTTTTTAGAATCTCTACAATTAGCCTGTATGCAGCAACAGAATTTGAACAGATTTTATTTACACGGGGTTCTCACACGACAAGCCTGGATGTGGATAAAGTGTTGTTGTTGCTGCGAAGGCTATTTATAGACCGCCTTTCGGCCCACAAGGATCTTTAAAAGAAACATAGGTTTGGGTTTTAAAGCAACAAATTTTAGCCTTTATACTCACCCAAGGCTGTGTTCATACTTATATTTAATCTCTGTACTGAATCAACTCTATTTTCTGAGTGCGTATAATTTGGTCCACAAAGAATAGAATAGAATAGAATAGAATAGAATAGAATAGAATAGAATAGAATAGAATAGAATAGAATAGAATAGAATAGAATAGAATAGAATAGAATAGTTAACTGGTTAATTGTCCTCACTGTCAGGAAGTTTCTCCTTAATTCCAGGTTGCTTCTCCCCTTGATTAGTTTCCATCCGTTGTTTCTTGTCTTGCCTTCTGGTGCTTTGGAAAATAAGTTGACCTCCTCTTCTTTGTGGCAGCACCTCAAATACTGGAATACTGCTATCATGTCACCCTTAGTCCTCCTTTTCTCTAGACTGGTTCCTGCAACCATTCTTCATACGTTTTTGTCTCCAGGCCTTTAATCATCTTAGTTGCTCTTCTCCGCACTTTTTCCAAAGTCTCAACATCTTTTTTGTAACGTGGTGACCAAAATTGGATGCAGTATTCCAGGTATGGTTATAGGTAGTCCTCAATTTACAGCTATTTATTTAGTGACCATTCAGAGTTATAATGGCACTGAAAATGGGGACTTACAATCAGTCCTTGCTTTTAAGGCTATTGCAGTATCCCCATGGTCACATGATCAAAAAATGAGCCGGTGTGTCCAACCGGCATGTATTTACTACAACTGCAGCATCCCAAGTTTGTGTGATCACCGTCTGCAACCTTCCCAGCCGGCTTCCAACAAGCAAAGTCAATGCGGGAAGCTGGATTCGCTTAATGACTGTGTGATTCACTTAACAACAGCAGTGATTTGCTTAACAACCGTGGCAAAAAATGTTGTAAAATCAGGCACGATTCCTTTAATAATCGCCTTGCTTAGCAATGGAAATTTCGGCCCCAACTGTAGTCGTAAGTCAAGGACTATCTCTACTAACCAGAAATGTATTTACATGGCATACTAAACCACTAAAGTCTAATCAAATTTGACCCTGACCGAGATGAGCTTGTTCTGCAAATGCAGTGGGGATGAGATTAATTTATACAGTGTTTCAAGATAATCTGCAAATTCCCAAATTAATTGATTTGCGAGCCAGGTCCCTCTGCAAGCTCTGAATAATTGTTCCGTCCATATCCTGATGCAGCAGCCAAGGAAACGGGGAATTAGGGAAGCATCGTACATGTTTTTTAGAGTTTTTTTCTGTAAAATTCAAGGGCTAGTTGTGAGCTGAGAATGCGTCTTGCTGCACTTCTCATTTTTGGAAAATTAATGTGGATAATTTGCAGTTTAGTTTGCCCTCAGTACATTCCCTATAGTCCATTTCAATACCAAGATCAGAGTAAGTGCATCCAGCCCTCAATTCAGCTAGTGGAAACATAGATGCTTATTTATTAAACATAGGAAAATATCAAAAACGGGTTACTGGTGAAATAGGATGAAAGGCAAGCAAGACATAAAAGAGACAGATAGACAGAGATTTATCTATTTCTCGATCTCTAATATCTATCATTTTTATTATATATCTATGTTATCCATCTATCTGTCTATCTGTCTATCTATCTATCTATCTATCTATCTATCTATCTATCTATCTATCTATCTATCTATCTATCTATCTATCTATCTATCTATTTATCTCTAATGATATTTTCTATCTATATCTATTTATATTTATACCTTTTATATCTATCGCTATATCTGTTATATCTAATCTTTATTTATATCTTTTATTATATATATATATATATATATATATATATCTTTCCATCTCTATCTTTTATATCTATCTATCTATCTATCTATCTATCTATCTATCTATCTATCTATCTATCTATCTATCTATCTATCTATCTATCTATTCATCCATCCATCCGTCTATATCTCTCTTATATCTTTAGCTTTTTATCTATCTTTATATCTTTTATATCTGTCTTTATATCTTTTATATTTATCTATCTCTGTCTTTCTTTTATCTATCTATCTATCTATCTATCTATCTATCTATCTATCTATCTATCTATCTATCTATCTATCTATCTATCATCTATCATCTATCTACCTACTTATAATCAGAGATCAATGTTTTATTTTAACTTCTTTATTTAAGTTGTTCACTATCTCCAAGCTGTCTTTCTTATCCTACAATTAAGTCATCAGCATAACAGCGAATGGACATAAGTCTTCTATTTTTTTTTTCTGTTGTACATAAGAATCAGCATTTCACTATTCATGGCTTATGTTTTTCAGCTTTTGATGTAGTTCATTAGACCACACTTTGGCTACTTGCTTTAGCCCATATATAAATTGTCGCAATTTATATTTTAGATTTTCATTCTCTGGCTGTATAAAATCTGGTGGTTAATGTATGTAAGTGTCTTCTCTGAGACCTCCATGAAAACAGACTATTTTAATATTTAATTGCTACACATTTAATTAAATTCTGATGCTTGCTGTTTAAATATTTATACCAAAACCTCATCCCAGTCTTGTCATATTTTGTATTTATCACTTAGCTACTAAACTAGTTTTATGACAATGTACATTTCTATGAGCATTATGGTTCGTTTTTGAAAACCCATTTACAACCTATGGTTTTCTTGTCCATTATTATTGATGTATTTATTTGATTTTTATCAACTTTTATAAACAAGGTGGTGAACATACTTAATGATCCTTCCTCCTCCTATTTTCCCCACAACACCAACCCTGTGAGGTGGGTTGGGCTGAAAGAGAGTGACTGGCCCAAAGTCACCCTGCTGGCTTTCATGCCTAAAGTGGGACTAGAACTCACAGTCTCCTGGTGATTGGCTCATACTCACCCGGTAGGTTTCATGCCTAAAGTGGGACTGTAACTCACCATCTCCTGGTGATTGGCCCAAAATCAC
This sequence comes from Azemiops feae, assembly GCA_023970755.1. NCBI lineage: Eukaryota > Metazoa > Chordata > Lepidosauria > Squamata > Viperidae > Azemiops > Azemiops feae. The sequence goes on from JALGBA010001274.1 coordinate 14,370, forward strand.
CCAGCCAGTTTTCATTCCTAAGGTGGGACTAGAATTCCCAGTCTCCTGGTTCCTAGGCTTTTAGTAGTACCAAATGTTATTCTAAGGCAGGGGTAGGCAACCTTGGCTTTTTTATGACTCGTGGACTTCAACTCCCAGAATTCCTGAGCCCGCATGGCTCAGCTTGGAAACCTCTCCCTTTCCCCTCAGCGTGGCTGGCTCAGGAATTCTGGGAGTTGAAGTCCACGAGTCATAAAAGAGCCAAGGTTGCCTACCCCTGTTCTATGGCATATTTCAAAGCTTGTCAGGGCCAAAACCAAGACTGGCACATGGGTGATTCTTCTAAGCTGGGTTCTTTATTGTTTTCACTCCTATAGCCAAAATCTTGCCAGACTGAAGACTGTACTATCTGCATCTATCACATACTCTGGGGATTATTGAGGAGGGGTTGTCTTCATCCTCTTCCTCTCACACATAATATCCAGACTGTGTTGCCTCTTACTCCTCCGGAATGCAGCCCCTCCCTTCTGGGAATCCATTTCCTTATAACATTCCATCATAGGGCTCTAACTTAAGGTTTTTCAAGTTTTATGCCTTTGTTGTTCAGTATTATCTCTTTATTTTTTAAATTCCCAGCTGCAAATTTTCCCTGCTTATCAGACAATCTATTCTTTGATCAAATTCGTCTTCTACGAACGCACAGTACAGATTGAATGTCTCAAACACTTCAGTGTTACCCATTAAGGAATAAATGCAAGTATACATTGACTAACAGTCTATGCTTTAGAACATAAAATAATAGAGTTGGAAGGGGTCATCTAGTCCAACCCCCTGCTCAAGCAGGAGAGTCTATACCAATTGAGACAAAAGCCTCCAGTGATAGATAGATAGATAGATAGATAGATAGATAGATAGATAGATAGATAGATAGATAGATAGATAGATAGATAGATAGATAGATAGATAGATAGATAGATAGATAGATAGATAACCTTTATTGTCATTTTTTACTGTGAGCACAATGGCACACATTAAAAATGAAATTTAGTTGCTTGCTCTCAAAGTGTACACATATATTACACACATTTGAAACATACTATATACAACATATGTATAGACCTACACCCTTACATATAGGTAACATATAAATATTAATCACTGTCCATCTTGAATACATAACGAAAGGAGAAAGCTTTAGAGTTCACAAGGTTAATACTGTCTGGAACAAAACTGTGACTGAATCTGGATGTTCTACTTCGGATACCACGAAGCCCCCTCCTCCCAGAAGGTAACAAGGAAAACAGGTCGTGGAGAGGGTGTGTAGTGTCCCAGACAATCTTGCAGATCCTGCTCAAGCAACGCTTCTGTGCTATGTCCTAGATGGAAGGGAGGGAACTGCCTACAATCTTTTGTGCCGTCCTCACCACTCTCTGCACTGCCTTCCTGTCTGAAGCAGGGATGCTTCTAAACCAGACTGTGATGCTGTATGACAGGATGCTCTCAATCCTCCCTTTGTAGAAAGTGGTCAGGACAGGGGAAGGAAGATGAACTTTTCTCATGTGACACAGAAAATGCAGGCGCTGCTGTGCCCGCTTCACCAGTGTCTCGCTGTTGAGCGACCAAGCCAGCCTACTTGTTAACTGCACACCCAGGAATTTGATGCTGGTAACCATCTCCACAGGTGAATCATTAATGCACAGAGAAGTGTGGCTGTGCCTGCCTTTTCTGACATCGACAATGATCTCTTTGGTTTTCCAGTGTTTAAAACTAGGCTGTTTTCCTTACACCAGTTCACCAAACCCTCAACCTCCTTGAGGTAAGCACCCTCATTGTCATCATGAATAAGGCCCACTACTGTTGTATTATCTGCGAACTTCACAATATGGTTGGTGGCAAACCTAGCACTACAGTCATGGGTCAACAGGGTGAACAGCAGCGGAGTTAGGATGCAGCCCTGAGGAGAACCTGTGCTCAAGAAAATGGTGTTAGAAATATTTGTTCCAGCTCGCACATATTGGGGCCTGTGTGTAAGAAAATCAAGAATCCAGTTGCACAAAGGAGTGTTTAAGCCTAAAAGGCCCAGTTTGTCTACTAGATGCTGGGGAAGGATTGTGTTAAATGCCAAACTGAAGTGATAGGGCACCCTCAATTTCTGAAGGCAGTTCAGTTCCACTAGTTGATTGTTCTCCCCATTAGGAAGTTTCTCCTTAATTCCAGGCTGCTTCTCTCCTTGATTAGTTTCCATCCATTGTTTCTTGTCTTGCCTTCTGGTGCTTTAGTTGGATGGTTCATAACATATTGGTATGATTTAGCAGTTACCTTTTCTAAAAGTAATCTCATCCTGAACTTAGATAATTCTGCTATATATTTCCAGTATTCTGGTAACAAACAGCTGAATCATCAGAAAAGTCCACGCCGGTTTGTTTTCATGTTTTCCAAACAGAAAGAAACCCTGGCATCCATCCCCTTAAACATTCATTGCCTGGTAATTTCAGATTGATTGCTTTTCTGAACATTAAAATATTTTTGCTCATTCCTAAGAACGTCTATCAATCTTAGCTTGTTCCATATATACTTTCCTGAACCCTAATTTTGAATCAACATGCAGATTGTTGAGTTCAAACTCGGAAAGATTCCAGGCTTAAATCATCTAGATCAGGGCTTTTCAACCTTTTCACTGATTGTACCACTTTTAGGATATGGCAATATTCGAGTACCACCTAGCAAGGTGTCAAAAACTTGGTGACAAAAAAAAAAACCTGTTCAAAGTTGCAATTGCACTGAAATGACTTATGACCATTTTTCACACTTATGACCATTGCAGCAACAGGGTCATGTGATTTATATTTGGAAGCTTGGCAACTGATTCATATTTATGATGGTCACAGTGTCCCAGGGTCATGTGATCCCCTTCTGCAACCTTTTGACAAGCAAAGTCAATGGCAGAGCTGCTGGTGGCCAACTGCTAAGGCGGGACTTCCTTCCCTCCCTCCCTTCCCTGCCTCTCTTTTTCTCATTCCCATCTCCTTCTGAAGGAAGAATTTGAACCCACCCCCCCCTATTTTCCCTCTTCCATATATTGATCAAACAAAGAAAGGCCTCCAGAGACAGAAAAGACAAGCTGCTGAGTGAACTAGCTTAAAAAGGCACTTCCCCTTTAAGAATTAGCTACTGGCTAGAAAGGAAAGTAAGGAGCCCAGCTGGCACTTAAAGAAGAAAAAAAAATGTAAGTACTGGCTGCCGGCTAAGGCAGCCTTCCCAAATGGCTCCATTCATAAGTAAAATCTGCAGCTCCAGAGGACTCTCTCACTGTAAGTCTTTGCCTGTGCTGGCTCTTTCCCTTCCCCACTACACTTGGCTAGGCAGGCCTGCGTACCACCTGCCACTAATTAATGTACCACAAGTGGTACCACAGGTTGAAAAGCCCTGATCTAGAGCAGGGTTTCCCAGTTTTGGCCATTTCCATGTATATGGACTTTAACTCCCAGAATTTGACAGCCAACATAGCCATTGCTGAGAATTCTGGGCGTTGAAGTCCACTTACTTTCAATTTGCCAAGATTGGGAAACACCGATGTACACTGTCTTTTTTCATGCAAGCTGGACATGGCAGCTGGACTCAGAGAAAATGGTTGGCCCAAAGTCACCCAGCTGGCTTTCATGTCTAGGGTAGCACTAGAACTCACTATCACCTAGCGATTGACCCAGTTTTCATGCTTGGGTAGGACTAGAACTCACCATCTCCTAATGATTGGTCCAAAGTCACTCAACAGCTTTCATGCTTAAGGTGGGATTAAAACTCACCATCTCCACGTGATTGGTCCAAAGTCACCCAATCGGTTTTCATGCCTAAGGCAGGACTACAATTTAAAGTCTCCTGGCTTCTAGCTTGTGTCTTAGCCACTAGACCAGACTGTCTTTAGGATGCAATGGGTGCTCAGAATTTAGCTTCAGCCCCTTCATGGGCCTATAATATTTTTGCTGGAAAAATTGCTGTGGAAAATTCCCAGTTCAGTTTGTATCCAGAACACTCTCAATCGGAGCAGTTCAGCTGGTTAAAAAATGTAAGCTGGTGTTTATTTATTAAACATCTTCAAACATCAAAACCAATTGAATATCAGAACAGGACAAAAGGCAGGCAAAAATGAGAAGACATGAACAACAGGCAAGAATATATATTATTTCTATATCTCGGTAACAAAAGACAGAAAATTTTTCCAGCACTGCTGGAAACAGTGCTCTGGGTAAAAAGCAGAGAAAAGATTATTTCTCTTTAATCTTTTTTGCATCGAGGCAACGGAACTGAAAACAAAGTGAGAAACCAGCTGATATATCTTCTATCCTGCACCACTAAAGAAACAATGAGAGTTGTGTATCCTACTGCATCATTAAAACTTTCAGGAATTTCCTGGTGATAGGCCCAAGGTCACCCAACCTGCTTTCATGCTTAAGGCGGGACTAGAACTCATGGTCTCCTGGTGATTATTAGCCCAAAGTTACTCAGCCAGCTTTCGTACTTTCCTGCTTTCTAGCCTGGTGCCTTAACCACTAGACCAGGGGTAGGCAACCTTGGCTCTTTTACGACTCGTGGACTTCAACTCCCAGAATTCCTGAGCCAGCATGGCTCAGCATGGAAACCTCTCCCTTTCCCCTCAGCGTGGCTGGCTCAGGAATTCTGGGAGTTGAAGTCCACGAGTCATAAAAGAGCCAAGGTTGCCTACCCCTGCACTAGACCAAACTGGCTCTCTTGATTGAACTGATTTGTCCCTGATATTGGAGGATACCTGTCAATATACCTGTAAAACAGGTAGTGTGGTCATGTGATCAGAGGACTCTGGAAACAGCCCTAAATATAGGCGGATGTGGGCTGTCATAACTTTGGACCTGAGTCATAAGTACCACCAGGGAAATCTCTCACAACTTTGGACAGTCACTAAGCGGCTGCCATAAGTCGAGGACTTCCTGTAAAATCATTTCTCCATCTTTCAGCCATCTTGATTTGAAAGAAGCCATTGTCTAGAGATCCCGATTTTGCCCGGTTCTCCCGCAAATCTTTTCAGTTTGGAATCCAGAAAATCGTACAGAAAATATATAAAAATGTTTTGCTTTGTCTGCTGCTATCAATCGCTCGGATGAAATCATAAAGAGTTGGGGTGCACTGATGTGCTTACGTATTTATCCACATTCGGATTTCCATCAGGCAGCATTGAAGAATGATGAAATTAGAGTTATTATCGTCTCTGCATTGCCCGGAGGGAAAAAAAAACAAACTTCTGAAAAGGATAATGAGAGGTGGGCGAACACACACTGCTAATTTCGGAAGCGCTGGCTAATTTTCTGTGGCATAAACTCTTCGGTTATGTTCGCCCCCAAAACAATGCTATTGTTAGAGCTCATATGGCATTTTAAGAGCTGTGACATTTTGTCAGGCCGTAAGTGTTTTGCAACAAGCCATTGCGAGGCACAATTGGGTTCGATTAAAATTCTGAATTCTTTGACTGAGAATTCTTTCACTGAGGCCCGGATGTCTGCAGCAGGAGGTGGCTGATGCATTCCCAGTGGGGAAATTGCTAAACCCTCAGACTGGAAAACTGCTTAATTCTGCACAGCCCTAACTAAATTTCTGCAAGGCTGTCACAAGATATTTGTCACACTTATTCGCTGTTCTTCCTATTTGCTTCTGCCCTAATGCTGGGCCAAAACCCACCCTGGATTTTCTGAAAAGTTGTGTCCTCCAAAAAAAGATGTTGAGACCTTGGAAAAAGTTCAGAGAAGAGCAGCTAAAATAATGAAAGGCCTGGAGACTAAAACATATGAAGAACGGCTGCAGGACTTGGGTTTGGCTAGTCAAGGCAAGACAAGAAGCAACGGATGGAAACTAATCAAGGAGAGAAGCAACCTAGAACTAAGGAGAAATTTCCTGACAGTTAGAACAATTAATCAGTGGAACAACCTGCCTCCAGAAGCGGTGAATGCTCCAACACTGGAGGCTTTTAAGAAGAGACTGGACAGCCATTTGTCTGAAATGGGTATAGGATTTCCTGCCTGAGCAGGGGGTTGGACTAGAAGACCTCCAAGGTCCCTTCCAACTTTATTATTATTGTTATTATTATTGTTGTTGCTGTTGTTGTTGTTGTTGTTGTTGTTGTTCTTGTTGTTCTTGTTGTTGTTACTACTACTACTACTACTACTACTAGAGTCTAAATAAAAGAAGAAATAGGGGTGACATGATAGCAGTATTCCAGTATTTGAGGGGCTGCCACAAAGAAGAGGGGGTCAAATTATTCACCAAAGCACCAGAGGGAAGGACAAGAAACAATGGTTGGAAACTGATCAAAGAGAGAAGCAACCTGGAATTAAAGAGAAAGTTCCGAAAAGTGAAGACAATTAACCAGTGGAATAGCTGGCCTTCAGAAATCGTAGGTGCTCCATCACTGGAGATTTTTAAGAAGAGACTAGACAGTCACTTGTCTGAGATAGTTCTCCTGCTCGAGCAGGGGGCTGGACTAGAAGACCTCCAAGGTACCTTCTAGATTCTATTCTATTCTATTCTATTCTATTCTATTCTATTCTATTCTATTCTATTCTATTCTATTCCATTCCATTCCATTCCATTCTATTCTCTATAAAGATTCTATTCTATTCTATTCTATTCTATTCTATTCTATTCTATTCTATTCTATTCTATTCTATTCTATTCTATTCCATTCCATTCCATTCCATTCCATTCCATTCCATTCTATTCTATTCTCTATAAAGATTCTATTCTATTCTATTCTATTCTATTCTATTCTATTCTATTCTATTCTATTCTATTCTATTCTATTCTATTCTATTCTATTCTCTATAAAGATTCTATTCTATTCTATTCTATTCTATTCTATTCTATTCTATTCTATTCTATTCTATTCTATTCTACTCTCTCTGCAAGAGGTTTCTGTTTTTCTGCTTCATTCTCAGGATGGTTGAAAAGTTCTTTCCAATTTTTCTTGGAGATGCTTTCAGCTGACTTTGTTAGGGGTATAAGAGGGGTTAGGGGACTCCTGTTCTTTCTATTTGCGTCTGGCTCAACGCTGAGCTGAAACACACACCCTGGGCTTTCTGAAAAGTGGTCTCCTCTCTGCAGGAGGCTTCCGTTTTTCTGCTTCGTTCTCAGGATGGTTGAAAAGCTCTTCCCAATTTCTCTTGGCAGTGCTCTGAGCTGACTTCGTGGACAATAGAAGCGGGGCAGGGGGTCACAGGATGACTTCTTGCGACCTTCTGACTAGTAAAGCCAATAGAGAAACCAGATTCACTTAACAGCCGTGTTACTAATTTAACAAACGAGGTGATTTGCTTAACCACTGTATGCAAGAAAAGTCGTAAAATGGGGCAAAACTCAACAACCGCCTTGCTTAGCAACATAAATTTTGGACACAGTTGTGGTCATAAGTCGAGGATTACCTCTATATGAGATTTGAGAGGTTTCTTTCCTTGCTTTCCATGATCCCTGCATGACAAAAGGCAGGGAAGGGGTGTCAAATTTCTCTCCCGTCCTTGTTTGATTTACACAACCAGAGAGGGCTTCTCTGTTTATTTGGGAGCTTGGGGGGGGAGGGCTAATCCATGCCCACCGGAAGCTCTGTTGAAGGAAGGGAGATGCCCTGTTCCTGCTGGGATAGATTTTTAATCTGGGAAACCCTGCCGTGGGGTCAGCTGGCCTGGGCAGTCAAGTGGGGGATGGCCCTCAAAGCTGCTAGATCCGATATCTGTCATTATTGCTTCTGTTCTTTTTCCCATGCAACTAACCTCATGTCTGCAGGGGGGGGGGGGAATACATATATTTTCCCTGAATGGTAAAACAATTTGAGCCTAGAGGAAAATTCATTATGGAGACACAATTTGATCAGATCGTGCCAATTGTCTGCCCCTCTTTCTAACAGCACCATTAAGAATGAAATCCCCTTTAATTCAATGAAACTGTTGGGGACGGTGTTCCTTTGAGTCGGTCTGGACTCCATGTGGTGACCTGGACAAATCCCTGAGATTTTCTTGGCAAGATTTTAGAAGTGGCTTGCCACAGCCCACTTCCTAGAGTGGAGAGAGAGTAATTGGTCCAAAGCCATCCCCCTGGCTTTCATGTCTAAGTCAGGACTAGAACTCACAGTCTCCTGGTGATTGGCTCAAAGTCGCCCAGTTGGTTTTCATGTCTAAGTCAGGACTAGAACTCACAGTCTCCGGATGATTGGCTCAAAGTCGCCCAATTGGTTTTCATGTCTAAGTCAGGACTAGAACTCACAGTCTCCTGGTGATTGGCCCAAAGTTACCCAGTTGGTTTTCATGTCTAAGTCAGGACTAGAACTCACAGTCTCCTGGTGATTGGCCCAAAGTCACCCAACGGTAATCCTTGACATACAGCTGTAATGGAGTCTTCCCATTACGGTTGTATGATCATGGTCATAAAATAATGCTTTTCACAGCAGTCATAAAGCGAGCTCAGCAGTCATTAAGTAACCTAATGGTTTGTTACAGGCATGGTTTAATTTTCCCAAGGAACCACTTGAATAAAAGAGTTGGAAGGGACCTTGGAGGTTTTCTAGTCCAATTCAGATTTTGGCTTAATGTCATGGTTCCGAGAGATGAAACTCTTCAAAGAACTTTGAGGCATTGTTTATCTTAAAGAATCTTTATTCGAGTAGCAACACATCGGCAGGTACATAGTCCAAGCCAAAATCTGAATTCCCCTCCCCTGAGCACATAGTATCAAAGCACAATTCCCTCCTCTAATTAATGGTCATAAATCACATTCTCCAATTAGTTTGAAATGCAGGCTTTCCCTCCAGTTCTTCAACCCGCCATTTCTTATCATCTCTTATTTCAAAAAACCTTGGTTCTCACACTAGTTACGATATTCTTATGTCTAACTAAACTCCTATGCACATTCCTCCTCCTCCTCCCCCCATTATCATCTAATTCTAACTCTAATTCTAAGAGTAAAACATAAGGAAAATGGCTGCATCTCCATATGTTGTCAAAGCAAGAACATCCGATGTTAGCAGTGTTGACGCCAACCCCTTGCTCAAGCAGGAAACCCTATACCATTTCAGACAAATGGTTGCCCAATCTCTTCTTAAAAACCTCCAGTGTTGAGAAACTGGAACTGTTGTGAAGGGCTGCCGATGCTGATGCCCCACCCCTGCTGCTGATGTCCCACCCACGCTGCCCCACTACCCTGCCCTCCAGTGATGGACAGACTATGTCAAAGTCTTTAAACTGTAAAAATTAAAACCCGTTTCTCTTTTGTCTAAAGTGATTTTCCTGCCTGAGCAGGGGGTTGGACTAGATGACCTCCAAGGTCCCTTCCAACTTTATTATTATTATTATTATTATTATTATTATTATTATTATTATTATTATTATTATTATTATTATTATTATTATTATTATCATTATCATTATTATCATTATCATTATCATTATCATTATCATTATCATTATTATTATTATTATCTACTAAGTTGAATTTTTAAGCTTGAATTTTCAGGAACTGATTGTGTAATTGTCCTTTTTGTTCTTTTGATTTGATTCTCTTCCTCTTTTTCTTTTCTTTTCTTTTTTCTTTCTTTCTGCTGTTTCTTGGGGAGAGGCAGAAAATTCCTATTTTGGCATCTTCTAAATGTTTTTTTTTTGTATTTTACATCACAGCTTCAATAGACAAAGACATCTCTTAGACATGAAATACTAGCAAATCACTTCCACTAAAAGTCACCAAACGTTCTTGAGGAAAGGAAGCAAAAAAAAAAAATAGGAGAATAATGATCTTACAAAAGGTAAGGACAACTTCTAAGAGGGATGAAGGAAATTCCTCCGAGGGGAAGAAACATCCTTGGATGACATTTATTTTTCATTTTACTTCAGGCCATGAACAAAACAGACCGAAATTGTAGTTAATTTGAAATTGTTCTGGTCTTTCTTCTTCTGAGGCTGCACGGATGTATTTTAAGGTCTGTCATATATGTTAGAAGGCAGGAACTTTTTCCTCACTGGTTTCTGATTGGGTTTAGACCCTATACCAGGGGTCTTCAAACTTGGCCCTTTTTTGACTTGTGGACTTCAACTCCCAGAATTCCTCAGCCAGCATGCCTGGCTGAGGAATTCTGGGAATTAAAGTCCACAAGTCAAAAAAGGGCCAAGTCTGAAGGCCCCTGCCCTATACCATAGAGCAGTATTTCTCAACCTCGGCCACTTTAAGATGTGTGGACTTCAACTCCCAGAATTCCTCAGCCAGGCATGCTGGCTGAGGAATTCTGGGAGTTGAAGTCCACAAGTCAAAAAAGGGCCAAGTTTGAAGACCCCTGGCCTATACCATAGAGCAGTATTTCTCAACCTCGGCCACGTTAAGATGTGTGGACTTCAACTCCCAGAATTCCTCAACCAGGCATGCTGGCTGAGGAATTCTGGGAGTTGAAGTCCACAAGTCAAAAAAGGGCCAAGTTTGAAGACCCCTGGCCTATACCATAGAGCAGTATTTCTCAACCTCGGCCACTTTAAGATGTGTGGACTTCAACTCAGAAAAATGCCACTCACCACAAGAGGGCAGCAAGGAGCCAGTCTTGTGTACCTCTTTGCTGTCCTCTAGTGGTCATTCTGATCCTACAGCCCAGATCTGGTAGCCCTAGAGACAGTCCACAATTGGGCCTAGAAGTTTGATAGTAAGTCATGGGGATCTTTAAGTGAATCACCCTGTGATCTGACTTGATTTTTACGACCATTTTTATGACAGTTGTAAAGTGAATCGTTGCGACTGTTAAGTAAATCTCATATGTGGCTAAGTGAAGTTTGTGGTCGTGAAGCAAATCTATTCTCCCAAATGGGTGTTGTTTTGCCAGAAACGGGCAAAAAATATCACAAATCAGGGTCATGTGATCATGGGACACTGCAATCAACACAAGCTGATGTCTGTGTGGAAAGTGGAAACTTTTTGTGTCTTCTTTAAAAAAACAACCCTAATTTGGTTTATTTAATTAGGGAAGGGGATGTGATGGTATGTGTGGAAGACCTTGGGAGACTGGGCAAAGCCACACAACCGAGGGAAATAAGGTCAAACAGACCTTGACCTGCTAAGATCAAATAAGAGGCAGCATAGACTGCAGCTGCATAATGGACTGGGCTAGTTTCTTCAGCTGTAAAAGAGACAGCGGGAGAATGGTACTTTCAGTCTTGTAAGATTTTGCCCACGTAGCTTTACCGTAAAGTAGAATTGTGAGTCCTATCGGTGACTGTCAGGAAGCGATACCCTGAAATAATACAGGTGGTCCTCGAGTTACAGCTGTTCGTTTAGTGACCTTCGAAGTTACAACTGAAAAGAGTGACATATATGATCATTTTTCACACTTACGACCATGTCGGCATCTCCACGATCACGGGATCAAAATTCGGATGCTTGGCAACCGATTCCTGTTTATGGTGTGTCCCAAGGTCATGTGATCTCCTTTTGCAGCCTTCTGACCAGCAAAGTCAATGGAGAAGCCAGATTCACTTAACAACCGTGTTAATGATTCAATGATTCACTGAACAATGGTCAGTGGTGGGATTCAGCCAGTTCGCACCAGTTCAGCAGAACCGGTAGTTAATTTTTTGTTGCCCAGACCCAGAATGGACTTCCCGGAAGCGGCATCCACACAGATAACCGGTTGTCCACCTATTTGAATCCCCACCACTGACAACGACGACAAGAAAGGATGTAAAATAGGACAAAGCTCACTTAACGACTGTCTCACTTAGCAACAGAAATGTTAGGCTCGGTTGTGGTCATAAGCTGAGGACTATCCGTATACAGTGTATGCAAGGAGACAAAATCAGCAGGACCAGTGTGACATCTCGTAAAAAAATTCTGGGTGAAATCTCTGGTCAATTTTCTGGCTTCCCTTTGCTTTTTATAAAGAAGTCCCCCCCTGATTTAAATGACTGCCGAAATAAAGGAAGCTTAAAGGGGGCGGGGGGAAGCAGATTTTACACCAGAAGGCTGGAATTCAAGAAATCCATTTCTGGCTTTAGAATTTTCTCCTTCTAAATTTAAATCCTTTTGCATTTCTCGTGATTGATGGATTCTGGTAAAGGAACAAAGGAAGGGACCTACTAGGGATTTTTTTTTTGTATCGCTAGTATGGAATCTCTCTCCTTCTCCTCCTTCATATCATCACCATCATCATCATTTCATCTCTGTGCCCATCATATTTCGTATCAGAAGTAAATGTCACACCAGAGACTGGAACGGAATCCACAATAACAAGGATGCCTGCCATCCCATAATCACAATAGGCACATTTTTTTAACACTGCCTGCTGCCTACAAAACACCCAATATGTGTAAGTTTATCAATCCATTTTATCTCCAGCCAAAGCATAAAGGGATTTGAAAATCTATGGATACAGGACATTCCTGCCTCCATTGCAAATTCCAGGGTGGGGGAAAAAAACACACATGATGGTTGGGCGGGGGGGGGGGGGGGGCGGGGAAAAATTTTTTTTTTTTTTTAAAGCTACATTTCTTTTTTGGAAAAAAAAATCAAAATGATCAGGAATATTAAGTGGAATTTCACCATCTAAACGGCCGTCACTTATTTTAAAATCGGAATATGCAATGACATGACCACATCCAGCAAACAGTTACGCCCACTAAAATGAAGGTAACGCCACTAAATCTTGGCTACAAAGAGGCCAATGTGCAAAGGGGGGAAGGTTTTGAGGTTGTCCTTCTTGTTTTGAGCATAAGCCAAATCAAAGCAATTTTTTTTTTTTCCCCAGGAAGGACCACGGTTACCTGTAATTTGCACCCTTGCCCCTTTCTTTCCAGTCTGTCAGCTCCTCAAACAGATCTTGTAGCTTTTGAAAGCAGAGCCAAAGGGAGCCGCTGGTCCACAAACCATCAAATAGAAACAGCTTACATAGTAAGCAAGAATGCAAATATCATATTGATTCCTTGCAGGATAGAGGACAGGAATACTCAGCTGTTTTTACTTCCAACAATTTTACAACACCATGCTGTCATTTGGCTGCATTCACCCATAATGGCAGCTTATGGAAGTACATTAAGAATATCCTTATCGTCCAACTATTAAACATCTTTCTGGGGGGGGGGGAGAAACCAATGATCCTGTTTTCGTCACTAAATGCAGACATAAAGAGTGGAGTCTGAAAGACCAAATTTCTGAATTTGGCCCAAATGTTGCCAAAACCTAAGGCATCTCCACTCATTTATTCTCCTATTTCAATTCAACTTTCCTGTTCTCCAAGGGATCAGACTGTCTGAAGGCGCAAACTTTCCTGAGCTAGCAAGGATAACTAAACCAGGAAGGTTAAAAAAAAAAATTAAAACACGGATCAATGGTCTGCGCCTTTTTAGGATTGGGGGAAAGGATTTATTCATCCCTAAGCATCGAAATGAACCCCTCTCAACCCCCCAAAGGATTAAACTGCAAAACCGGGCAACGTTTGCAAAAGAAGTTGAGATGTAATTCTTGGGAAAGGAAGCAAGAATATTAAACCAGAGAGACGCAGAAAGAGAGGGAAGGAGGGCACAAGCAGAGACAGACCCCAAAGGTCCCTACTGGTTCGTTTTCCTGTTTATGAAAAATCAGAAATAGTTTCAAAAACTGACCTACCCTTCAGTTGCCATCTCTCACTCAGAAACTGAAGTGGGGGGGGGGAGAGGATCTCTTTGCAACATACCACCTTTTAAGTTTATGTAAGTCGCTCAGAGCTCCCTCGGAGCCCCCCCCCCTTTTCTTTCTTTCTTTCTTTCCTTCTTTCTTTTTTAAAGAGCTAATTGATGAAATAAAGTTAAAGAGGAGAGGAGAGGCTCCCTCTTTGGGGGCTGGAGGGAGGGGGGCCCCAGCAGCGAGCTATAGAGTCCAGTTTCTGCCCACCGTTTTGACCAGTCAGGACTTCAGAGCTCATTAACATTTCGGTTTTGTCCAGATTAAAAAGTGGGCCCCTCTATTCAACTCCTGGCCTTCTCTCTTTATTGTGAAGGACAGAGGGAAACCCCCCCACCCACCCACCCCGTGCTTTGGACAGTCCGCTATTAACATTCCCTTCTTTTGTGGAGGTGTTTCTTTTCTTTCCCCCGTGTTGTTAAGAGTCCTTCAGGCCCAGCTCTTCAAGAAAGTGTTTGCAAAATTACACCTTTCTGCCTGAACCTCCAAACGGAGCCAACGAGCCTTAGTTAGGACAACATTATGGGGGCTTTAACGCAATTAAAAAATTAGCACCTTTCCCCCAGATTGAGGGAGAAAAGGCATCAATGTAGGAAAAGGAAAAAGAATGGATGGGTTATTGTTCTTACTATAAGGGGCAAACTATGGCTAGGAATGGTGGGAGGAAGGAAGGAAGGAAGGAAGGGAGGAAGGGAGGAAGGGAGGAAGGAAGGAAGGAAGGAAGGGAGGGAGGGAGCGAGGGAGGGAGGGAGGGAGGGAGGGAGGGAAAAAGAAGAGGCAATGAAAACAGGAAGAGGAGGAGAGGAGAGGAGAGGAGAGGAGAAGAGAATGAGAAGAGGAAGAAGAAAGAAGAGAAGAGAAGGGAAGGGAAGGGAAGGGAAGGAGGGAGGGAAGCGGAGGAGGAAGGGAGGGAGGGAGGAGGAGTAGGAAGGACGGGAGGGAGAAGAGGCAATGAAAACAAAAGAGGAAGAGGAGAGGAGAGGAGAGGGAGAGGAGGGAGGGAGAAGAGAAGGGAAGGGGAAGGGAAGAGAGAGAAGGGAAGGGAAGAGAAGAGAAGAGAAGAGAAGAGAAGAGAAGAGGAAGAGAAGAGAAGAGAAGAGAAGAGAAGAGAAGAGAAGAGAAGAGAAGAGAAGAGAAGAGAAGAGAAGAGAAGAGAAGAGAAAAGGAGGGAGGGAGGGAGGAAAGAGGGAAAAGAAAAGGAAAGGAAAACAGGAAGGGAAGGGAAGGGGGAAGAGGGAAGGAAGGGAGGGAGGGAGGGAGGGATGAAGGAAGGAAGGAAGGAAGGAAGGAAGGAAGGAAGGAAGGAAGGAAGGAAGGAAGGAGCATAAATAAGAGAAAAAGGGAGGGAGGGAGGAAAGAGGGAAAAGAAAAGGAAAGGAAAACAGGAAGGGAAGGGAAGAGGGAAGAGGGAAGGGAGGGAGGGAGGGAGGAAGGGAGGGATGAAGGAAGGAAGGAAGGAAGGAGCATAAATAAGAGAAAAAGGGAGGGAGGGAGGGAGGAAAGAGGGAAAAGAAGAGGAAAGGAAAACAGGAAGGGAAGGGAAGGGGAAGGAAGGAAAGAAGGAAAGAAGGAAAGAGAAGCAGAAAAAGGATCTGATATCTGTATATATAAACATGCCAATGACCGCAGCAGCAGCAGCAGCCTCGCTTGTGTACTCAGGCGCTTCAAAAGAAAGAAAGAAAAGGGTGCCGCGGCATCTTCTTCGCAAGATCTAAATAAAGAGCCTTCTGTGTTAATGTATTCTTGAGCACAAAGGTACGTGTCAATAAAAGCCCACGCGGACCCCCAGTGTCTGCCAGGCATGCTCAGAGAGGAGGAAGAAGGTTTTGTAAGATGCCGCTCGCAGGGTGCATTGCCTCTACGGGAGCAAACAATGGCATGGGATTTATTAAAGTGTGCGTGTTTCTGCTTTCAACCTGTGCGTGTGTCTGCATAAGATAGGGCCTACGTGCAATCAATCCATCACACACCGCTGTTGTTGGATATACGGCACTATATTTCGGCAGTGGGCCCTGTACAATTGTATTACAGATCTTGACTTTTGTTGTTTGTAATACCGAATGTATCCTCATTGTCTGTCCACTGCGGGATGAAGTCCTCTTCCGCGTGTTTCCAACCCATACGGTCCTGAGCTTTCTTTCGCCAGTTGGGCCCGTCACACTTGCTGATCCAGGATCCATCTTGCTTTTGGTCTCTTTTGCTTTTGATCCAGTGGGATCCATTCTATGACTGCCTTGGTCCACCAGGCATCAGTTCCCCTTGCTATGTGACCAGCCCATTTCCATTTCCATTTCTTTGCTCTCTTGATGATGTCATATACTTTCGTTTGTTCTCTAATCCATGTGCAGCTCTTTCTATCTTGTCTTGTGATGTACATACATACTGTATATATAATTAGGGATTGTGTGTGTGTGTGTATACACACACACACGCACACATATATATATTTACTCATGAGCATTTATGGCTTTCTAAATGCGCAGTTTGTGCACTTGTGTGCCATATTACAAACAACGTTCAACAGACTGCACAGGGCCCACTACCAAAGTATAGTGCACTATCTTCAACAACATCAATGTGTGATTGATTGATTGATTGATTGATTGATTGTATGTAGGACCTATATTATACACAAACACACGCAGATTGAAAACAAAAACATTCACACTAATAAATCCCATGCCTCTCTCTCTCTCTCTCTCTCTCTCTCTCTCTCTCTGTATTTATCTGCAAAATGCACCAACCTGACTTGTTTTGCCCGACAATGTGCCTAAATGAAATTGATAAACAAATCCTTCCTTACTTAAACAGAAATGTGTGAGAACATCTGCACAAGCAAAGGGAAAAAATAAAATACATACATCCATCGTTTAAAAATATAGATTAACCCCTGTCAATTTGCTTTCTGCCCTATCCCTCATTCCTGTCGAGGCACATTGGCCCAATGGCTGTTGCAAACCAACGCATCTGCAACGTTTTGAGCCGCCAAACCTACACAACATAAATAAATCCACCAAGACAAAGAGGCCAGCAGCTCCTGATCCCTGCTGTCTACGGGTGAGAGCATCTCGGGGACCCCCGATGTGCCACGAAGGACCTTCAACATCAGCTCTGAAATTGGTGTGATTTGCCTGGGAAACCGGCAGTCATCGGCCAACTGGACTTGACAAGACGAGGGACGGGGAGGAGGGGGGACAGGGAAGGTTCATAATGGGTCCCCAACGTGGAGGAGGGGAGGAGGAAGAGAGCGGGAAAGCGAGAGAGAAACCAACAAATCAGCCTGGTTTGGTTTTGGAAGAGTGAGGTGCTTGCTGTTGTTCTACTCCGGCAGAAAATTCTTTGCATTAGAGAAGAAGTGAAGGAAATAGAGGATAAGAGGATATTTGCACCACTTTGTAAAGCCTTAGTAAGACCACACTTGGAATAGTGCATCCAGTTCTGGTCACCACAATATAAAAAAGATGTAGAGCTTTTGGAAAGAGTGCAGAAAAGAACAACAAGGATGATTACGGGGGAGGCTAAAACATATGAAGAACGGTTGCCGGAATTGGGTATATCTAGTATAATGAAAAGAAGAACTAGGGGCGACATGATAGCAGTGTTCTAATATTTAACAGGTTGCCCCAAAGAAGAAGGAGTCAACCTCTTCTCCAAAGCACCTGAAGACAAGACAAGAAGCAATGGATGGAAACTAATC
This sequence comes from Azemiops feae, assembly GCA_023970755.1. Lineage (NCBI taxonomy): Eukaryota > Metazoa > Chordata > Lepidosauria > Squamata > Viperidae > Azemiops > Azemiops feae. Next base: position 31,741 of record JALGBA010001274.1, read on the forward strand.
AAGGAGAGAAGCAACCTAGAACTGAGGAGAAATTTCCTTAGAACAATTAATCAGTGGAACGACTTGCCTTCAGAAGTTGTGGGTGCTCCATCATTTGAGGTTTTCAAAAAGAGACTGGACAGCCATTTGTCTGAACTGATATAGGGTCTCCCGCTCGAACAGAGGGTTGGACTAGATGACCTGCAAGGTCCCTTCCAATTCAAGTATTCTACGTTCTTTGTTCTAAGTCTAGAGACCTTTCTTCCCTTTCTTTCATTCTTTGTCTTGTCTTTGTCTTCCTTTCCTTTCCATCCTTTTTTTTTAATACATAGCCATGTCCAATCTGAACCCAGAAATGGCTAGTACAGGGGTAGGCAACCTTGGCTCTTTTATGACTCGTGGACTTCAACTCCCAGAATTCCTGAGCCAGCCACGCTGAGGGGAAAGGGAGAGGTTTCCATGCTGAGCCCTGCTGACTCAGGAATTCTGGGAGTTGAAGTCCACGAGTCATAAAGCGGCCTAGGCCAAAGGTAGGCAACCTTGGCTCTTTTATGACTCGTGGACTTCAACTCCCAGAATTCCTGAGCCAGCCATGCTGAGGGGAAAGGGAGAGGTTTCCAAGCTCAGCGTGGCTGGCTCAGGAATTCTGGGAGTTGAAGTCCACGAGTCATAAAAGAGCCAAGGTTGACTACCCCTGGGCTAGTATATACTATGCAAAAGTAAAAAAATTGAGACTGTAATGTTATTACCAATATAATGATAATTCTACTGCACTGAAAAGGATTGGAAGTTAATGCTATTTTTGCTCCCCGCCCTATTATTCCCCTCTACTCTTCCACTCTTCCTCTTTCCTAACTTTCCCACTATTTTTATTTTCATTTGTGTTTTATATTTTGATAAATTTAATTAAAAAAACAATGTAGATGTAGACATAGACGTAGGGGTAGATATAGATGTAGATATATCGTGGTACGTGGAGTCCTCCACTTATAACAGTTCTTTTAGTGATCATTCAAAGTTGCAACAGCACTGGAAAAAGGGACTTAGGACCGTTTTTCACACTTATGACCATAGCAGCATCCCCACGGTCACATGATCACAATTCAGACACTTGGCAACTGACTCATATTTATGACGGTTTCAGTGTCCTGGCGTCATGGGATCCCCTTTTGTGACCTTCTGACAAGCAAAGTCAATGGGGAAGCCAGTTTCACTTAACAACCATGTTACAAACTTAACAACTGCGGTGATTCACTGAACAACTGTGGCCAAAAAGGTAATAAAATGGGGTAAAAATCACTTAGTAAATGTCTCACTTAACAACAAAATTGTTGGGTTCAATTAAGGTCGTAAGTTGGGGACTATCTTTGGAAGGGATAGCAGCACAAGCACCAGATCCGTAATAGCAGGGGTGGTAGACCCCAGCTTTTACGGATCCGGTGCTTAGTGTTTGTACTTGTACTGCTATCCCTACTACAGGTATCCTCAAGTTATCATGTAAATTACTATATCCAACAGTCAGACTACACAGAGAGGTCTCAAAGACAGCCCAACACCTAATGGCATGTAAGGTAAAAGCAGGATTAGCATACTCTGAACGTCACGGTTAGCTGACATTTTGTAGCAGAACATCTGTACAGAATATGGGCTAGAGACCTTCCTAAGTCTAGTTGGGAGGTCCCATGACAAGTTGTGGAGAATAAAGAAGTTAAGATCCTGTGGGGCTTCCAGATCCAGACAGACAGGCAAGTAGTGGCCAATCAACCAGACATGGTGGTTGAGGAATAGAATAGAATAGAATAGAATAGAATAGAATAGAATAGAATAGAATAGAATAGAATAGAATAGAATAGAATAGAATAGAATAGAATAGAATAGAATAGAATCTTTATAGAGAATAGAATAGAATAGAATCTAGAATAGAATAGAATAGAATAGAATAGAATCGAATAGAATCTTTATAGAGAATAGAATAGAATAGAATAGAATAGAATAGAATAGAATAGAATAGAATAGAATAGAATAGAATAGAATAGAATAGAATAATAGAGAATAGAATAGAATAGAATAGAATAGAATAGAATAGAATAGAATAGAACAGAATAGAATAGAATAGAATAGAATCTTTATAGAGAATAGAATAGAATAGAATATAGAGAATAGAATAGAATAGAATAGAATCTTTATAGAGAATAGAATAGAATAGAATAGAATAGAATAGAATCTTTATAGAGAATAGAATAGAATAGAATAGAATATAGAATAGAATAGAATCTTTATAGAGAATAGAATAGAATAGAATAGAATAGAATAGAATAGAATAGAATAGAATAGAATAGAATAGAATAGAATAGAATAGAATAGAATAGAATCTTTATAGAGAATAGAATAGAATAGAATAGAATAGAATAGAATAGATATAGGAATGAAGAATAGAATAGAATAGAATAGAATAGAATAGAATAGAATAGAATAGAATAGAATAGAAATAGAATAGAATAGAATAGAATCTTTATAGAGAATAGAATAGAATAGAATAGAATAGAAGAATAGAAAGAATATAGAATGAGAATAGAATAGAATAGAATAGAATAGAATAGAATAGAATAGAATAGAATAGAATAGAATAGAATAGAATAGAATAGATATAGGAATGAGGAATAGAATAGATAGGATAGAATAGAATAGAATAGAATAGAATAGAATAGAATAGAATAGAATAGAATAGGATAGGATAGGATAGGATAGGATAGGATAGGATAGGATAGGATAGGATAGAATAGAATAGAATAGAATAGAATAGAGCTGAAAGGGAAATAGAATAGAGCTGAAAGGGACCTTGGAGGTCTTCTAGTCCAGTCCCCTGCTCAAGCAGGAGAACCTATACCATCTCAGACAGATGAATGTCTAGTCTCTTCTTAAAATTCTCCAGTGATGGAGCACCCACGATTTCTGGAGGGAAGATGTTCTACTGGTTAATTGTCCTCACTGTCAGGAAGTGTCTCCTTAATTCCAGGTTGCTTCTCTCCTTGATCAGCTTCCAACCGTTGTTTCTCGTCCTTCCCTCTGGTGCTCTGGTGAACAACCTGACCCCCTCTGCCCTGTGGCAGCCCCTCAGATACTGGAACACTGCTATCATGTCTCCCCTATGACAGCAGGGTTGAGAGAAAGGGACTGGTCCGATGTGACCTGGCTGGCTTGGAGCCTAAGGTGGGACTAGAACTCACTGTCTCCTTCTGATTGGCCCAAATTCACCCAGCCGGCTTTCATGTCAAGGTAGGACTAGAACTCACTGTCTCCTTCTGATTGGCTCAAAGTCACCTAGCCGGCTTTCATGCCTAAGGCAGGACTAGAACTCAGAGTCTCTTGGTGGTTGGCCCAAAGTCACCCACTGGCTTTCAGGCCTCAGGCAGGACTAAAACTCACAGTCTCCCAGTTTCTAGCTAGATGCCCTAACCGCGACACCAAATTGTCTCTCTTCTCTGTAAAAAAAGGACAATCGCACGAGTGCCACCTTTTAGATCAGCTGAGGGAAAGTTCTTTCCTTGAGTAAGCAAAGACAGTATTGAGAGAAATCCACAAGTTTTGCCATTGGAACCCACCTGCCAACATGCTTAGGACCAATTCTCCTCCAGGGGATTCTGACGGCGTTATTTATCCCAAATAGTTGCATTTTGCCACCGTTTTATAAACTGCACGAAGCCGTTTCAGATCTGCCAGACGTTCTCCAGTCCCCTCCCCGCCTTAACTGACAAGCCTTCAGAATCACATTTGCACTCTGGGGAAGGGGCGGGTGGAAAACCTCTGACAAACTTTGACTAGTGCAAGATAACCGGCTTAATCTCCCATTTGACATTTGCAAATTCCCAGCAAGGTGAGAGGGAGGCTGCGATATTGCTGTTAGATCCTAAAGCCGCCCCAGTTCACACACACTAGACAGAGATGAATCGGCTCAGAACAATTCCCGGGGAGACACGAAGCAAGCCAGAGTCAGAAGCTGGTGAAAATAAATCGTGCGTTCTTGCAAATACGGGCCATTCTGCAATTTAGGTTTTTCACAGTTACCCTCTGCAGGTCTAAGACATCCTCTGAAAATAATGGTCAATGCAAGGTATGGTTAATAAAAAAAGCAAGATGGTGGGTAGGATACTGGTAGTCCTTGACTTACAACAGCTTGTTTAGTGACCATTCAAAGTTACAACAGCAGTGTGTCATGGTTCCGACAGATGAAACTCTTCAAAGAACTTCAAGGCATTGGTTACTTTAAAGAATCTTTATTAGAGAAGCATAACATCGGCACCTACATAGGCCAAGCTAAAATCTGAATTCCCCTCTTCTGAGCACATAGTATCAAAGCACAATTCCCTCCTCTAATTAACAGTCATAAACCACATTCTCCAATTAGTTTGAAATGCAGGCTTTCCCTCCAGTTCTTCAACTCGCCATTTCTTATCATCTCTTATTTAAAAAAACCTTGGTTCTCACCCTTATACAGTATTGTTATGTCTAACTAAACTCTCATGCACATTCCTCCTCCTCCCCCCCCCCAATATCATCTAATTCCAACTCTAAGAGTAAAATATAAAGGAAAATGGTGCATCTCCATATGTTGTCAAAACAAGAATATCGGATGTTAGCAGCGTTGACACGCTGCTGACTTATGACCTTTTTTTCACAGTTACGACCTTTGCAGCATCCCCATGATCATGTGGTCAAAATTCAGATGCTCAGCAACTGGTTCATATTTATGACCGTTTTGCTGTATCCCAAGGTCCTGTGATCCCCTTTAGCGACCCTCTGACAAGCAAAGTCAACAGGGGAAGCCAGATTCACTTCACAACGGAGTTGCTAACTTATCAACTGCAGCGATTCACTTAACAATTGAGGCAAGGAAGGTCATAAAATGGGGCCAAACTCACTTAACATCTCATTAACAACAGAAATCTTGTGCTCAGTTGTGGTCATAAGTTGAGGACTACCTATGTAGACCAATTGAAGCTTTATGGGAAGACTGGAGAGAAGGGACCTATGCAGAGGAATTGGGGACTCCCATTGGTTCTAGTCAATGAGGAGAGAAAAGACATCTATCCATTGACTGCTCCAATGGTGACAGAGCTCTCTCTCTCTCCCTCCCTCTCTCTCTCTCTCTCTCTCTCTCTCTCTATCTATCTATCTATCTCTTTTTCTTTCTCTCTCTCTTTCCCCCCCTCTCTCATTCGATGTCGTGAATGCAACACTGGAAGTTTTTAAGAAGAGATTGGGCAACCATTTGTCTGAAATGGAATGGGGTCTCCTGCCTATGCAGGGGGTTAGACTGGGGGTTAGACTAGAAGACTTCCAAGGTCCCTTCCAACTATTCTATTCTATTCTATTCTATTCTATTCTATTCTATTCTATTCTATTCTATTCTATTCTATTCTATTCTATTCTATTCTATTCTATTCTATTCTATTCTATTCTATTCTATTCTACTCTACTCTACTCTACGCTACTCTACTCTACTCTACTCTACTCTACTCTAGTCTATTCTGTTCTAATCTGTTCTATTCTATTCTATTCTCTCTCACTCTTTCTCTCTCTTCTCTTTCTCTCCCTGTCTCCTTCCCTCCGTCTCTCCCTCCCTCCCTCCTTTAACATTTACATGGAGTCACTGGAAGAGATTATCCATCGGTTCAGGGCATGCTGATGTTCAGAGTACTTATGGTATCTAAATATATCTTTCCAGCTGAGCCAAGCTGCTTACACAGTAGAAGTCTTAACCTGGGGCCCAGGGCATGGAGACTCAGGATTAGAAGGAGCAGGCTGAAATAGAATGCCAGCAAAATTCAGCTTCCATACACTTCCGTATCTGCTCCAATGGTGCCCCGGATGGAGTGACACATCATCTGAAGCAGCAGGTCTTCACTTTGATTGGTATGCCAGTTGCAGCCCTTATAAACTCTTCTTTAGAGCAGTGTTTCAACCTCCGCAACTTTAAGATAGGTGGATTTCAACTCCCAGAATTCCCCAGCCAGTATTCTGGGAGTTAAAGTTCAACCATCTTAAAGTGGTCAAGGTTGAGAAACATTGCTTTAGAGCAGGGGTCTTCACACTTGGCCAATTTAAGACTTGTGGACTTCAACTCCCAGAATTCCTCAGCCAACGTGTCTGGCTGAGGAATTCTGGGAGTTGAAGTCCACAAGTCTTAAATTGGCCAAGTTTGAAGATCCCTGCTTTAGAGCACAGGTGAGGAACTATAGCCCCTTGTACACTTGTAGACTTCAATTCACAGAATTCTGGGAGTTGAAGTCCTCAAGTCATAAAGGAGCCATCGTTCCCCACCTCTGCTTTAGAGGATGCTAATGAACTCGATATAGGTCTGCCTTTGAAGGCTATAATTCAAAGGTATTCAGGTAGTCTTCAACTTACAAGTGTATTTGAGCCTGGAATTACAATCGTAACTCATCGTGGTCATACTTTGAGGCATCACATGGCTGAATTTGAAGTTACGACTGCTTTTTACAACGGTCGCATTGATTTTCCCCAGTGGATGTTCTTTTTTCCCCAGAAAATGGGATTAAACACCAGAAACCAAGGGGGGGGGAGAAGCAAATCATGGTCATGTAGCCATAAGATGCTGGCCATAAAAATGAGCCAGTTGCCAAATGCTCAAAATGTGACTGTGTAGATATGTGCATGTTTGCAGCTGTTGTAACTCTGAAAACAGGACATAAGTAGCCCTGGAGAGATCCATGGTAACTTTGGACGGTCATTTAGAAATGCATTTAAATTACACTTTAGAAGAGCCAATTTAGTCTAGTGGGAAAGGCAAGAGGCTAGAAATCGGGAAACCATGAGTCCTAGTCCCGCTAAAACCAGCTGGGTAGTTTGGGCCAATCACCAGGAGACTGAGTTCTAGGCCCGCCTTAGGCATGAAAGCCGGTTGGATGATTTTGGGCCAATCACCAGCAGACTGTGAGTTCTAGTCCCACCTCAGGCATGAAACCAGCTGGGTGGCTTTGGGCCAATCACCAGGAGACTGAGTTTTAGGCCCGCCTTAGGCATGAAAGCCGGCTGGATGATTTTGAGCCAATCACTCCCTCTCAGCCCAACCCACCTCACAGGGTTGTTGTTGTGAGGAAAATAGGAGGAGGAAGGTGTGTTGGATATCATGAAGTCAGAATAGAGCTGGAAGGGACCTTGGAGGTCTTCTAGTCCAACCCCCTGCTCAGGCAGGAAACCCTATACCAGGTGTAGGCAACCTTGGCTCTTTTATGACTGGTGGACTTCAATTCCCAGAATTCCTGAGCCAGCATGGCTGGCTCAGGAATTCTGGGAGCTGAAGTCCACCAGTCATAAAAGAGCCAAGGTTGCCTACCCCTGCCCTATACCATTTCAGACAGGTGGCTGTCCTGTCTCTTCTTAAGAGCCTCCAGTGATGGGACACCCACAACTTCTGGCAGCAAGTTGTTCCACTGGTTAATTGTTCTTAATGCTAGGAAGTTTCTCCTTAATTCCAGGTTGCTTCTCCCCTTGATTAGTTTCCATCCATTGTTTCTTGTCTTCCTTTCTGGTCCTTTGGAAAATAAGTTGATTCCCCCCTCTTCTTTGTGGCAACCCCTGAGATATTGGAACACTGCTATCATGTCTCCTCTAGTCCTTCTTTTCATTAAACTAGACCTACCCAATTCCTGAAACCATTCTTCATATTTTTTTTGTCTCCAGGTCCTTAATCATCTTAGTTGCTCTTCTTTGCACTTTTCCCCAAGTTTCAACATCTTTCTTGTAATGTGGTGACCAAAACTGGATGCAGTACTCCGGATGTGGTCTTAACTAAGGTTTTATATCAAAGGTGCTTTTTCAAAAGGCAACTGAACTATGATTCCCCCCCCTCTTTTTTCCTTGAGGAAACAGGAGTTCCTCAAGGGAAAAAACAACAACAATACGGTCCAGTCGCCTTTTGAAAAAGCGCCTTTGAAACCGCCATGACTTGGATGGCTGAGAATCTCCATAGATGTGTGGTTGGATATGTTTGCCACCTTGAGTTATTTATAACAATAATAAAAGCAGGATACAAATAACTAATATAAACAAAAATAATACAACCTACATAATACAGTTGGACCTTTAAAAAAATAATTGCAGGATTAAACAGGCTTTGAAATAAGCAACAATAATGATGGCATTCTCTCTGTCTTCCTTCCTCTGCCCTTCTCCCCGATCATCTGGTCTGTTTCTATTCTGCCCTGATTTAAGAAAAATAATAATAATCTAAAATCATATTTCTACAGCCTTAACTCTCCCCCACATCAAAATGAATTTCAGTTTTAATCTGCTGCCAGATTGTCTTAAATGTTCATCTATTTTATTCTAGCTTCTTGTTTGATTCCTTTTTGCTTAGCTTTAGGACATAGTGGAGTTTGGCTATCTTTTACGATTTTCGGCTGTGCTATCCTGTTGTAATGTCGGTTTTGCCTTCTACTTAACTTGGATTTAGATTGTTATTTATTGGCCCTCTCAATCCCTGCCCCAGGCTGACTTCCTGGAGAACTCACAGCCTACAAATGAACTAACTAAATTAATAAACAGTATAGTAAATTAAAAAAAATGGAGGTTGGCGATATTAAAATCATATTTAAGGAGGAATCCTTCACAGTTCTTCCCTGGGAAGAGGCTGGGATCCAGGGAAGGAATTGAAGCTAATTGGAAATTTAGATGCCAATCAGAAATGTATACTGGAAGAGGGTTATGCAAAACCCGTTTCTGCGCTATTATTTTTTAAAAAAAATTAAATGTTTTATTGATTTTCTAATTTTACATTTAAGTATTTGAAAATCCACGTGGCGGCTGGGTTAATCAATAATACAATGACATACAAGTATCTTTAGTACAAGTCTCAAGCTGCCACATTAAACTTTTCCTCTCTTTTCCCCTTAGTATTTACTGTCTCCTGTTTAAACTAATACAATTCTTATTAAATCAATTAAATAAAAATGACATTCTTACATTTATCAATAATTTTTGGCTTATACATATCTTTATTATTTTAACATTAAGTCTTTATAGACAATCAATGTTCTAATTAGTTTTTCCCAATTTTTAATATTTTTATTTTATTTTAATATTTAACTTAACACTTAATATTTCTAGTTTCCAAGTTTTAAGTAACCAGAGTTCCCATGATCACATCACAAAGTCTAATATACAGAATACACATCTTATCTATTTAAATATATTCTATTTCTCACCATCTTACATCAACTAATTAATAATAGGATATAACATTGGAGCCCAAAATTTATGCTGCTAAGGGAGAAATTTGTTCAGTGAGTTTTGCTCCCTTTGACGACTTTTTTTGCCACCGTTGTTAAGTGAATCACTGCAGTTGTTAAATTAGTAACATGGTTGTTAAGTGAATCTGTCTTCCCCGTTGACTTTGCGGGTCAGAAGGCTGCAAAAAGGGATCGCGTGACCCCGAGGACACTGCGACCGTCATAAGTGTGAAGCAGTTGCCAAGCACCCGAATGTAAATCACATGACCAATGGGGATGCTGCAGTGGTCACAAGTGCGAAAAATGGCCATAGGTCCCTTTTTTTTCAGTGCAGTTGTAACTTTGAACGGTCGCTAAATGAACAGTCGTACGTCGAGGATTACCTGTATTTGTTTATTAAATTTTATTTGTTTATTAAATTTATTCACCACCCATCTCACAGTGAAACAACTCTGGGTGGCTGTAGAATTACAGTCTGTTGCCAAGAAAACAGAGAACGTAGAAGGTGAAAACCAGACTAGACTTGTCTATTTAGAACCCAGATGAGACCTTGACTATCTCTGAAAACTCAGTGGCCTAGAACGGAAGTTGGAAAGAGAACAGCAAATGAAAGCATTAAGGAAGGGTCAGAAACCACAATCCACATGGATGAGAAGTGTATCTCTCAACCTTAGCCATTTTAAAAGGTGCGAACTTCAGTGTGTGGACATTGCTGACTGGGGAATTCTCGGAATTGAAGCCCAAATATCTTTAAATGGCTAAAGTTGAGAAATACTGCTTTGGGGGAATAGAATAGAATAGAATAGAATAGAATAGAATAGAATAGAATAGAATAGAATAGAATAGAATAGAATAGAATAGAATAGAATAGAATAGAATAGAATAGAATAGAATAGAATAGAATAGAATAGAAATACAAAATAGAATAGAATAGATAGAAATACAGAATAGAATAGAATAGAATAAGAATAGAATAGAATAGAATAGAATAGAATAGAATAGAATAGAATAGAATAGAATAGAATAGAAAAAGAATAGAATAGAATAGAATAGAATAGAATAGAATAGAATAGAATAGAATAGAATAGAATAGAATAGAATAGAATAGAATAGAATAGAATAGAATAGAATAGAATAGAATAGGAATAGGAATAGGAATAGGAATAGGAATAGAATAGAGTTGGAAGGGACCTTAGAGGTCTTCTAGTCCAACCCCCTGCTCAGGCAGGAAACCCTATACCATTTCAGACAAATGGCTGTCCAGTCTCTTCTTAAAAACTTCTAATGTTGGAGCATTCACCGCTTCTGGAGGCAGGTTGTTCCACTGGTTAATTGTTCTGATTGTCAGGAATTGTTCTAACTGTCAGGAAACGGTCAGGGTAAAGAAGATAACGGCAGAAATATATATCAGTCAAATACATATACATATACATATACGTGCTGGACCAGTGTGTAGCCATCTGGCCAGATTGTATAGCTAGCTTAGGAAATTGTGTTCAGAGATGGCTACACACTGGTCCAGCACAATATACTGTACATACACATACACATACACATACACATCAAGTAGAAAAGCAACCTCTCACTTAACAGAAATTTTGGGCTCTATCGTGGTCGTAAGTCGAGGAATACCTGTACCTGTTTTGTTTTGTTTTTGTTGTTGTTGTTTTTTTGTTTTAAAGAAATGTATTGGAATCTGCCTGTAAATGGGAAACGCACAGGAGCCGCCGGGCCAAATAAAGGAGATTTGAGTCCTGCCAATGGAGGAGCAGCTGCCAGAGAGATGCGGGGGGGGGGGGGCATTCTCTTGGCTCCACCAATTTTGGGGAAGGAGTTACTCCAGAGCTGTGAGCTGCCTGGCTATTTGTGCATCGGTGGGGGGGGGGAGGAGGAGGAGGAGGAGGAGAGGCTGAGTAGGGGAGCGTCGTCCCCTTCCTCCTCCCTCCCTGCCCCCCTCCCTCGTCCCCCTTGGTTGGATTTGCTGCTCAAAAGACCGTTAGGAGCGAGGCGAATGAATGCGCTGAATGGGGACGGGTGTTTCAAAGCTCCCCCCCCCGCCCCCCCGGCTCTTTTCTTAAGCCCGGCTAAGGCCCAGATCGCGCAGCCTTGGGAACAGCCCTGGCTTTGCCTGGCCGCGAAGAGGGACCGTCGGGAACCTCTGAAAATTTCTCCCCCCACTCAAAAAAGGGGGGAGGAGGTGTCAGGCCAGAGAAGGTGAGTGCATGTGGGGGGGGGGTGTCTGGAAATTGATCTTTCTGTATTGCACTTTTGAGGGGAGGGTGTCCAGTTACAGAGAGGTTGGGGGGGGAGAAAGGAATCGGGGGGAGCCCTCCAGCGACTGTAAATCTTAGGGCCCCCCCTCTCCATCGCTCCGAAAGGAAAGGGTGACTTCGATTTGTGTTTTATTTGGAGGGTTCGGCCCCCGGAGTCCGAGGTTTAGAGGAAGAAAGGCGAGGCGCCCCTAGATGGGGAGGGCGAGGGCTGGACCCAGAAGGCGGCGGGGAGAGGGGAAACTGGGGGGTGGGGGGTGGGGGGTGAAAAGCGGGCTCGTGAAAATGGACGCTCGGCTCCGTGCATGCGTGTTGAAATCCGCGTTATTTAAGACTTAACAGAGCGCGCCGTTGGGGAACGTGTACTTGTGCTTGTGGCGTGCACGCCGGGGTGTGTATGTGCATACACAGATACGCGCGCACCTGCGCGTGTAATTTGGCAGTTACTAGTCTAGGGGGAAGGCTGGGTCTCTAGAAAGACGGAAATTTTAAATTTTTATCGGAATGGTGCTTTGGGAGGGTGATGGTTAAGACAACCCCCCCCGCGCGCAGCCCACCGCCGAGAAATCCAGCTTCCCCTCCCTTAGATCAGAGAGAGGGTCAGATTCAGAGGGGTTTGTGGCTGATACAAGACCCACGACGAGAATTCTGTTTCGTTTTCTTTTTTTTAAAAAAAAATAAAATAAAATACGTATTTTTCTCCTCTCAAGCCGGCTGGAAACATGAGCAGCCTTTGGCGGGATAGGAGGGGATGCGCTAGGTTCTGCGCGGGTTTTTTTTTTGTGTGTGTGTGTTTTTTTGTTTTTTGCTAGCCGGCCGGATTTTTTTTTAAAAAATGTTTTTTTTCTTTTTTTACTGGCGGGATCGCTGGGATGGTAGAGTACCCGCCACTCTGGATTGCTGGGAGGGGGTCTTGAGAAGCTAAAACGCGGCCCCCTCCGTGGGAAGGAAAGCTGGGTTCCTGCAGCCACCGTCTCTTTGTTTGAGGAACAGTTGGTAGCTGGATAGAGGGTGTAGAGGGAAAAGGAAGGGAGGGAGGGAGGAAAGGGAAGGAAGGAAGGAAGGAAGGAAGGAAGGAAGGAAGGAAGGAAGGAAGGAAGGAAGGAAGGAAGGAAGGAGGAAGGGAGGAAGGGACGGAGGAAAGAAAGAGACAGTGGAAGGAAGAAGGAAGGAAGAGAAAATGTAAGGAAGAAAGGGAAGAAAAGAAAGAGGAAGGAAGGAAGGAAGGAAGGAAGGAAGGAAGGAAGGAAGGAAGGAAGGAAGGAAGGAAGGAAGGAAGGAGAAAATGTAAGGAAGAAAGGGAAGAAAAGAAAGAGGAAGGAAGGAAGGAAGGAAGGAAGGAAGGAAGGAAGGAAGGAAGGAAGGAAAGAAGGAAGGAAGGAAGAGGAAGAGAAAAAAGGAAAAGGGAAAAACGAGTGGGAGACGGGGAGAAAGAGCGAGACAGACGAGGAACGAACCAGAGGAAGAAAAAAAAGAGAGAAAGCAAAAAAAAAAAAAAAAAAAAGAAGGAACGGAGAGAGGAAAACCTTCACCAAAACTGCCCCCTTCGTTGTAAAAAAGAGAGCATCTAAACCACCCCGCGCCTGGGGCCGGCCCTAATCTCCTCGACGCCAATGGAGGGAGCAGATGCTGGTTCGAAGCGACCGTAAAACGGAGCCCCCAGCCTCTCAGGTGGGTCAGCACCCCTTCCCCTCCCCCTCTCCCCTTTTCACCTGCCAGCCCCGGGGATGCTTGACTCCTCTATTCCCGGACGGCGGTGCTTTTTCAAGGCCTTCCCTTGATCCGATCGCCGCGGAAGGGGGGGTGAGGGACCCGGGTCGCTCAGAGCCGGGGAAGGCAACGCACAAACGCGGGGCTGAAGGGTTGTCTGGAGGACCTCAGGTCCTCCCCCACCCACCCACCCACCCACCACCACCGACCCAAGGCCTGGTTTTCCCACCCGCCCCCGAGAGGCCCACAACCCATTTCAAGCCGGACCCTCCGCCGCAGCTTCCCGCTCCCTCCAAGCCAGACGGTCTAAAGGCAACGTGGGAACGAATTCTCCCGTGGAGTTTGCGCGTTAACCGGCTCTCGGGGGTCGTTTCGTCCCGGTTGGCGAGCTGCGCCCCTTTACGCGGATGGCAGCGAAGTCCCCCTTCGGAGATCCGGCCGAATCTAACCGTTCTGGCCCCGATCCGCCTGGATCTAGGCCCGTTTTAAGACCAAGGCACTTTAGCACGTTATTATTATTACAATTTCTCCTAAGGGATAAGAAGCGTTATTTTACAGCCACCGTCCCCTACAAGCTGTGGCTTCGCCAGCTCTGTTGGGTGATCTGCTTCTTCGGGTCCTCAGCTTAGGAATGAACCGGGGGGGGGGGTGTACGGTCAATCCGGATCAAGCTAGGGAAAGCGGCTAGGCTGGCCAATCCGAGGCGTACCGACCAGGGAAGGGCAGACAAAGAGGCCGATGGGCCCCCGCAGGAAAAAAGCCCAAACGGGACGTCCGCCTTTGCTGGGCCGGAGAAGGTCTTCCGAGGTGAAAAAGGATTTAAACGAGTTTAGCATCGGGATTGAAAGGCGCCGCTGGAGGATTTAAGGGAGACCTCGAAGGATTTCGTTCTGTGGTTGGATTTGGGAGTTTCAGCCAGAAAGAGGCTTCGTTCTGGGCTTGAGAAGAATTTATCCAGATTCTTTTATTCTTTTTATTCTTATTATTCCTATTATTCCTATTATTCCTATTATTCCTATTATTCCTATTATTATTCTTATCATTCTTATTATTCTTATTATTCTTATTATTCTTATTCTTATTCTTATATTCTTTATTATTATTCTTATTATTCTTATTCTTATTCTTATTCTTATTCTTATTCTTATTCTTATTCTTATTATTATTATTATTATTATTATTATTATTAATAATAATAATAATAATAATTATTATTATTATTATTATTATTATTATTATTATTATTATTATTATTTTTAAAAAGGCAACCGCTGAGTCCTGCTCCGGCTGACTTTCCTTGCGTGTTCGGGGAGAGGGGAAAGATTCCCCCTTTTCCTTGGTCTTTGGGGGCGTAGAAAGGGGCGAGGGTCCTGCTGCCCAAAGAAACAGGGCGAAGAAGCTTTTGAAAAAGGGACCCGGAGAAGAAGCACAAACTGGGAATCCGCGCGATTGGAAGGGCCGGAACGCCCGAACTACCATGGACAGCGAAGCTGTGAGCCCGCTGGGTTTTTGCCGCCGCTCCTTTGGGCCCCTGCCGGTCCGGACCCCCCTCCCCTCTCCCTCCCCGTAGCTCTTGGAGGGGGGGAGGACCTGAGGGGTCCACGGTGCTCTCTGAGCTTGGTGCTTTTCTTGCAGAAGTTTCATTACCCAAACTAGGTAACACCACCAGCGCTGACGAGGTTTCAGCCTGGAGCTGGCAAATATTCTTTTCTCTGTTGGAGGGCAAGGAGGAGCGCGCAAGATCCAGGGTCCCGAAAGGACTTTTCTCCCCCCCCCCATCAAGAGCTGCCTAAAACCGGAGGGAGCCGGGGTCGCCCCCGCCCCTCCCCCAGGAATTTGCTTGCCCTCCTTTTTCAGCTTCCCTCCCTTCCCAAACTCCGCGGTGCCTTTGGGAATCCTATTTGCCAGGGAAACGGGAGCGACCTTTTCGAAAAGAGTTGCCGACGGACGGATGGATGAATGGATGGATGGACCGTTTTCTTGCTTGCTTGCTTTTTTTTTTTTTCCAGGGAAACGCTGTCCCCAAACCCTGCGTGGATTCTTAACGGAGCGATTTTAAAAAAAGAAGGATGAAGGGGAGAGAGCCATTTCAACAAATCTATGCCGGTTTTTCGTTCGGTTTTTTTATGTGTGTGTTTTTTTTTTGTTTCGGACCTTGCTGCTTATTTACGCGCTTTGCGCTTTGCGCTGGGAAAAAACCAAATATGTTTTCCTCCTAGCTAGAAAACCGCGAAGCCTCTAGAAGTGCAATTCTAGATCTCTGGGCAGAGTTAAACGGAGCGAAAGATCCAAGCGCGGCAGGCATTTTGTTCCTCCGGAACTAGGCTGGACTCAAAAGGGAACCCAAGGCCGTCGGAACTCCCAGAATTTTTGCCTAAGTGGATTGTACAGGGAAAACGTGGGTAGGATACGCGGGGCTGCTTGAGGGACGTTTTATTGTGATTTTTTTTATTTTATTGGGATATTCCTATCCATTATTCCCAGATGTGTAGGAGTACGCTGGGAATTCTCACCCTGTGGATGATGAGTGTGGTAGTCCGACATCGGTTGTCGATGGAGACTCTCAATCATCCAGGCCATGGTTGTCCCAAAGGTGCTTTTTCAAAAGGCAACTGGGCTTTTCTTGTTTTTTTTTTCCCCCTTGAAAAAAATTCGCTTCTCATCCAAGAAGCTCCAGAACTAAAGAAATGTCTTGGAGGTGAAGCGAAAGGTTTTCAAGGGGGGGAAAAAAAACAAGAAAAGTCCAGTTGCCTTTTGGGAAAGCACCTTTAGTCCAACGTTGGAGGGGAGGGGGGCAGGGGTAGAGAGAGAGAGAGAGAACTGAGGAAGGGGTGTGCCTAATATTAGAATGAAAAGGAGACAAACCAATTTTTTCAAGGCTTCGGGGAAATAGATTCTTTCTTGGGCCTGGCAAGGGCAAATGGGTTCGCTTTTCTTGAGTTGACTTGTGAATCAGGACAGAGGGAAGGAAGGAAGGAAGGAAGGAAGGAAGGAAGGAAGGAAGGAAGGAAGGAAGGAAGGAAGGAAGGAAAGGAGGCAGGCAGGGAGGCAGGCAGGGAGGGAGGCAGGGAGGGAGAAGGAAAGTGGGAAGAAGGAATAAAGGAAATAAAATGGAGAACGGGAGGGAAAGAAGGAAGTGAGGAGAAGAAAGGAAGAAAGAAAAAGGAAAGAAAATGGAGAAAGAAAGGGAGAGCGGGAGGGAGGGAGAGAAGGAAGGAAGGGAGGGGAAGGAGGGAGGGAGGAGGAGAAGGAAGAAAGTGGGAAGAAAGAAAAAAGAAGGAGAAAAAGGGAGGGAAGGAAGGAAAGAGGTGGAGAAGGAATAAAGGAAATAAAATGGAGAAAGGAAGGGAAGGGAGGGAGGAGGGAGTGTGGGGGGAGGAAGGAAGGAAGGAAGGAAGGAAGGAAGGAAGGAAGGAAGGAAGGAAGGAAGGAAGAGAGCTGGGAAAGGGGGCTGGGAAAAAGAAACGCGTTCCTGGGTCATTCCTGCCCTCTTCCACCCGCCCCCCCCTCCCACAAAACACACACAATGGGGGTAGATGCCCTCTCCTTCCATTTCCCACCCACAGTTAGCACTGGGGAAGTTGGAGCAGCTTCTTAACGTTTGTTTTTTTTTAATCCTCGGAGTAAGCCTAAACCTTGGCAACTAAGTTTTTTTTTTCCCGCCACACCTCCTCCTCCTCCTCCTCCTCCTCCTCCTCCTCCTCCCGTCCCCCCCCGCTCTTTTCGTCTTTTGTTATTTTTCGGATCCCCATCTTGGCAGCCGGGGGTCTTGCATCAGCTTTCTGACCTTTTTTTTTTTTTTTTTTTAAACCGGAGTGAGGAAAAGGGCCCCGGCCCGGCTTATCCTTTAGGGCTGTTTCGGTCGAGATTCGCATGGCTAAAGGATTTTAAAGGAAAAGGTTAAAAGAATATATTTTCTCCTTCTGCTCCCGGCTCTCTTCCCCCCCCCCCGCGCCGCCCGCGCGACCGCGCTCCTGATGACAAATCCGAAGAATAAATGAGTCCCATCCATCTGCGGCTTCTTAAGGCCAAAGGAAGGGAGAGAAGCCCCCCACTCCAAAAAAAAGAAACGGGCGTTTTCAAAGCTTTTCAAAACGCGAGCAGAAATTCCCCGGCGTTCGCACCCGATGCCCCCCCCCCCCGGGAGGACTGAATGGGGGGGGGGAGAGCGGTGCGGGGGGGGAGAGAAAAAAGCCCACCCCCAGCAGAACCTCGATCTGCAAAACATCGAAAAGGGCAGCCTTCCTTGAGTTTCGTTTTTGTTTTTGGTTTTTGGTCTGCAAGTGGATCTATTTTGTGGATCTATTTTACAACACACACAGAAAAACACACACACAAATGCAAGCACACACACACAGAGAGAGAAGATAAATCCAGGAGGTTTCAGGTTGAGGGGGGGGGGAGTTTGGGAGAACGAACGTCGTCGAAAAATTCGCACGGTTTCCTTCTGCTTCGCAAACCAACAGACTTCACGACGGGGGGAGAGAGAGAGGGAGAGAGAATGAGAGAGAGCGAGGAGAGAGAGGAGAGAGAGAGAGAGAGAGGATAGATCTATGGGAAGAGAGGGCTGAGAGAGAGAGAGGAGGTAGATAGGTAAGAGGAGAAGATGGAGAGAGAGAGAGAGGTGACAGGGAGAGAGGGAGAGCGTGAGGGAGACGAGGGAGAGATCATGGACCGAGAGGGAGAGGAGGAGAGAGGGAGAGAGAGGAGAGGGAGGGATTAGAGGGAGAGCGATGGAGAGAGAGGGAGAGAGAGGGTAGAGAGAGACGAGAAGAGGGAGAGAGATTGGGTAGACGGGGAGAGGAGAGAGAGGGAGGGAAGAAGAGGAGAGGGAGAGAGAGCAGGGAGAGAGAGAGAAGTAGGGAGGAGGGAAGAGGGAGAGGAAGAGGGAGAGAGGGAGAGAGAGGGAGAGAGAGAGGGAGAGAGGGAGAGGTAAAAGATGGCAGTTTTTCATTTATTTATTTTGTTTTGTTTTGTTTCGTTTGTTTGTTCGTTTGTTTAAAGAGTAGATTCTTTTTCTCCCGCCGGATAACAAAAGGTTCGCCGTTAGTCTCCTCCGTGAACCGGAGTGACCCACTTCGAAGAAGTGAGGAGTCCAGGATCGTCGGAGGAGCCGCGTCTGAACGCAGAAGCGGCCAAGAGGCGGAAGAAGAACCGGCGTTGAGGGTAAACTTGCGATGCCGAAGGCCTGGCTGAGTTCGGAGCGCGTCGCCTTGGCCGGTTATGGGAAGCGGGATTGTCCGTCCGCCCGTCCGTCCAGCCAACCGACCGTCGGTCGATCCGTCCGCCCTTCCTCCATCCATCCATCCATCCACCCATCCGTCCGTCCATTCATCCATCCGACCGTCGGTCGGTCCATCCGTCCATCCGTCCATCCGTCCATCCATCCATCCATCCATCCATCCATCCATCCATCCATCCATCCGGGCTGAGAATCGGTGGGGCCCGCCGCGAGTCGGGTGGGATCCGGAGACCTGCGCCTCCCCCCCCCCCATTGAAATCAACAGCGCTTGCTCTACTAGCCAACCTCTGCCAAGGGCTGGATCCCATGGAAAGCAACGGGGCCGGCGACTGAGTCGAGGCGTCGAGGCTGACGGCAGGGAAGTCTGGGATTTTGTCGGGTTCAGGGATTTCAACAGGAGAAATGGGGAAGGCTCGCTAAACTGTCTGGGGGCAGAGTTTTTTCGTAGGTAGATCTCTCTCTCCCTCTCCCTCTCTCTCTCCCTCCTTCTCTCTCTCTCCCTCTCTCTCCCCCTCCCTCTCTCCCTCTCCCCCCTCTCTCCACCATCTCTCCCTCTCCCTCTCTCTCTCTCCCTCCCTCTCCCTCACTCCCTCTCTCTCTCCCTCCCTCCTCTCCTCCTCTCTCTCCCTCTCACTCCCTCCCTCTCTCTCTCCCTCACTACACGACACTCTCTCCCTCTCTCTCTCCTTCCTCCCTACCTGTCCCCCTCTCTCTCTCCCCTATATCTCCCCCCTCTCTCCTCTCCGCATCCCTCTCTCTCTCCATCTCTCTCTCCCTCACCCTCCCTCTCTCCCCTCCCTCCCTCCCCTCCCTACCCCCTTCCCCCTCCCTACCCCCCTCCCCTTTCCCTCTCCCTCTCCTCCCTCCCCTCTCCTCTCCCTCCTCTCTCCCTCCCTCCCCCTACTCTACCCCTACCCCTCTACTCTCCCTCCTCCCTCTCTCCCTCCCTCTCTCTCCCTCCCTCCCCCTCCCCCTCCGTAACCTCTCTCCCTCTCCCCATCTCTCCCTCTACTACTCACCCTCCCTCCCTACTCCTCTAACTACCCTCTCTCCCCTCCCTCTACTCCTACCCTCCCTCCCTCCCTACTCTCATCTATCCCTCCCCTCTCTCTCCACTCCCTCTCTCCTCCCTTCTCTCTCTCTCTCTCCCTCTCTCCCTCCCTCCCTCTCTCTCTCTCTCTCTCTCTCCTTTTCTGCCTTTCCTCCCCTCGGTCTGGCGAGGCAATCTGGTCTGCCCTTACCTAGGAGTAGGACTCCTGAACCAACCTCAAGGATAACGCGGACGTGGTCCCTAGTGGGTGGGGGATCTCGTCCGGGTAGACACCGCATTGGCAAAGCTTTTGAGGGGGATCAGGTTGTAGTTTTGCGTACGTTTCTTGGGACGCCGCCAGCTCCGTTGGACCAAAGGCGCAAGTCTCTGCGGGGAAACGCGTTGGCGAGGAGGACTGCGCTACGAGATGCGTGAGTGGGTGCGTGAACGCGAAGATCTGACTTGGCCGTGTGTATGAGCGGGCAAGCGGGCCTCAGAGCCTCGCAGCGGTGTGAGTAACCTGTGAGTGTGTTCTCACAAGCTGCTGGATCTAATGACTGGAATCTTTGGGGTTCACACCGCAGACGGAATCCTAAAATAACTCAACCCGCCGAGTTCACCTCTCAGATCTCGGGTTAAACACGGGAGTTTAGCACGCGAGCCGAACGCAGCCGTCAGATTGCAAATAACTTCATTTTGAGGTTTGTGTGAAGCAAACGGGGGAAACGAAACCCGGTGTTTTCCCGGCGGTTTTTCGGGTTTTGAGCCTTTTCGTTCCTTGTCTGGGTGACTTCGCCTCGGGCCGGGACTGCGAGGTCCCGGGATGAAATGACCCTTCGCGGAAGGGGCGGACCGGGTTCGGGAGGGGGATGTGTGTGGAGAGGTTGCGGGTGGTTCGGAAGAAATGCGGAGCCGGGTTACGCAGCCCTCCCTCCCTGCCTCCTCCTCCTCCTCCCCTCTCATTTTATGCCTTTTTTTTCTCCTCCTCCTTCTTCCTCCACCCCTCCCGCGGTCCCTCTTTCCTTTCCCAATCCTCCTCTTCTTACTCTCTTCTTCTCTTCATCCCTTTCTCTCCTCTGACCCGGCCTTTCCAAACACCAGGATTTCTTCCCGGCCTTCTTGGTGGGACATCTGCGTTCCCCGTCAGCCTTTCTCTGTTCTGCCCCCAACTTTGGTGCCCTCTGCCCCCTCCTCCCAAAATCATATCTTCCTCCCAAGCCGGGTGACTTCCACCTCATCCCCTCCCACATCGCGACCCTCCCCTCTCGGGCGCGATTCCTCTCTTTCCCTCCCACCCACATTGATGCCCCCCCCGCCCGCTGCGCCCCCAACGCCAACCCCACCCTCCTCCGAACCCGCCAGCTCCGTCTCTGCCCCCTCCCCAGCGACCCCCACGCGCCCTCCCCCTACGCCTCCCTTGCCCAACCTGATGGTACCCATCCCGTCTCTTCCTTCCTCCCCCTGGCGACCCCCTCCCCGGCATCTCTTCCGAACATGGATGCTCCCCTCTCTCCCCCCCCCCTCGTCCCTCCCCCGTTCCAAGAGCATCTTTCACAGCCGGAGGCGAACTTGGGCCCGGCCATGACGTCATGGCGTCCCGATGTAATCTCTAGCGCTGCCCGCCCAGCCGGCAGATGCGCTTCGAAGTCGGGCGGGAGAGCGAGAGCAGAGGAAGCCGGAGAGCGGGGAGGGGGAGGGGGAGAGGGCAGGGGGGGGCGAGCGCGAGGCAACCTTTCAGCTTGGATCAGCTGAACCCGTCGGCCGGGGGGGGAGGGAAGAGGCTGCCCCTCCCCCCCGTTCGTCATCCTCCTCCTCCTCCTCCCGAGGAAGGTGGGAAAAAATCAGCCATGGGGGGGGGGGGAGACTGAGAGAGAGAGAGAGAGAGAGAGAGAGAGGGGAGGTGAGAGAGAGAGAGAGAGAGAGAGAGCTAGGCCGCAGAGCTGGAGGAAAGAAGGGGGAGTCTGGGGGAGGGGTGAAGAAGAAGAAGAAAAAAGAGAAAGGGAGAGAGAGGGAGAGAGAAAGGAAGGAAGGAAGGAAGGAAGGAAGGAAGGAAGGAAGGAAGAAAGAAAAGAAAGAAAGAAAGAAAGAAAGAAAGAAAGAAAGAAAGAAAGAAAGAAAGAAAGAAAGAAAGAAAGAAAGAAAGAAAGAAAGAAAGAAAGAAAGAAAGAAAGAAAGCTACGCTGGAGCGAAGGAGGAAGAGAGGACCACCCTTTTCGAGGTCCCTCTTCACGCTTGCACCCTTCTCGGTTCTTCATTAAAATCGGACTTTAAAAGGAGGAGACGAAGGAGGGGGAACTTCGAAGGGGCAAAATGGCAACTGCCTCACCAACCCGCATCGGGTTTTTTTTTTCCCTCCCCTTCCCGTTAAATCAAAGCTCCTCAAAACGGATTTTAAAAAAGGGGGAGAGGGAAGAAAGACGGAGGGGGACGCGGCCTTTCAGACTCCACTTCGCCAGCCAGGGCGCTCCTTAAGATTACCCCGCTTTCAATTCGAATTCTCTCCTGGATGCGCCCGAAGAGACGCATTCGGAGCGGCTCCTGCTTTCTCGCGTCGCGGGGGGGCGTTTCCCCGCATATATATATATATGCGGGGCATCCTGAAGGCCCCCCCCCCCGCCTTCCCCACCTCTCAATGGGAAACTCTGCAGTGCTCGCAAGCTGTTTGAACCGCGGGTTGCAACGCGTGTGCTTGTGGACGGCTGGAAGCGCGGCGCCTGGTCAGGAATGCGGGTCCCCTCCCCGCCCCCTTGTTCCGCAAAGTCCAGATGCGCGGGTAGCCCTCCCCTCCCTTTCCCTGCCTACCTCTCGCGGCTAGTGGAGGGGGGGAGGCGGGTCGAGAAGACGGGGAGAATCTGGGGTACCGCTACGAAAGCTGCCGGCGGAGCTTTTTTTCGGAAAGGATTTCAGGGCGCAGCGCGAAAAACGCTTTTCTCTCTCTCTCTCTCTCTCTGCGTTCCGAGTCGCGGGATTAAGCGGGAGGTCGGGAGGCGCCACTGCAGAAGGAGAGGCGCTTGCTCCGAGGAAGGGGACGAGGATGAGGAGGGAATGCTGGCTTCCCGAGGAGGCTTGGAATTGAGCTGGCAGAGCTGTTGGGTAGTTTCTTTGTTTCTTCTCGGCGCGGATCTGGACAGGCTGCGGGGTTTTGATTTCCAAGAGAGAGGGAATCGCGCTTGGAGCGAAAGGGACGAGGGGCAGAATGAGGAAAGGGATCGGAGCGGCCAGGTGTGTATGTGTGTGTGTTTGTGGGGGGGGGAGGTTGTTTCCATTGAGATAAAATGCCTTTTGGAACTAAGGCTGCTTTTGACTTGATCACCAAGGACCGCTTTGTGATGCCGCGGCAGGATTTGAAATGGAATTGTTGTAGAGAAGAACGGGTGTCTGTGTGTTCTCTGTGCGAGCGCGCGCACGCACACACACACACTTTTTTTTGTGGCACATGCATGAAAATCCTGTGTGTGTGTGTGTGTGTGTGTGCCTGTGCCTTTGTATCAATATGTAATTTTGGGAGATTTCCTTCCTTCCCTCCGTCCTTCCTCTCTCTCCTCCCTCCCCCTCGTCCTCCTCCTCCCCTTCCTTCCTTCCTTCCTCTGTCTCTTCCCTCCCTCCCTCCCTCTCATCCTCCTTCCTTCCTTCCTTCCTTCCTTCCTTCCTCTCTCTCCTCCCTCCTTCCCTCCTTCCCTCCCTCGTCTTCCTCGCCTCCATCCTCTCTCTCTCTCTCTCTCTCTCTCTCTCTCTCTGCAGGGAAGAATGGGGTGGGGGGGGTGAGGAAGGAGAAAAAGAACAAAATGTGATTTTACGTTGATTTTTCTATGTACGTACGGGTCAGATTGCAGCTATTAGGGTCAGCCTGGAGAGGAGAACTGGAAATTGTGATGAAAAAGGAAAAATTAAAGGAAGCCATCTTCATCTGGGGATGGTATGGGGGGGGGGGCTGCAGTGTGAGGTTGTATCGCTTGCACACTGCAGTGGCGTGTGAGGAAGGTCTAATGTGTGATTATCACTGCATGTGATTAGCTGTGCTGCCCTCTGTGGGTGTGAGGAAGTGAGCCATTCCAAGGTGGGCGTGAAGGGATCTGTTGCCTATTTCGGGTGACTGCAGCCTATTGGGGGGGGGAGCTGCATCTGGAATCGAGTGTGACAAGGGAAGGATCACTGCTTGTAGCTGCAACAGCTTTAAGCCAAGCGCATAGCACCGGGGTTATGTGCATGGATTTCTGCAGGGCACCTGAGTGTGGTGCCAAGCAAGCTTTTTGCACACAGGGGAGCGAGTTGTGGTCTAAGCTGGCCTTCGTCCTAGGAAAGCAGTGTGCAAGAAAATGCGGGCCCTAGGGTGTGCATACGTGTGTGTGTGTGTGTGTAAATCACGAGGGTCCCTGCAACCTGCTTCAGTCTCTCCTCTGTTGCACCCCTAACCCACCTCTGAATTGCGTGTCCCTTCACTCGCCCACAGATCCTGGGCCCTTCTCTGCGTGTTCACAGCGGACCTTGATTTAATGTCCATACAATTAAGGCACGCGGTGAATGCCAAGAGACCGGTTCCCTTGACAGCCCAGGTCAGATCAGGGTGCCCCCACTTCCCTCCCTTCCCTCCCTCCCTCCCTCTCTCCCCCACCCCTTTGAGAGAGAGAGATGTGGGCTTCCAAAAGGAGAGCTTCTGCCTCCCTAGGGGATCTCTGCAAAGGTCAGAAAGATTGAGGAGGAGAAGCTGTCATTTTTGGTCCACCACCACCACCCCACCTCCAAGGGGCTGAGATGACACCAGGAAAGACAGCAGGGTTAAGATCCAGCCGCTGACTCCATACAACCTCCCAAACCCGGTTAGTTAAAGTTAGCCATGGTTTAATTCTTTCCTTTTCTGGGTGTCGTGCAGAGACACCCGACTGATTGGTTTGCGGTTTAGTGGCAAGTGCCAATCAGAACCATGGTTGATTCAGGGATGTAAAACCTCACTGTCATTTTGCAAGCTTGTCTCTTTCATAAGCCCAGCAATCTATTCCAGCTCCCAGTTTCTTTCGAAATGAACATAATAATGGAGATTTCAGGATCTCTTAACAGCACAGACCCATTTCAGGAATTGTAATACTGAGTCCCATCCTGGCCTTTTCACTGCAGATGGTCTCTTTTAACTATTGCAAGAGATGACATTTTCAACAAACAAGCCATTTTCTAACCAAATCAATAAAAGGCTTGTTTTGAATAAATGGCTACCTCTAAACGTGAGAAGGGTTTTCAACTGTAATTTTTTAATTTTTAAAATATTAGCGGTTATTTTTTTATACTTAAAGGCATCACCAATAGGACGACCTTATTGTTTTGTTGTTATGTTTATTCCACTAGAAATATTCCTGTCTAAATTGAAAATGAGTAGGCAAATTTGTGGGCCCTTATCTGTCGTCATCATCATCACTTCTGTTGCAATAATTTCTGTTTATTTTAAGCCTAAATACAGTTGGATATAATCCATTTCTTTTTCCTTCAGTGCATATTTTTTCCTGATAATAAAAAGCATTAAATGTAATATATCTAATTCAAGACTGATGATGTTTTAATTGTTTTCTGTTGTTTCTCTGCAGGTGATTAAAATGGCTATACTGACATCTTGTTCTGATGACTTGCAATTAAAATATATTTTTATCCCATGTTCCTGGTAAGCAGCATTCTTGCTTCCCCATTTAAAAAAAAAAAAAAAAAATCTTGCAACTGCCTACCTATTGCCCAGTTTGTTAATTAGTTTTCAGCTGAGTACAAAATTCTGCATCAAATGCAATGTGTTTGTAATTAGGATGCAGATAACTGTATGAGCCATAACATTGAGCCTCTTAACCCAAAATTGGAAGACCCACATATGCACATCCATAAAAATCAAAATATTTCAGCCTTCTTACTTACGTGTTGTTCATTTGTTGCAAGTTTTGCATTAGGACTGACTGCAAAATTATTTTGTAGGTTGACTAGGGTAATATAGAAAAAAGCAAAATACAGATATATATTCTATGTAACTCCCAATGTAAGATTTTCAGTAAAAACAATTTTCTAAAACAAAAATACTTCCTTTTGTGTACATATATTTAATTCATAGCAAGGGAATATCTTTATAGCTCCTGATTTAGGCAGATTAGTGCGCACAAATTTTAAAATAAAGGATGTATCTATTGTATTGACAGTGGAACTTCCTTTTGTAGTATTAGTGTACCTGTATCAGCCACATGCTGGGGGGGGGGGGGGGAAAAGTTCATTTGCCCATTTTTTTTAAATACCCAAGGAGTCAATACTATCAAAAACAATGCTAGACTAGACAGGCCTTGGTTTAACAAAGTACTTGAACAATATTGTTAGTCTTTGAAATTGGTGGGGTATTTTTTCCCCCATGCAAGGTAAACATTTTCTCCCCAAACGTTAAATGAAAATGTCAGAACAATTAATTTACATTAAGTCATTATTCCGATTAAAAAGAACATAAGAGCCATCTGCCGCAATTTGTACGAGATCGCTCTGCATCAAACAGTGCCACCTGCTGGCGAGGTGTCAGTAAGACAGATTGATTTTTTTTTTTTTTTTTTTTGCATACTTAAAAATTGTCTGCATTGGCGGGTTTTGGGGTTGTTGTTTTTTTTGCAGTTTTTACTGTTTGTGATGGCACAGGGTTGGGAGATTGTGACCTGGTTGTCTTGTCCTTCCAGAAAATAAAACATTAAAAGAAATGTAGAAGCCTCGTTTCTGCTTTTTCTGCTTTCCTCTTGGCACATTATTTATAAACTTTGCATAAATACTATATCTAATATAACAAATATTGTAATTTTTTATAAAACCAAAGATTCTATGTCAGTGCTTTTATATCTATGCAACGGTCTGTTTTAGCATCAATATAAGGATCAGGATTTACTCTCTCTTATTTGTTTTAATTTTTAATCCTGTACTTCAGTTGGATCGGTTATTTTTATAGGCTGTCCTCGACTTACGACCACAATTGAGCCCAAATTTTCTGTTGCTAAGCAACACAGTTGTTAAGTAAATTTTTGCCCCATTTTACAACTTTTCTTGCCACAGTTAAGTGAGTCACTGCGGTTGTTCACTTAATAACACGATTGTTAAGTGAATCTGGCTTCCCCATTGACTTTGCTCGTCAGAAGGTCACAAAAAGGGATCACGTGACCCCCCCCGGGGATGCTGCAACCGTCATAAATGTGAACCAGTTGGCATGTGTCTTAATTTTATTCATGTGATCACAGGGATGCTGTAATGGTCGTAAGTGTGAAAAAACGGTCATAAGTCCCCTTTTTCAGTGATGTAACTTTGAATGGTCACTAAATGAACTGTTGTAAGTTGAGGACTACCTGTACTCTCCACCAGAAGACACGACAAATTTGATCCAGGTCAGTTGGAATATGAAGCGGCCATTTAGAACTATTTACATAGATTTCCGTTCGTTTCAATGGGCTTTCTTCAATGGGATTCCTCTTCAATGGTTAATTGTTCTCCCTGTCAGGCAATTTCTTGACCTTGAGCAGGGGGTTGGACTACCATCTCAGACAGGTGATTGTCTAGTCTCTTCTTAAAAATCTCCAGTGATGGAGCGCCCACGATTTCTGGAGGGAAGATGTTCTACTGGTTAATTGTCCTCACTGTCAGGAAGTTTCTCCTTAATTCCAGGTTGCTTCTCTCTTTGATCAGCTTCCAACCATTGTTTCTCGTCCTTCCCTCTGGTGCTCTGGTGAACAACCTGACCCCCTCTTCTTTGTGGCAGCCCCTCAGATACTGGAATATTGCTATCATGTCTCCCCTATTTCTTCTTTTCTTTAGACTAACCAAACCCACGTCCTACAGCCGTTCTTCATATGTTTTAGTCTCCAGGCCTTTGATCATCTTAGTTGCTCTTCTCTGAATTTTTTCCAAACTCTCAACATCTTTTTTGTGATAGGGTGACCAAAATTGGTTGCAGTATTCCAGGTGTGGTCTTACTAGGGCTTTATAAAGTGGTACTAATACTTCATGTGATCTTGATTCTATGCCTCTGTTTATACAACCCAGGATTGTGTTAGCTTTTTTGGTTGCTGCTGCACAGTGCTGGCTCATAGTCAAGTGATCGTCCACTAGGACTCCAAGGTCCCTCTCACAGTTACTGTTTATAAGCCAGGTCTCGCCCAATCTGTACTTGTGCCTTTGGTTTTTCCCCTGCCTAAATGTAAAACTTTGCTTTTCTCCACCTTGAAACTCATTTTGTTGGACAGGGCGCATTGTTCAAGTTGGTCAAGATCTTTTTGGATGTTTGTCTTCTGGGGTGTTGGCTATTCCTGCCAGCTTGGTGTCATCTGTAAATTTGATGAGTTCCCCCCCTTCAATTTCCTCATCTAAGTTATTTATGAAGATATTGAAGAGTCCTGGGCCTAAGACGGAGCCTTGTGGTACCCCATTGCTTACTTCTCTCCACGTGGATGTAGTGCCGTTGAGGACTACTCATTGAGTATGGTTTGCCAGCCAGCTACAGGTCCATCTGGTGGTGATGTTGTCTATGACAAGCTGAACTGGACAAAGCTTTCTTTGGAATTAGAAATCTTTTGTCTTGCAGAAGTGGAATCTTTTGACCACTAAGGGCTTACTCCATACGCAATCTGAAAAAAACAAAGGTTGCTATTTTAATGTTTTCCTATTTTCCATCCTCTACACTATTTCTCAACCTTGGCAATAATTAAGATGCGTGTCATGGTTCCGATAGATGAAACCAATTAAAAGAACTTCAAGGCAAAGATTTCTTCCTTAAAGAACATTTTATTCAGGAAACAAAGTATCAGCACTTACATAGTTGAAGCCAGGACTAAAGTTCCCTCCCCCCAGATACAAAGGAACAAGTTGCAATTCCCACCCCAGAAAGGCTGTCATTAATCACATTCACCAATTATTGCAAAACACGGGCTCTCCTCCCAAGTTCTCAACTCGCCCAAACTTTATCTAACATTGACCTTGAGTTCACGCATAGCTGCAAATGCTCAAGCATTCCCCGCATCCCCCCCTTCTACATCTGGATATCTCAAACAGCAGAAAAAGCACAATGAAAGCAAAAGGTAAAATGGCTGCAATTTCTTCATTGTCACAGCGTTGACAATGTGTAGACTTCAACTCCCAGAATTCCCCAGTCGGCATGCAGAGAAGGACTAGGGATGATCTGATAGCAGTCTCCAAAAATCTGAGGGACTGTCACAGAGAAGACCTATTCTATCTATTCTCCAAAACACCTGGATGCAGGACCAGAACTAATGGCTCATTAAACAGTTGTTGTTAGTTGCAGAGTCGTGTCCGACCCATCGCGACCCCATGGACAACGTTCCTCCAGGCCTTCCTGTCCTCTACCATCTTCTGGAGTCCATTGAAGCTCACGCCTACTGCTTCAGTGACTCCATCCAGCCACCTCATTCTCTGTCGTCCCTTCTTCTATTGCCCTCCATCTTTCCCAGCATTAGGCTCTTCTCCAGTGAGTCCTTCCTTCTCATTAGGTGGCCAAAGTACTTGAGTTTCAACTTCAGGATCTGGCCTTCTAAGGAGCAGTCAGGATTGATCTCCTCTAGGACTGACCGGTTTGATCGCCTTGCAGTCCAGGGGACTCGCAGGAGTTTTCTCCAGCACCGTAGTTCAAAGGCCTCAATTCTTTTGCGCTCAGCCTTTCTTATGGTCCAACTCATTAAACAGTAATCCAGCCTGAAATTAAGAAGAAATTTCTTGACAGAACAGTTATGAGTCGTCTTTGACTTACAACCGCGATTAAAGCCCCACATTTTTGTTGCTAAGTGAGATGGTTGCTCACTGAATTTTGCCCCATTTTACGACCTTTTTTGCTGGAGTTGTTAAGTTAGCAACATGGTGGTATTTCACTTCCTCCATTGACTTTGCATCTCAGAAGGTAGCAAAAGGGGATCACGTGACCCCGGGACGCTGCGACTGTCATAAATGCGAACCGGTTGCCAAGCGTCCGAAGTTTGATCACGTGACCCCGGGGATGCTGTGACGGTTGTATGAAAAACGGTCCTAAGTCACTGTTTTCAGTGCCGTCGTAACTTTGAATAGTCACTAAATGAACTGTTGTAAGTGGAGGACTGCCTGTTCTGTTCTGATATCACAGTTTGCATTAAACTTATCCCCCCAAAATATAATAGAAAGAGAGGAAGGGAGAAAAAAAACTCAGAAAAATTCATTTGTGTCATACATGGAACAGGTCCAAAATATTTAACCAACCATTTTTAAGTCTTCTTCCTTGTCCTTCTGTTGGAGGAGTTAAAAAAAAAAAAAAGCTAATTTATATGTTGATAAATGACTAGTACCAGCAATCCATTACTATAGATCACATAAAGCTTTTTCCTTACAATGTTGCATGCTGGTTTTTTTTTTTTAGTGAGTTCCCATATTCCAAAAGTCTACAATTCTTGACATCTTGGTTAATGTTCATGTCATGATGTCTCAATCTATTCTAAATCCTGATCAAATCTAAATCCTAACTACAGTGATACCTCGGTACTCATCGTTAATTGGTTCTGGGAGATGTATCAATGAGTATCAAACAGATTTTTCCCATAAGGAATAATATAGTGAGTCCCAAGGCAACTGACACTGACAAGCTTTAGCTTGTGCATCGGGTATCAAACAAACAAGGAGTACCGGGACAAAATTTTCACGCCAAAATGCATTGAGTACCAAATTGGATGCATTTCAAAGCAGTTGAGTACCAAAGTACCACTGTATATCCAAGACAGTATCTGTAACAAGCGTCAGACAATCTAGTCAAAGTAACAATTCTGTTGATTTTTTAGCTAGAAATTCAGCAATATGAGGACAAAGCTGGAACTATGAGAATTAATGTTCCAGACCATGAATTTCCAACAGCAAAGGGATTGCAGTCAAACTTATTATGAAACCAACATTTTGGGTTGGGGGGAAAAAACCCAAATGCTTTTCACACATCGCTTGTTTATCCTAATTGAATAAAATGCCTTCATCCAGTTACCTTTAGAAAGCCTTGCCACAGAGTAGTTGAGAGGATACCACAAAGAGCAGGGGGTCAACTTATTCTCCAAAACACCAGAGGGCAGGACAAGAAACAATGGATGGAAACTGATCAGAGAGAGAAGCAACCTAGAACTAAGCAGAAACTTCCTGACAGTGAAGACTATTAACCAGTGGAACAGCCTGCCTCCAGAAGTTGTAGGTGCTTCATCACTCGAGGTTTTTAAGAAGACACTGGACAGCCACCTGTCTGAAATGATATAGGGTCTCCTGCTTGAGCAGGGGGCTGGACTAGGACCTCCAAGATCCCTTCCAGCTCTATTCTGATTGATTGAACATTATTGCTCTTTACATTATAGAATCCTAGCGTTGGAAGTGGTTTATTATTCTATTATTATTATTATTATTATTATTATTATTATTATTATTATTATTATTATTATTATTATTATTATTATTATTATTGTTGTTGTTGTTGTTGTTGTTGTTGTTGTTGTTGTTGTTATTGTTATTGTTATTGTTATTGTTATTATTATTATTATTATTATTATTATTATTATTATTATTATTATTATTATTATTATTATTATTATTATTATTATTATTATTATTTATATGGCCAACAATGTGAAATCACAGCTGTCAGCTTTTTAGCTGGTGAAGGCCTTCATAAGCATCAGGTTCTTCCCAAGAACTTAGAATATCATAATGTGTCAGCATACAGGTAAGTCCTCGACTTACGACCAGAACGGATCCCAAAATTTCTGTTGCTAAGCAAGACAGTTGTTAAGGTGAATTTTGCCCCATTTTATGACCTTCCTTGCCGCAGTTGTTAAGTGAATCACTGCTGTTGTTAGGTTAGTAACACGGTTGTAAAGTGAATCTGGGCTTGTCAGAAGGTCACAAAAGGGGATCGCGTGACCCTGGGGGGACACTGCAGCCGTCATAAATGTGAGTCAGTTGCCAAGTGTCTGAATTTTGATCGCGTGACCATGGGGATGCTGCAGCGGTCGTAAGTGTGAAAAACGGTCGTAGGTCACTTCTTTCATAAGTCACTATATGAACGGTTGTAAGCTGAGGACTACAGACTGTGCAGATCCAAGCAGTGTCGCTTTTTGCAACTGATAGATGGAAATTTTGTCGATGCACAGATTTTCCAAGTGCCTCCAAGGTTTTTGGTATAGCACCCAGTGTGCCAAAAGGTTTTGAGACCTGCCTGCCTGCCTTTTGCCATAATCTTCCAGATCTGGATACTCAGATCTCATTATTATTATTATTATTATTATTATTATTTTGCTTCATTGCACAGTCTGCCAGATGTTTAGACTGGATTTGACAATTTTATCCATCTACCAAGTCCTTCTGCCAAGGACCTGGGATAAGCAGATGTTGTTATTATTGTTATTCTTCTTCCAATCTCTGTAGAAATTTAAATTAACCCTCTCATGAACTAAGATAAACCAAGGTAAACCCCCAAGTGGCCTCAAGAGCTCTCAAGGAGAGTGTTAACGATCAGATGACTGCAAAGAAATACAATCCTTCTCCCCCCCCCAAAAAAAAAATCTTGTCAGAACGTATCCTGGTGATTGGCCCCAGGTCACCCAGCCAGCTTTCATGCCTAAGGCGGGTCTAGAACTCATAGTCTCCTGGTGATTGGCCCCAAGTCACCCAGCCAGCTTTCATGCCTAAGGCGGGTCTAGAACTCATAGTCTCCTGATGATTGGCCCAAAGTCACCCAGATGGCTTTCATGCCTAAGGCGGGTCTAGAACTCATAGTCTCCTGGTGATTGGTCCAAAGTCACCCAGCCAGCTTTCATGCCAAAGGCGGGTCTAGAACTCATAGTCTCCTGGTGATTGGTCCAAAGTCACCCAGCCGGCTTTCATGCCTAAGGCGGGACTAGAACTTACTACCGGTATCTCCTGGTTTCTATCCTGGTGCCTTAATCACTTAGACCAAACTGGCTCTATCTCCTCAAATCCATTCGTGATCCTCACAACCCTTTTCTGAACCGACTCCCATTTAATAATAATAATAATAATAATAATAATAATAATAATAATAATAATAATAATAATAATAATAATAATAATAATAATAATAATAATAAAAAACAACTATTTTTTTGCAAAAAAACTTTGCAAAATACATCAAGAAATTGCAGCTTCCTGCAATAACTCCAGCAATGTTACAAAAAACTGCGCTACTCGGAACATCTTATATTTTAAGAAGGTACCTGGTTGACACCTAGGATGCTGGTAGCAACCCATGTCAACCATCAGCGCCAGCCAATTTGAATGTTCAGTTGACTGAGGTTCATGTTTAATGAATAAAAGATAATAATAATAATAATAATAATAATAATAATAATAATAATAATAATAATAATAATAATAATAATAATAATAATAATAATAATAATAATAATAATAATAATAATAATAATAATAATAATAATAAAGTTGGAAGGGACCTTGGGGGTCATCTAGTCCAACCCCCTGCTCAGGCAGGAAACCCTATACCATTCCGGACAAATGGCTATCCAGTCTCTTCTTAAAAACTTCCAGTGTTGGAACATTCACAGCTTCTGGAGGCAGGTTGTTCCGCTGGTTAATCGCTCTCACGGTCAGGAAATTTCTCCTTAGTTCTAGGTTGCTTCTCTCCTTGATTAGTTTCCATCCGTTGCTTCTTGTCCTGCCTTCAGGCGCTTTGGAGAATAGCTTGACCCCCTCTTCTTTGGGGTAGCCCCTGAGATATTGGAACACTGCTATCATGTCCCCCCTCGTCCTTCTCTTCGTTAAACTAGTCATACCCAATTCCAGCAGCCGTTCCTTGTATGTTTTTCTCTGAATCCTCTCTCTCTTTTCCAGACTGATAACTCTTCCCTTGTCTAAAGTTTGTTCTTCTTTTCCAGCCAGATCCTAATATCAATCTCGTTAGGATATTTTTTTATTCCAGGTAAAGGGAAGAGGGAGGAGGAATTAAATTAAATTAAATGATTTATTTGACAATAATTGTAGGCTGCCCCCATTGGGAACTAACATCCTGATTAGGCTAATTCTCCTAGCAGGGGGCTGCGGCTTTTTTTTTCTTCCAATTTTTGAGAAACCTGCAAAGTCAAAAAATTAATAAATGCATTTTAATAGATCCTTTTTCACTCCAGAATAAACTTGGGAAGAAATATTAGGGCTGCAGTTAATATGCTTTGCCAAAACCGGCAAACAGATACCCAACACATTCATACACGGACTTCCCAAGCTTTCCCATTCATGTTCATAATTCTATTATAAGTAGTCCTTGATTTACAACCATTATTGGAAACTAATCAAAGGAAACTAACCAAGGAGAGAAGCAACCTAGAACTAAGGAGAAACTTACTGACAGTTAGAACAATTAAACAACCTGCCTCCAGAAGCTGTGAATGCTCCAACACTGGAAGTTTTTAAGAAGAGACTGGACAGCCATTTGTCTGAAATGGTATAGGGTTTCCTGCCTGAGCAGGGGGTTGGACTAGATGACCTCCAAGGTCCCTTCCAGCTCTGTCATTCTGTTGTTGTTGTTGTATTTAATGACCATTTCAACGGCACTACAAAAAGCGGCTTAGCACCATTTTTTTTTACACTTACGACCGTGATCCCCAGGGTCACATGATCCAAATTCAGACCCTTGGCTACTGACACATATTTATGACGGTGGAGCAGCGTCCCGGGGTCATGTGATCCCCCTTTTGCGAACGTCTGACACGGGGAAGCCAAATTCACTCAACAACTGCAGCAATTCACTTAACAACCGTAGCGAGAATGGTCATCAAGTGGAGCAAAACCTAACAAGCGACTCACTGAGCAAGAGAAATTTTGAGCTCAGTTGTGGCCGTAAGTCGAAGACTGTTCTGGACCAACCAGTAGTTAAGAAGTGTATGTTAGGATGTTTAGCATTGATAGGGTTAAGCGCTGTTTCCTTAGGAGATGGCTTATGGGTAATGTAGTTCAGCAGTCAGTTTATCTAGTCAGTGGGAGGAGTTCAAAAGTTTATGACTGTACTTCCTGGCTCTGTGCCATTGATTCTCTTCACATTGGGACCCAGCCTCATGGCTGGAGACAGCAACCATTCAACATGTGATTAGCAATTATTCAACACGTATGTTATAATACAGGACAGGAGGACATCACTGTCTTTCAACTATCCTGATTCCACAGTCGTGTGCTTACTTCCGTGTAGACAGGTAGTATTTACTCGAATGAACAGATCAAAGAAGAATACTTTATTCACAGAGATAATCAACAACTCACGATTAAGATGAAATACGTCTGGAATGCAATATTAATCTGAATCCATACCATTAGGTTGAAAGACAGTGATGTCCTCCTGTCCTGTATTATAACATACGTGTTGAATAATTGCTAATCACATGTTGAATGGTTGCTGTCTCCAGCCATGAGGCTGGGTCCCAATGTGAAGAGAATCAATGGCACAGAGCCAGGAAGTACAGTCATAAACTTTTGAACTCCTCCCACTGACTAGATAAACTGACTGCTGAACTACATTACCCATAAGCCATCTCCTAAGGAAACAGCGCTTAACCCTATAAATGCTAAACATCCTAACATACAGTTCTTAGCTACTGGTTGGTCCAGAACAAAGACTATCTGTCACTTGCCTCTCCCCTCTCCCCCTCATAGTAATTCTTACCCATTTCAGTTACATGTGTTCAGAAAGCAATTAACAAGATCCTACAAGAAAAGCGTCTCAGTACTGTTGGCCTCCTTCCCAAATATCTCACTTTACTTTCCCGATGAAAAGGCTCTGATGCTCCTTCCTTTTCCGGGCTCCTTCCGAAGCAAAAGGAAAAGCTGTGCTAGTCTGAACAGGGACCTGGGTTTGGCTTGAAGTGACCCCAATGACATCTTCTGCTTGCAGAAAGTTTTCATTCTGGGGGGAAAAAGTCTTCTCATTTGGTGTCGTGTGGCCAAGGTGCCTCAGGATAGTGATGGTAACCCTTTTAGAACATAGAATAACAGTCACCGGGAGACTGTGAGTTCTAGTCCCACTTTAGGCATGAAAGCTGGCTGGGTGACTTTGGGCCAATCACTAGGAGACAGTGAGTTCTAGTCCCACCTTAGGCATGAAAGCTGGCTGGGTGACTTTGGGCCAATCACCAGGAGGTAGTGAGTTCTAGTCCTCCCTTAACCATGAAAGCTGGCTGGATGACTTTGGGCCAATCACCAGGAGACAGTGAGTTCTAATCCCACCTTAGGCATGAAAGCTGGCTGGGTGACTTTTGGCCAGTCACTAGGAGACAGTGAGTTCTAGTCCTCCCTTAACCATGAAAGCTGGCTGGATGACTTTGGGCCAATCACCAGGAGACAGTGAGTTCTAGTCCCACCTTAGGCATGAAAGCTGGCTGGGTGACTTTGGGCCAATCACCAGGAGGTAGTGAGTTCTAGTCCTCCCTTAACCATGAAAGCTGGCTGGATGACTTTGGGCCAATCACCAGGAGACAGTGAGTTCTAGTCCCACCTTAGGCATGAAAGCTGGCTGGGTGACTTTTGGCCAGTCACTAGGAGACAGTGAGTTCTAGTCCCACCTTAGGCATGAAAGCCAGCTGGGTGACTTTGGGCCAATCACCAGGAGACAGTGAGTTCTAGTCCCGCATTAGACATGAAAGCTGGCTGGTTGACTTTGGGCCAATCACCAGGAGACTATGAGTTCTAGACCCGCCTTAGCCATGAAAGCTGGCTGAGTGACTTGGGGCCAATCACCAAGACACTATGAGTTCTAGACCCGCCTTAGGCATGAAAGCTGGCTGGGTGACTTTGAGCCAATCACCAGGAGGCAGTGAGTTCTAGTCCTCCCTTAACAATGAAAGCAGGCTGGGTGACTTTGGGCCAATCACCAGGAGACTGTGAGTTCTAATCCTGCCTTAGGCATGAAAGTCTAAGATACAGAATAGGAGGTACCTGGCTCAATAGTAGCAGCTGTGAGAGGGTTCTAAGTGTCCTAGTTTGTTATGGTTGTTGCTGTTCAGTCGCTAAGTCATGTCCAACTCTTCATGACCCTAGGGTCCACAGCAAGCCAGGCCCCCTTGTCCTCCACTGTCTCCCAGAGTTTGCCCAAATTCACGTCCATTGCATCGATGGTAACGTCTAACCATCTCCTCCTCTGCCCTTCCCTTCTCCTTTTGCCTTCCATTTTCCCCAACCTCGGGGTCTTCTCCAACAAATCCTCTCTCCTCATTAAACGGCGGCCAAAGTATTTGAGCTTCAGCTTCAGCATCTCTCCTTCCAAACAACAATCAGGATCGACTGACTGGATCTCCTTACAATCTGAGGGGCTCTCAAGAGTCTTCTCCAGCACCACAATTGGAAAGCAAGGTGTCCTAGTAAACCACCAGCTAAGTCTGCGGCAGCTGCCCAAAAAGCTAATGCAGTCCTAGGTTGCATCAACAGAAGAATAGTGTCAAGATCACGTGACGTGGCACTACCACTTTATCCTGTACCAGTGAGATCACCTTTGGAATACTCTGTCCAGTTCTGGTCATCCCGATACAAAAAAGATGTTGAAACCCAAGAAAGAGTGTAGAGAAGGGCAACAAAGGTGATAACAGGTCTGGCTCTTTTACAACCAGCTGCAGATTTGCAATCTTTGGGGCCAATTTCATCAAAACGTCCATTAGGGTAAACTGGGTTCACTTAATGACTGCAGGATTCACTTACCGACCATTGTAGAAATGGTCATAAAATCAGGTCTGACTTGCCTTACGACCACAACAACTCACAAACAGAAATTCCAGTCTCGGTTGTCCTTGTAAGTCGAGGTCTATATGCATTCAATTGTATGTTTACAGGAATGTGGTAAATGTTTATTTTCAACACTAAGGCTGAATTAAGTACAAAGGAGGAGGAGGAGGAGGAGGAGGAGGAGGAAAGAGGAAGAGGAGGAGGAGGAGGAGGAGGAGGAGGAGGAGGAGGAGGAGGAGGAGGAGGAACCATGACAAATGAGGGTGCTGATTGCTTTAAAATAAGTGATGCTGCAAAAAATGATGCTCCAGTTAGGATTCTTGTACCAACATCGCCCCCATGTGGTAAAAAGTAATTTCAATTTACAAACTGCTGATGTTGCTTTTCCCCCCATACTAGAGGCTTTTCATTTGCATGCAGGTCCCAAAGGGGAAAATAAGGGAGGGAAAAGGGGAAGGGAAAAGTGTAGGAAAAAGGGGGGGGGGAGAGAAAGAAAAGGCATTGACTTCCGACTCCTTTTGGTGCAGTAGCGGATAATAACACCAAACCTCAACTTTTTACTTTTGTATAATAATAATAATACAAACTAGCCATTTCTACAACAACAAAC
Source organism: Azemiops feae (assembly GCA_023970755.1). NCBI lineage: Eukaryota > Metazoa > Chordata > Lepidosauria > Squamata > Viperidae > Azemiops > Azemiops feae. The sequence goes on from JALGBA010001274.1 coordinate 69,557, forward strand.
CTGTGTAATCGGCAAAACCCCAAATCAAAATTTCATTTTCCCCCCACCTCAAGCACAAAGTCCAAAAGTAGAAACAAAGTTGTGTTCTTTTCTTTAATCAAAGCTGTCAATTTGGCCATCTCTGCTAACTCCATCAACTTTCGCAGCCATTCATCCATGGTGGGAATCAAAGCATCCTTCCATTTTTGTGCATATAGTAATCTTGCTGCCGTCAGCATATACAACACCAAAGTCCCCAAAGGTGCTTCTCTAAGAGGCAGCTGGACATTCTTTGTTTTTACTTTGAAGACGTTTCACTTCTCATCCAAGAAGCTTCTTCAGTTCTAACTGGATGGTGGGGAATGGAAGGATTTATACTCCTTGCAGACAGCTGGTCATTTGCATTCTTTTAGAGAGTCACTGAGGCCACTTGGAGGTTTACCTGTGTCCTCAGGGTCTCCTGAGTAGTGCAAATGGTTGTGGAGCTTTCCTGGCTGCAGGATGTTTTTCTGCCCTGGGTCCCTTCACCGCTGAAGACAGGCTCAGGCTGTTGGGGATGAGTCCGTGTTGTCTGCATCTCAAACTGAAGCGCCAATGGTTCCTGTAGTCTGCAATGTTTTCTGGAAATCCGTTCACGCTCCCGCATCATTCGAAGGGTGTTCATCCCAAAGTGCATGGCTAAATGTCGATGGAGATTCTCAGTCATCCACGTCATGGTTGTCCCAAAGGTGCTTTTTTCAGGAGGCACCTGGACTTCCTTGTTTTTCTTTGAAGATGTTTCGCTTCTCATCCAAGAAGCTTCTCCAGTTCTGACTGAATGGTGGGGAATGGAACGATTTATATTTCTTGCAGTAATAAAAACCACGACCTGGATGACCAAGAATTTTCATAGACATTTGCATGGATGGTAAGGATGGGTTGGTTTGAATTGCCCTCCATAAATCTGCTGCTCAACAAATGCGAGTTGACAGATCGATTACGAGAAGGAGTCAAAGAATTAGAGATTTCTGTATTTCACTGGGACCATTTAATGGTGATCATACTCAGAGGGATAGTTGTCCAGCTTAGTGTAGGAAGTCAGCAAGTCCCCCACCCCCCCAAGAATGAAATATTTTAAAAAAGGTAGAAACCAGCCCGTCTCCCTGCCCCAAGCAGAAGCCAGCTTTTAGAAATGCAGATTTGGGGCACACCATTCATAAGCAAAATGCCTCCAGCCCTCACAGCTGAAGGGATCAAGAATTTAGATTCCCCCACCCAGCTCCAAGGACAGGATGTGACACACACACACCCCAGCCACAATGGGAATCAGGCAACAACAATTAGACTACCAAAAGGGCACACTCAAGCTCAGGTCAAAGTACATTGCACAGGAACAGGAACAACCTCGAATAAAAAGCCCAAAGAAAGTGTAAAAACCCACCCACTCTCAACTTCATTTTGTCAGCTGTCCCAGAACTGCATGCTGTTGCTGGTTCTGCTCATTAATAAAGAAACCTTCTTTCAAAAGCAGCCTCCATTTTATTCCCAGCTTGGACCTGGACCTGTTTTTTCTTCCCATATTAGCTTCCTAGGTCCTCCAAGAAATAGAGTTGGAAATATAGAGTGGCTGCCTTACAGAACCCAGGGTAGAGTACAGAGAGTCCTCGACTTACAACCATTTGTTTAGTGATCTTTCAAAATTACAATGACACTGAATAAAGGGACTTATGACCGATCCTCATACTTACAACTGTCACAGAATTCCCAGGGTCACATGATCAGAGTTCAGGTGCTGGGCAACCAGCATATATAGTTTCCCAGGGTCATGTGATCCCCATTTGCGACTTTCCCAGCTGACGTCCGATAAGCAAAGTCAATGGGGGAAGCCTAATTCACTTAACAACCACGGCAAAAATGTCATAAAGTTGGGCATGACTCAATTTTAACAACCACCTTGTTTAGCAATGAAAATTCTGGTCCAAATTGTGAGTTAGTCAAGGACTACCGGAAGCTCCTCCATATATGCAACAATGTTGTTTCAAACATTCCTTCCCTCTCCTTCTCCTGCCTCTCTGATTCCTCCTCCTCCTCCTCCTCCTCCTCCTCCTCCTCCTCCCTCTCTGATTCCTCCTCCTCTACAAGGTGCTAGGTCTAGAGCAGGGGTAGGCAGCCTTGGCTCTTTTATGACTTGTGGACTTCAACTCCCAGAATTCCTGAGCCAGCATGGTTCAGCTTGGAAACCTTTCTCTTTTCCCTCAGCATGGCTGGCTCAGGAATTCTGGGAGTTGAAGTCCACGAGTCATAAAAGAGCCAAGATTGCCTACCCCTGGTCTAGAGGCTGATTTTCATTCTGGATCAGATCTCTAGATAGTCTTGAGCCACGAGACTAAGATTTGGGCATTGCCACCTCCTTCAGTATACAAGAGGCTTTTTGATTCAGCCAATCTATCTATCGTGAAACATTGCAGAGTTCCCTCCCCCCCCAGAAAAGTACAGAACTGAAGTGTTGAACTGCTCATACTAGCTATGGCCTCACTGAAACATTTCTGTCACATCAATAGGTCTTTCTCTGCTCAGGAATAAATTCATTTTCTTACATCTTGGAAAACTGAGCTTCAGAAGCAGTCATACTCAACTAGCTTGGTCCAAAACAATGATTTCAGCAGACAACCAAATTCTTCTGGCCTTGTTCCAGGGATAACCACAAGATGTGGTCAAAAAGGTGGTGAAGATGACCGTGATGATGGAACACATATAAAAAAACAAGGAGCTTTCACAGATTAATAGAGTTGGAAAGAATTTTGGAGGTCTTCTACTCCAGGGCTTTTCAACCAGTGGTACGCGTACCACTTGTGGTACATTAATGAGTGGCAGGTGGTACGCAGCCCTGCCTAGCCAAGTGTAGTGGGGAAGGGAAAGAGCCAATGCAGGCAAGGACTTACAGTGAGAGAGTCCTCTGGAGCTGCAGTGGCTGGGGAGAGACAAAGGGCCCAGGCTCACTTCTGGCTCACCCTCCCTCATAAGAAAGGAGGAGGGGGGCGGAGACAGGAGAGGCTATAAAAGGAGGCAGTTTGGGCGGGAGAGGGAGAGAGAGAAAAAAGCAGCCTTGGGAGGAGGCAGGGTCAGCTCTAGCTGCACCGAAGGGAAAGAAGAAGAAGGAGGAGGGTGGGGGGAGAGGAGATCAAGCAGGCCGGCCATGAGCCAATCTACAACTGCTGTGGCAGCCACCTGTGCTGGCAGCAGCAAACAGGCAAGAAATGCAGTCGGGGAGGGGTCGCCCTCCATGAGGATTGAAAAAAGACAGCAATGGCTGGAGGTGAGGCACCAAGGAGGGAGGGAGGGAGGGAGGGAGATGGAGAGTGGAAGGATTCTTATGTGCTTTTGTGACTTTGAAGTTCTGGGATTTGTGCAATGTGGGCTTTGTGTTCTTAAGGAGTGTTTGGAAATTTCTATTTGGCTGATGTCTCGTGTTAGCTTCTATTGCTCTGCTGTTGTTAGCTGTAAGTTTTGTTGCAAGGGATTTTGAAGTATTTTTCTCCTGAATGGATTTTGCCTATGGCATTTCTTTACTTATGAATGGAGCCATTTGGGGAGGCTGCTTTAGCCGGCAGCCAGTACTTACATTTTTTTTTTCTTCCTTAAGTGCTGGCTGCACTCCTTAACTTTCTTTTCTAGCCAGTAGCTAATTCTTAAAGGGAAATGTGCCTTTTTAAGCTAGTTCCCTCAGCAGCTTGTCTTTTCTGTCTCTGGAGGCCTTTCCTTGTTTGATCAATATATGGAAGAGGGAAAATATGTGGCGGTCAAATTCTTCCTTCAGAAGGAGATGGGAATGAGAAAAAGGGAGGCAGGGAAGGGAGGGAGGGAGGGAAGGAAGTCCCGCCTTAGCACTTGGCCACCAGCAGCTCTGCCATTGACTTTGCTTGTCAAAAGGTTGCAGAAGGGGATCACATGATTCTGGGACACTGTGACCATCATAAATATGAATCAGTTGCCAAGCATCCAAATATAAATCACATGACCCTGGGCATGCTGCAATGGTCATAAGTGTGAAAAATGGTCATAAGTCATTTCAGTGCAATTGCAACTTTGAACATGTTTTTTTTTTTTGGTCATCAGGTTTTTGACACCTTGCTAGGTGGTACTCGAATATTGCCATATCCTAAAAGTGGTACAATTGGTAAAAAGGTTGAAAAGCCCTGTTCTACTCCAACCCCCGGCTCAAGCAAGTGACCGTAAACCATTCCAGACAAACGGCTGTCCAATCTCTTCTTGAAATTCTTCTGTGTTAGAGCACCACAACTTCTGGAGGCAAAGCCGTTCCACTGATTAATTGTTCTCATTGTCAGGAAATTCCTCCTTAGTTCTAGGTTGCTTCTCTCCTTGATTAGTTTCTATCTATTGCTTCTTGTCCTGCCTTCAGGCGCTTTGGAGAATAGCTTGACTCCCTCTTCTTTGTGGCAGCCCCTCAGATATTTCATTAGACTAGACATACCCAGTTTCTGCCACTGTTCTTCATACGTGTTAGCCTGCACCGTTATTATCTTGACATTTTTGACCATGGTCTGGGGACCCCCTTCTTTGGGCCCATCATCAAAACAGATAAGAAGAACAATGCTACAGATTCGCCAAAGCCAATCTTCTCTTGATTAAACTGTTCAGGTGAACTTTGCCAAGTCTTAGATGCAAATGACAATTAAGGTGTAAAACAAAATCCTGAGTGTTTTAGTGCTTTCTGGGAATGAAAAAAAAAAAATCTACATATTGATGGGATATACTGCTGGCGTGCAGGATGAAAAAACGAGCAAGAAACTCATCAAAATGAAAGAATGGTGCAAAGGGGAGGAACTGCAGATTTTTAGAAACGAATGCAGAAACTAAATTGGAATTTATTGGCAGAGGAATGCTTAATATTTTGCTCTCTTAAGGATCATTTTAAAATTAAGCTTTCTGCCATTAAGGTCAGCAAGGGATATGGTGGCAATGTGTGTGTGTGTGTGTCTGTGTCTGTGTCTGTTCTTATTAAAAGAATGACTCCAAATTTGGGGGCCTTTTTTCATTTTTTGAGATTTTTAAAAATAAAATGGACCCTTCTTATTTGAAAGGAAAGGAAAAGAAGGATAATTCTGCTGTGATTCAGTGATCTGTGACTGAACTTCTGTATGGGAAGTCCTCGACTTACAATCACAAAAAAATTCCGTTGCTAAGTGAGACAGTTAAGTGAATTGTGAATTTTGCCCCAGTTTACAACATTTCTTGCCACAATTGTTCAGTGAATCACTGCAGTTGTTAAGTTACTAACGCGGTTGTTAAGTGAATCTGGCTCCCCCATTGACTTTGCTTGTCAGAAGGTCGCAAAAGGGGATCCCGTGACCACAGGAGCCGTCATAAATATGAGTCAGTTGCCAAGTGTCTGAATTTTGATCATGTGACCACGGAGATGCTGCAACAGTCGTTAAGCGTGTAAATGGTCATAAGTCACTTTTTTCAGCACCGTCATAACTTTGAACTTATCCTCGACTTATGACCAGTGACTTAGTGACCATTTGAAGTTCTGATGGATCTCAAAAAGAGGACTTATGACCAGATCCAAAATTGTGAGTCAGCCCCCCACGATCACATGACCACACATTAGCCACTCAGCAACAGTGGTAACTATGAGAGGGATCTCGGAGTCCTAGTGGACAATCCCTTAAATAGGAGCCAGCCGTGTGCTGCAGCCGCCAAAAAAGCCAACACAGTGCTAAGCTGCATTAACAGAGGGATAGAATCAAGATTACGTGAAGTGTTAATACCACAGTCCTAATTTTATCACATTGGTTATTCCTAAATATCTTAATAATAATATAATAATAATAATAATAATAATAATAAAGTTGGAAGGGACCTTGGAGGTCATCGAGTCCAACCCCCTGCTCAGGCAGGAAACCCTACACCATTTCGGACAAATGGCTGTCCAGTCTCTTCTTAAAAACTTCCAGTGTTGGAGCACTCACAGCTTCTGGAGACAGGTTGTTCCACTGGTTAATTGTTCCAACTGTCAGGAAGTTTCTCCTTATTTCTAGGTTGCTTCTCTCCTTGACTAGTTTCTATCCATTACTTCTTGTCCTGCCCTCAGGCGCCTTGGAGAATAGCTTGACTCCCTCTTCTTTGTGGCAGCCCCTGAGATATTGGAACACTGCTATCATGTCACCCCTAGTCCTTCTTTTCATTAAACTAGACATACCCAATTCCAGCAGCCGTTCCTTATATGCTTTAGCCTCCAGTCCCCTAATCATCTTTGTTGCCCTTCTCTGCACTCTTGTCTAGAGTCTCAACATCTTTGTTACATTGTGGTGACCAAAACGGATGCAGTATCCAAGTGTGGCCTTACCAAGGCATTGTAAAGTGGTATTAATACTCACGTGATCTTGATTCTATCCCTCTGTTAATGCAGCCCAGCACTGTGTTGGCTTTTTTGGCAGCTGCAGCACACTGCTGGCTCATATTTAAGTGATTGTCCACTAGGACTCCGAGGTCCCTCTCACAGTTACTACTATTGAGCAAGGTACCCCCTATACTATACTATATCAGTTTATACGATATCAGTTTCTATATCAGTTTAATCGCTCCATAGCTGATAAATATTTATCTGCTTTCTGCTCCAGATACAGCCGACGTTTTGCTGTTCAACGTGAAGACTTAATCTGGAAAGAAGAACATTTCAACTAGAGGAAGCTTATATTCTAATTACTTGCTTTGGATGTAGCATTCATTACTCATTATCACCTCTTTTTCCCAGCACAGCCAGGCTAAATTTCCCTTAGGATCTTATTATAAATCAATGCTCCAATTTATCCCTCGCGAAATGTTTCATGAATTGCACTGGTGTATTTTACACGATCTCTTTTATACCACCAAACATGTTTTCTTTGCCATGAATATGGAAACAGTTTCTGGAAACACAGAGATTTGAGGTCTGTGAAACTCCAGCGCTTGTGAATTTGGAAGTATCAGATGCAAAGGTATTTTCAGGCCTTAGAAATAATTCCCGTATCTGTGTTTCAGATAGAGCAGGAGTAGCATAAATCCAAAAATAGGGATATATGGATCAGATTAAATCCAATACACAGTGGGATTGTTGTATTTCTATCAAATCTCTGCTTTTTCACTTTTAAAAAAACGCTGCAGAAATCTTTTCGTAGGTTGTTATATCCTTTTTGCCTAACCATCTCTGTACACATTTGTATCAACCCTCTTAAATAAATGGAGGGAAGTGTGCAGTGGGGTGCCCCAGGGCTCTGTTCTGGGGCCAGTGCTCTTCAACATCTTCATCAACGATTTGGACGAGGGGATAGATGGGGAACACATCAAATTTGCGGATGACACCAAGCTGGCAGGAATAGCCAACACTCCAGAAGACAGGCTAAAGATACAGGAGGACCTGGACAGACTTGAACACTGGGCGCTATCTAACAAAACGAAATTCAATGGTGAAAAAAGTAAGGTTCTACATTTAGGCAAGAAAAACCAAATGTACAGGTATAGTATAAGGGGTACCTTGCTCAATAGCAGTAACTGTGAGAGGGACCTCGGAGTCCTAGTGGACAATCACTTAATATGAGCCAGCAGTGTGCTGCAGCTGCCAAAAAGGCCAACACAGTGCTGGGCTGCATTAACAGAGGGATAGAATCAAGATCACGTGAAGTGTTAATACCACTTTACAATGCCTTGGTAAGGCCACACTTGGAATACTGCATCCAGTTTTGGTCACCACGATGTAAAAAAGATGTTGAGACTCTAGAAAGAGTACAGAGAAGAGCAACAAAGATGATCAGGGAACTGGAGGCTAAAACATATAAGGAACGGCTGCTGGAATTGGGTATGTCTAGTTTAATGAAGAGAAGGACGAGGGGGGACATGATAGCAGTGTTCCAATATCTCAGGAGTTGCCACAAAGAAGAGGGAGTCAAGCTATTCTCCAAGGCGCCGGAAGGCAGGACAAGAAGCAACGGATGGAAACCAATCAAGGAGAGAAGCAACCTAGAACTAAGGAGAAACTTCCTGACAGTTAGAACAATTAATCAGTGGAACAACCTGCCTCCAGAAGCGGTGAATGCTCCAACACTGGAAGTTTTCAAGAAGAGACTGGACAGCCCTTTGTCCAAAATGGTATAGGGTTTCCTGCCTGAGCAGGGGGTTGGACTCGATGACCTCCAAGGTCCCTTCCAACTTTATTATTATTAACTAACCATAGCAATATATCTCTAAACATTTTATTCACCTCCAGTTTGTTTGCAACGTTCTCACAGTTTCGTTATTTTCTCGCACTCCGAAATTGAGTCGCTCTGATTTGGCAGAAGATGCTTCTCCCAGGATCGAAACTTTTAGGAATAAAAAGCGCTTGCGGAAAACAGATTTGGAAACGCAAAAGGTTTGCCGCCAAACAGGGAGGCTTCCGTTCCTGAGAACAGCAAGGAATTCTATTGACCCCCTTATTGGTCTAATCATTTCTGCATGATAATTGGCAGTTGCTGTGGTACAAATTGTATCATCTGTTCGTATGCGTGGGAATCTTCCAGGTAGTAGGTCCCACTGAAAGATTAAAAAAACACTGTCCATCTTGAACCAGCAGGCTTGGTCCACTGCTGCCTGCGAAAAACTCAGCATCTCTGGTCTCCGGGCTCCTTGGTGCTCTCTGAGCTTGGATTTTCTTGCAGACGTTTCATTACAAAACTAGGTAACATCATCAGTGCATTGATCGACCGGCCAGCCAGCCAGCCAGCCAGCTGGCTAAACAGAAATTAATTCGGAAAATTTAATCGATGCAATATGCTCCAAATTGACTTGATTTTCCAAGTCATTTCACATCAACCAGTCGTCGTTGATTGGTGATCTGACCTGAACCGATGATTCGGAGCTAAACCAATCCACAGCTCCTTTTGGTTTTTCACATGACTTTTAAGGTACGTTTGCTTTAAGTGTGAGTTATTAAACACCAAAGGTGACTAAAGTTTGCAGGACAGACTTCATTTTGAAGCAGCGATAGTAGGAAACCAAGGAATGTACAGTTCTTGATGGGAGCAGAGAGGGGGCAAAATATACCCAGGGCTTCCTCTTCCCTTGCGAGTTTTGTTTCCTTTCCTAAGACTTTTTCTAATGGCTTACTTTCCCATTGCCTATGTCAACATGTCACAAAACCACAGTACTTATTTTGGGTAATCTGGGTCAAAGGGGACTTCCTGGATCACCGAAAGGAGTGTGAGATCTGCAGAGCTGGCTCAATGGGGTCATTTCCTCCATAAATGATGGCTGTCCTCTCCAGCTCTGCCCATCTAAAGCCAATTGCATGGGGCCGATAGTCCCAAAGGTGCTTTTCCAAAAGGCAGCTGGACTCTTGTTTCTCCTGAAAGACCTTTCGCTTCTCATCCAAGAAGCTGAAGAAGGAAAAGCAAAGCCCAACTGCCTTTTGAAAAAGCACCTTTGGGACTAACCCATGACCTGAATGGCTGAGAATCTCCACAGACGGCGGGGCTGATATAAATAACACTCAAGAGATCTCTGAAACTTTGTGATCACTCCACCAAGCAGAAAGTTTTGAAAAAACCTGCATCCAGTTTTGGTCACCACGATGTAAAAAAGATGTTGAGACTCTAGAAAGAGTGCAGAGAAGAGCAACAAAGATCATCAGGGGACTGGAGGCTAAAACATGTAAGGAACAGTTGCTGGAATTGGGTATGTCTAGTTTAATGAAAAGAAGGACTAGGGGTGACATGATAGCAGTGTTCCAATATCTCAGGGGCTGCCCCAAAGAAGAGGGAGTCAAGCTATTCTCCAAAGCCCCTGAAGGCAGGACAAGAAGCAACGGATGGAGACTAATCAAGGAGAGAAGCAACCTAGAACTGAGGAGAAACTTCCTCACAGTTAGAACAATTAACCAGTGGAACAACCTGCCTCCAGAAGCGGTGAATGCTCCAACACTGGAAGTTTTTAAGAAGAGATTGGACAGCCATTTGTCCGAAATGGTATAGGTTTTCCTACCTGAGCAGGGCTTTGGACTAGATGACCTTCAAGGTCCCTTCCAACTTTATTATTATTATTTCTGAGGGGAAGAGTGCCACACTGAAGATTTCTGGAAAGGGTGTGGGGAAGTTGTTTTGTCTTTATTTCTCTACAGGAGACCTAGGCATTTTACAGCCCCTGGGCCACATCCGGCTCCTATGGCTGTCCCTGTCTGGCCCATTTTGGATTGCTTTAATTTTGAAAGCGGTTGCCAATTTTTTTTCCCCAATTTACGTATGTCCATGCGTGCATGCCTATGCACTTTCACAGCCCTATCGGTTCAGCCCTCCACAACAATCCCAGTTTCTCATGTGATTCCTTGGGAAAAATTAATTGCCCATCCCTGATCTCCAGCAATTCTCTGGGTACTGATGTTAATTGAATTCTTCAGGCTGTGGAGCAGGCTTCGCTTCCACAGACCAGTTTTGAAAAGGATCAGATGTCTATTAAAACTGAGCCAGAACAGAGTTCTGGGATTATGTCAGGTTTGGGAGTAGGGAAATGACAATTTCTCTCAATAAAGGAGAATATTTGTAGGGTTGAACTCTGGGGTCCTGGGTGCTCTCCGAGCTTGGTTCTTTTCTTGCAGATGTTTCATTAGCCAAATTAGGTAACATCATCAGCGCTAGTGACAATTTCTCTATGCACACACACAAAATCCACATTTTAAATAAAAAACATGGATCTACATTGTTTCTAAACTGGCAAGAGAAATCACCTAATTACGGGCAATCCCCAATTTACAGCCATTGATTTAGTGACCAAAGTTACGGCACTAAAAAAAAACATATGAACATTTCTTGCACTTATGACTATGACAGCATCCTCAGTCACTTTATCAAAACTTGGGCACTTGGCAATGGGATCGTGGGATTGCCACCTGCAACCTTCCCAGTCAGCTTCTGACAGTCAACAGGGGAAAGCCAGACTCATTAATGACATGAAATTAATAATAGAATAGAATAGAATAGAATAGAATAGAATAGAATAGAATAGAATAGAATAGAATAGAATAGAATGGGAATAGAAGCTGAAAGGGACCTTGGAGGTCTTCTAGTCCAGCCCCCTGCTCAAGCAGCAGAATCTATACTATTTCATACAAGTGACTGTCCAGTCTCTTCTTAAAAACTTCCAGTGATGAAGCACCCACGATTTCTGGAGGCAAGCTGTTCCACTGGTTAATTGTCCTCACTGCTAGGAAGTTTCTCCTTCAATTCCAGGTTGCTTCTCTCTTTGATCAGTTTCCAAACATTGTTTCTTGTCCTGCCCTCTGGTGCTTTGGAGAATAATTTGACCGCCCTCTTCTTTGTGGCAGCCCCTCAAATACTGGAATACTGCTATCACGTCTCCCCTATTTTTTTTCTTTAGACTAGCCAAATCCAAGTCCTGCAGCCGTTCTTCGTATGTTTTTGTCTCCAGGCCTTTGATCATCTTCTCTGAACTTTTTCCAAAGTCTCGACATCTTTTTTTGTAGTATGGTGACCAAAATCGGTTGCAGTTAAATGATGGTTGTATTAACAACCATCTTGCTTAACAACCATCTTGCTTAGCAACAAGAAATTCTGATTCTAATTGTGGTCGTAAGTCGAGGAATGCCTGTATTCTTCTGTAGCCTTACATTTAAGGCTCAAAGAATGTTCCAAAGGCAAATCCTCTGATCCACTAATATGGAGGAACATACTAAAAATCCCAAGCGACAGGTCCAAGTGACAGGTCAGCTAACCATCAGTTCAGGTCAAAGTTGATTTCAGTCAAAGACCAGCATAAAGGAAAACAATTAACAAACTGAACTAGCCACCGTATGTTTTCCTCCTTTCCCCCATTCCTGATAAGACTTACCCAGCAGAATGTGAATTGATGGAGGCAAGTTTACCTATTTGATGAACAAAATGATAAAGAGAAAATATAAATGCCTAAACAGATATTCCTCAACTTACCATCACGATTGAGCCCAAAATTTCGATTGCTAAGCGAGACAGTTGAGTTTTGCGCCATTTTATGACCTTTCTTGCCGCAGTTGATAAGTTAATCACTACAGCTGTTAAGCTAGTAACCTGGTTGTTAAGTGAATCTGGCTTCCCCATTGACTTTGCCTGTCAGAAGGTTGCACAAGGTGATCACATGACCCCAGAACACTGTAACCATCTTAAGTACATGCCAGTTGCCAAGTGTCTGAATTTTATATCACATGACCAGGGATTAAGTGTTAAAAATAGTCATACATCATTTTTTTTCCGTGCCTTTGTAACTTTGGCCATTAACGAACTGTTGCAAGTTGAAGACTACCTATACTACTTTATCTCTATTAGTCAAATAGGACTCTACAGGTAGTCCTTGACTTACGACCACAGCGGAGCTAAAAATTTCTAAGTGAGGCATTTTATTAAGTGAATTTTGTCCCATTTTACCACCTTTCTTGTCCACAGTTGTTAAAGTGAATCACTGCCGTTGGTAAGTTAGTAACCTGGTTCTTAAGTGACTCTGGTTTCCCCAATGACTTTTGTCAGGTCACAAAAGTTGATCACATGACCTTGGGACACAGCAACGGTCATAAATACGAACGGATTCCTAAGCCATCTGAATTTTGATCACGATTATGGGAACGCTGCAAAGGTCGTTAACTGTGAAAAATTTACAAGAAAAAGTTATGTTGCTTTTTTCAGTGCCGTTGCAACTTTGAACAGTCACTAAATGAATGAACTGTTGTTGAGGACTACCTGTACTTAGTTCAGGGGTAGGCAACCTTGGCTCTTTTATGACTCGTGGACTTCAACTCCCAGAATTCCTGAGCCAGAGTTGAAGTCCACGAGTCATAAAAGAGCCAAGGTTGCCTACCCCTGACTTAGTTCTTCTCAGCATGCTTACCCAGTAGTTAAATTGGCACAACCACTTACCTCTAGCAACAGAGAACTTCCTCATCTGAAAAGGAAGTTTGGACTTTGCTCCACAAAAGACAGAAGATCCCGTCCCCCTTAATCGTATTCATGTGTGCTTAGCACTGCCCTCTCTTTTTGGAGCAAGGCATCTAGGACAGCATAACCAAACCAAGTTTTGAGTCCTTCTAACATTGGGCTAGAAGCCGTCTACCCCACTACCAGCCTTAGCGTGAAGCTCTCTATTGTCTCTGTAGCCCAGCTTAGTGAAGAAGAGAAGTGGTGTGAAAAACTGGCAGTAGCCTGAGGGCGAGGGGAGAAATAAAAGAACGTCACACTTGCTAAGTAGGTATTATTTATTAAGGCTTGTATTCTCCTAGAGGAAAAAGTTAATCTGATGCTGTTCCATTACTCCTTACATCAGAAGTAACAGACAAAGCTATATGTTCTAAATACAAGTCTAAATGATACAGCTTAAAACTTTCATTTAAATTGGAGGTCCTCTTGCGTAAATATTGTTTTTCAGAAGATATCTGCTTTCTAATATAAGTAAAAGATTCTCTACAATTAAACACGTGCAGATTCAATGTGCTAGAGCAACAGGCATGAGCACCAAGAATTCATGCTAAATTTTTTTGAAAACTCCGGTTGGTGGCCACTTCTTCCGACAGCTTCCTCATTCCACAAAAACATGACAGAAGATTCATTTTCTTAAAACAGTTGTTTTTACTCATCCAACAGAAAAAATAGGCACACGCACACACAATCAATTTTAAACATCTGAAGCATAATCCATCATATGAGTCTGAACTAAGATTCGAGATTAAAGCTCACCATTATTAATATAAAATCTCAAGTGACTTCCTCAAGGGAGTGAGTGGTGGGGGGGAAAAGGGGGGCAGATTAAAAGTAATGAATTTAATAATATTAAAAAGCAGGGGGGAAATTAAAAGCCACATTTTGCCCAAGCCCCTGCAATGTTGAACACGTATTTAAATGATTAAAAGCTACAGATAAAGCAAAAAAAATTATGGTAGGAAACTCGTCAGCTTTTTTTTTTTTTGCAAGATATGATACAAAGCAGATGTTCACTAATGTTCACCAATTATAGACAAAATAATTTAAGACGTAAAGTACAATCCATGAGGAATATTTCTCATGCAATATCCACACAAAAAAAATAACTGCAAATGATGAAAATGTACAATTGTGTTTGTGTGAAATCCCATCTATACTTCTTGCATGCGAAATTGCCCCAGTGAATTAATTAATGCCTTTTTGATTTTCTGTAAGGCAGGCAGAAGTATACTTTCAACATTTTTTCAAAAATAATGAATGTGACAGATAAAAATTGAACTTCATAAAATAACCTGAGCTTGCTAAATTAAATGTCAATGTTTTTGACACAGGTTATTTCTCAAAAAAATAAAAAATAAAATAAAAACCCCAACCGATATTTGTGTTTCTACTTGCCATAGGAATCAAACCGACTGTAGGAATGGTGAGACAAGGGGATCTGTGGTACGTAAATATAAAAGCAATGACTCTTCAGATTAGAAACATAATTTGTGCTGCAATTAAGTCTTTGGAAAAAACGCTAAATATTTTCAAAATCTTCAATTGCAGATGAACTTGTTTAACCAACTTAAAAAAATTAAAAAAAAAAACAAGAAACATCTTTATTAATGGATTCTACAGCATTTTACATAGAAAAGATTACAACTTAATGCATATTCAGCTGGGCAAACAAAAACAAAACCCAACCCTTCCCACTACAGTGTACTTAAAAGATGCAAGATTTGAATTTCCCCTGCAAAAGAGAGATATTGGAGCTGAAAGCTTTATAATCTCCTGATGCCAGAATACACAGCACCAAGGCATTTAAAAAAAAAGATTCAATTTTTCATAATCAAATTTAATATCAGTTCTAGTATATATATATATATATGTATATATATATAGCAAACCATATATGCTTATTCTTATTGTTTATTTTGATTCTGACGTTCCTGCAAAGAGAAAAACAGGAAATTAGAATGTGAAAACCCATTAAAACCTCTTTACCCGTTCCTAATTTTTTTTTACAAGCCACATCATGCTAAAACAATGGGACACCCAATCTTTTAAAATTTTAATTTTGTTGCATGTACACTGTGGCCTGCATATGATGTAACAAGAGTGGCTTATAATAAAACACAACAAGGAAACTGCTTTCATGCCATGCTACAGTATATATTTTAAACATATCACAATATAGCTTCTCGTGATAATAATTTTAACTCCTAAAGCTAAACTAAGATACCTAAAGGCAATGTTTTCTGTAAAATTAGGTAATACTCCAAATATAGAGAAGTACATTTCTTTGTAAATTACACCACCTTAAAAACCAGGCTTAAGAGGGGTATATTTTGTAGTTTCTAGAACTCTATAGAAAGGAAAGTGACTCCACTGATGGAAAGTGATGTAATCCATGATACGTTTAACTTTATCTCTGCTGGGAGTGTCTTCACAGCACGCCAGAAAATAGATATGAATGGATTATATAATGCGGAAACATTTCAAGAGTATAAGGAACGCTAATCTTCAAGGTAAGCCATCTTCTCCATCAGAAATAGGTACCATAAAACACATAGTTTCAGCACAGACCCACAAGCCTCTTACTTCAAGGGCAGAAAAACATTAATGGTTTGGCCCAAAGGTGCTTTTTCAACTGGATTTTGTTTTTTCCTTGAAGACCTTTCACTTCTCATCCAAGAAGCTTCTTCAGTTCTCTGTTCAGTTCAACTGAAGAAGCTTCTTCGATGAGAAGCGAAACATCTGCAAGGAAAAAACTAAGTCCAGTTGCCTGGATGACTGAGAATCTCCATAAGACATTTTGTGATTTTGGGACCTTCTTCCGTGAAAACTCGCTGAATCACAATTTTAAAAATGGTGGCTCCAGTATCCTGAACAAGTGATGGCTTCTGTTTGGATATGATCAATGAGATGGTATAGCATCTATTTCCCATTCAACATCCTCTCATTCCTATTAATTTCACGTTTACAAAGGGTTTAAATTAATAACAGTTTGGCTCCTCAACTCCATTTTTTAAATGTTTAAAGGCCTTAAAACCTTTGTGAGTGAAAACCCTTTGGCTGATCAACAGGATAAAAATATATATATATATATATCCTAAACAAGGTAAATCATGCAAATATTTTCAAGGGTACTTTAGACCTGCATGTCTTCAAGAATAGTCTCAGCCATTTGCTGGTTCTGCATCGCTTCTGAAACTGAATGGGATCTTAAAAACAGGGAAATACAGTACTGGAAACATGTAATCTTCCAAGTTTGCTCAGGCTGATGATCATTCCTTAGAAACAATACTACGGGGGTACTGCAGCCACACACTTTACTGCCTCGGGCATGTTTGCACTAAAAAAAGACTACCTGGAAGCTTTTACATTACAATAACTCCAAAGCCACAATCCACGGTTGTCTTTTAAGGTGAAAGTAGCAGAAAATGATACACAGGAAGCAAGTTTATTTTGCACCAAGAAACCTGCTTCCCCCCCCCCTCTAGGTATCAGTTATATGCATTAATTTATGTGTCAGTCTAAATCTAATTGCTCTGTTGTATTCTGTAAATTATTTGCAAATATTTGATAGTTACTGGTATAGCTAAAATAACATTATTTTTTTTTGGGTAAAACAAAACCTATTAAATAGTGCCATATAAATAACAATAACCTGTCATGCCTTTATTGCAATGCAAGGTAAGATCATTTTGTTCTATGCTTCAGTGTAAACAATTTAAGCTGGTCCAAGCTCACTGAAATTCTATGAGCAAATATTCAGTTGAGGACATTATCTTGTTCCTAAGGGAATTGCGAAGTAAAGGTTCCACTTGAAATTTCAGGTGATTCAATTAGGCTTACAAAAAGGACACAGATACTCTGGCCTTGCATTATTCCTGAGCAGAACCACATCCTTATGGTGTTTCTGAATTTATCTACAGCTCACAAACTAACCTCATCTTCAACTGGGCTCCACTCCTGATGACATATACTGCCATATTTCTGCCACTATCTCAGGGTGATCTGAAACTACAGGTAGTCCTCAACTTACAACAGTTCATTTAGTGACCATTCGAAGTTACAACGGCACCGGAAAAAGTGGTTTATGCCTGTTTCTCACACAACTGTTGCAGCATCCCCATGGTTACCTGATCAAAATTTGGATGCTGGGCAACCGGTTCATGTTCACGACGGTTGCAGTGTTCCCGGGGGTCACGTGATCTCCTTTTGCGACCGCCTGACCAGCAAAGTCAATGGGGAAGCCAGATGCACTTAACAGGCATGTTACTAACTTAACAGCTGCAGTGATTCGCTTAACAACTGCGGCAAGAAAGGTCGTAAAATAGGGCAAAATTCACTCAACCACAATCTTGCTTAGCAAGGTAAATTTGGGGCTCGGCTATGGTTGTAAGTCAAGAAGTATCCGTAGTTTGCCTTCGCTTTTTATCTATATTTGTCAGACAGCATACATCCCCAACTTTCCAATTAGCGTCCTATTCAAATAGGAAGCTAAGTCAGCCACACTTGATTAGATGCTGCCTGAGCAGGGGGTTGGACTCGATGACCTCCAAGATCCCTTCCAACATCATTATTATTATTATTATCTACCTGGGCATTGTGTAGAATAAAGAGCTCTTAAAACCAGCAACTATAAGCCTGACACCAATGGAAAACTGCAGCTGAGATACAATCTTGTGCAGTAGAACAAACCATTGTTAACAGCAGCTGATAAAAAGAAATTAATTCTGTAAGCCTAATGGGCACCTAACTCTGTGGCTGATTAATATAAATACACAGAAGCATCCCCCAGATCTCACTTTTAACAATGAACTCCGTGTCGTAGTAACTCTAGTTTACTCACACCTCTCTAGCTTTTGTGCTTATTTTATCCTTTGTTTTTATTTTATGCCAGGTTCCTGAAAACTCATGAGTTCTACCATAATGTGCATTTGCAATTGTTTTTTTTTTTTTTTTTTTAATAAGGATACATCTTATGTTGCAGCATTTTGGAGAAACTAATTTAATCAGGCTACGCTTCTATTTTGTGCTATGGCTTAGTTGTTAATGCCCTTAAGAGATGTTTGATAAATCTCATTTACAGGTGAACTTTATAATCTTTGCCATAATGCTTAATTGAAGATGTACTATCACAGATTTCCCCAACCTTTCAGGGTTGGTGGCCTGGAGCTGGGGGGGGGGGGAGGAGGAGGTATGGTTTTGTGGGCATGAGCACTTGCACGAGTGGGGCCGCAAATGAGTGCGCCGCTCACACGAGTATGGCCGCACACATTTGCAACACTCGCCTGAGTGGGGCAGCAAAAGCCCGCAATATCCGCGTGAGTTGGGCTGCAGACGTTCACGTGAGTGGGGCTGCAAACTCCTGCGGCACTCACGGTGACGCTTGTGTGAGTGGGGCCACAAACACCCGTGATGCTCGCACGAGTGGGGCCACGAACACCCATGGCGACACTTGCACGAGTGGGACTGTGCACGTGCCAGCCTGCTACACATGCGACCCCGTGGCCAATAGGCCCACAGTTTTGGGACCCCTGTACTATCCTATATTGTATTAATACAATCGCGTGAGCGGGGCTGCAAACTCCTGCGGCGCTCACGGCGACGCAATCAATTAATTTTACAACTATTAAAATAGCTCCTGTAATTGAGAAGTACACTATTTGTTTTTTCTAAATATGAGTGGTGTGCAAAATTTCAAATTCAAAATACTCTGTCAAGATTGAATCGATTGTCGTTCTGTGTTTGAAACAGGCTTGCTCAATAATTCTGAAAGCACAATGGGCTTGAAACACCTCAAAAAAAAAGTTGAAACAGACCACTTTGAACATCAAATAATTGCTTTTAGACAAAATGTGGCATTCTGGATTTGTAAGGTTCTGCATGCCTGTGCTAAATAGATACCAACATCCAATTTGTATAAAAGGCTTTCATTTCCACATGGATACTTCTCAAGCCCTTTCTTCAATTAGCAGCCAGACTATCCCACATAAGGAACAAAAAACTGCCAATCGTTGAGTTTCTTTCTTGCACTCCTCTTTAAAGCAGAAAACATCTTCCTTGTGCATGGATGAGCAATTTATATTTCACTTATAGATAGTCCTCGACTTACAACAGTTCATTTAGTGACTGTTCTGTTACAATGGCACTGAAAAAAGTGACTTAGGACCATTTTTCACACTTATGACCATTGCTGAATCCCATGGTCACATGATCAAAATTCAGTCATTTGGCGACTGACTCATTTTTATGACAATTGCAGTGTCCCGGGGCATGTGATCCCCTTTCTTGACATGCAAAATCAGTGGAAAAGCCAGATTCATTTAACAACCATGTTACTGCAGTGATTCACTTAGCAACTGCAACAAGGTCGTAAGACGATGCAAAACTCACTTAACCAATGTCTCACTTAGCAACAGAAATTTGGGGCTCAATTGTGGTGTAAGTCGAGGACTACCTGTATTTTCCAAGCCCTGTACCAGCCTACTACATCCATTACAGCACTGAAAACTAAGCCATATTTAACAAAGCAGAACATCTCAAACCTTTTCGCCTATTACAATAAAGCAGATTGGAAAAAAAAAGCTGTAGGGTTGAAGCCTTGTGGGTTAAATTTGAAGAATGCGCAATATCTATCTTCGAAATAAGTTTTTTTTTTAAAAATAGTCCCTTTGCAAACACTCAACTCCCATTCACCTCCAGGGTGGACTTCCCCCAACTGAATTAAAATGTTCTAAAGCCAGTTTACCTTTCGTACCACTTCTTCCTCCTCCTGGCGCTTTTCGTAATGGGAAAAGTCATCAAAGATGGAGGTTGTGTGCTTGTACATAGCAATAATTTTAAGCACTTGCTTCGCTTTTTCTAAGGGCACCTCCTGAGTGTCACGGGAGTTTGTCACTGGCTTGTTGTCATTGTTCTCCAGCCTGATGTGTCGAAGCTGGTTGTTGGGAACATCTTTCACAAAGATCCACTTGACGTCAAACTTCCCCTTCCATTTGTCCTGGGACCAGACACCGGCACTGGTGCCGTAGTCCACCGACGACTTCATTTCCGCTACCCCACAAAAATGTCCGCTGCCGTTGACGCTGAAGAGTAAATAGACCGGGCCTTTACTATTCATAGAGCGGAAAGCGCTGTCCAAACGTTTGTTGCCGTGTTCTGTGCTACACCAAATGGAGTATTTGATGGAACGATGGATATCGTCCTCGGAGTAACTCTTGATGATGAACACGCGCCCATTTTTGAGGTTCCACTCAAAATCCTTAGGGTTGTAACTGTGAGCGGCTTTCAGTTTTTCGAGAACAGGGTGGGATTCGCCGCCGCCGCCGGGGATGGTGTTCGCCGGGGTATTCCCGGGCGGGTTGCTTTCGTTATTGGTTCCTACGCTTTGGCCAAAAGCTGCATTGCGGTTGCGAGGGGCCACCCATCGGTTTTGAGGGGGCGGTGGCTGAGGGTTCTGGTAGGGCAGCTGGGTCAGTGGGGGTGGCTGGGCGGGAATAGGCTGAATAATCTGTGGCTGCGGGATAGACTGAGGAGAAGGGATCTGCTGTTGAGGAGTTGGGATTTTGGGCATGGGGCCTTTATTGTCCCAAGTACCTATGTCCATGTTGTGTTTAATAGGCGGCGGAGGCAGAGCCCCTCCTATTACAGGCCCGCATTTCACTTTCATTTTGGGCTGAGGCTTTGCAGGTTTGCTAGCAATAGCAGCCCATGAGGTTGGCTTCGAGACTGGCAAGTTGAGGTTTGATCCGCCGTTGCCGGCCAACGCGTTCGCCATCCCGACGCTGTTGACCACCGAGCCTACTGTTTTCACAGCGGAAGTGGTGACGTCCCCGCCAATCTTCAGTCCGACCATTCCCTGTTCAATGCTATTCATCCCGGGTGCTTTATTTAAGGTATCGTTATGAAATCCTGTTTGCCCGTCCACGATGGTACCCCCAAGGGAGCTGGGTGGGTAACTGTAGCTGCTTCCGTAAGCCGAGTTCTGGGTCTGCTGCCCCTGAGAGCCGCTCGTTCCCCATGCTGAGAAAGGAGGGTTTTCGGGGAAAAAATTAAACCGGTGTGGGTAAATGTTGTTCCCCAATCCGCCAGGCTGTCCAAACACAGCATCGTGCATGAAGTGGTGATCGCCGTTACTCAGCTGTCCATAGGTGGTAAGGTATGGGATAGGAGGGTCTCCTCCGGTTGACCAGGGGGCTTCACTCAGAGAGTAGGGAAAGCTAATAGAAGGTGGATAATAACTGGACAGGTAGGGATCAGTCATTGATGGATAGCTGTTGCTCTGTTAAATGACAAAACAGCAATTTCAGATTGAGTTGTTTATTACAACATTATTGAAACTAGAAAAATACTCAGGAAAGTTCAAATCCACTCTACAGTATAAAAGACTGTGAGGTTCTTGGGTTTTCTCTGAGCTTGGTGGTTTTCTAACAGACGTTTCACTGCCAAACTAGGTAACATCGTCAGTGCTAGAAGGCAGTGGGGTTTGCGCTGAGGATGTTACCTACTTTGGTGATGAAAACGTCCGGAAGAAAACCACCAAGCTCAGAAAGCACCAGGGACCCCAGAGTTCAATCCTGAGCTACAAATATTCTCTTTTATTGATAAATGACTGCAAAGGCCTTAAACTTGAAAACATTCTCTTGCTTCAAAACTCTTTCGAAGTTAAGGCAGGACAATTCATTCATATGGTTTCTCACCAACTGCTTCAAGGATTAATCACAAGAGACAGAGCAATTTGAGTAGACATGTTTTGTTCGAAAATATGCAGTTTGGATAAGTGAGAAGTTATTTTTAAACTTCTTTCACAGTACACTAATATTATAATGCTAGAGCTAAATTAATCTGACTGCTTTTGAACTGTTCTCAAACAACATATGATTATGCCGTTATATTAAACCTTGGTAAAATCAAATATTTGTAGATTCTTTGACCAAAGCATGTAGTGATTTAAAACAAGGTGGATTCCTCTGTACAAATTATGCATTTAAAAAAAAAACAAAAAAAACCTGAAGACTAAATGCAGATTCCAGAGTGTGTTCTCATCTACCCCAAATTAAGGAATATAATAAAAGTTCCTCATTTTATTCATTAATCTGTTGTGTTACTGATTTCCCCATAATCATACAAATTCTGGCCTTTTAAAATCATTGTTACTACACTGTCTTTTTGATTCATGTTTTGTTTGCTCACATAATCATTAATTTTCTTTACATTCCACACTCATTCTTGGTTCAACTTACCTATTTAAAATTACATTGCTTAACTGTCCATTCTGCTAGCTATTTTTGAAAACATCCTTCTACTTAGTGATTCCAGTTCAGTTCACTTCTAGGCTGATCCAGCAGCATCGTTTTTTTCTCAATATTTTCTGCAAATCTACCTTTTTTGCATGCTACATTGGCTCATTTTCTGTCAACGCTCATCAAACTTTCACTTTGTTTTTCAACTCTGCACCATATGAACCAGGAATCTTCATATTATATCATGTAGCCAGTGCTATGCTCACTTCATCTCTCTGAAAGCTTATCTCTTCTGTTTACCTTTTTCCACAGCTTGAAATGCTCCCTAGTACAATGCCCTTGTATATGCTTTAGAGGATTGGCCTAACCTAGACCCGAGCAGTACATGGAATGGAAAATTTATTCTGTGAGTGGATGCTGCTCTATCACTATTGACTACACATTAATTCTTCAGAAGACTAGTATATCCTTCGAATTGGCGTACACACTCAAATCTTTCAAAATTATTTGAATGATGTTAACCCATTCTGTGAAACGGAAGCCCATTTTAGTCAATTATTGACTACAGCAAACATAGAAGTCAGCCATAAGACAAGATACACGGTAAAAATACAGAGTTCTTATCAATAAGAAGAACCTATCACATCTGGCAGAAGAGGCATGTTATAGATGCCATCTGCCACAGAGGTAAATTTGGCGGAACTCAAGAGGTGGGCCTTTTCCGCAATGGTGCCCACCTTATGGAATATCACAGCTCCATGCCATAAACCTGGTTGTGTCATCAGGCCTGGGGGCCTGGTGAGGTTCCATTGTTGTTAATATCTGCTGCTCTTTTTTAACCTTTTAATAACATTTTTTAATTCTGTGTTATCTGCACAGTTTTATGGTTTTTATTGTAGGCTGCCCAGAGTCAAGTTTTTCATGAGGTGGGTGGCCATATAAATATGATCAATAAGTAAATCAATAAAATTTGAAATGGGAAGTCCTGAAGCTGGATTACAGAGTAGAAAAATACTTCTTTATAATACTATGATTTAATAAAAAATGGAAATATCAATTTAAACCCAATCAAGTCAATTCAATTCAATATTCTAAAATAGTAAAAATTTCAACTTTAACCCACAAGAAAAATAGTTTTACTTTGCAAAATGAGCACTGTATAAAGAAGTCATAACATTCAGGGCTAATGTGGATTTACTTAAGCCAGTATTATTATTAGAAATTCAATGAGAATACTATGAATTAAACTACAAGAATAATATGAATTCTAAGTGCCTTTGATTGCATCTGTGCTGGAAAAAATTTCCTTTTAAATAAATTTCATTGCTTCCAACTGACATATGCTTAAAATCCCTTTTTAAAAAATCCAATCACTTTTCAGGCATATAGACTAACCTGATTTGACTGTCCAGAAAGATAAGGCTCAAAATCATTGTCATGCACTGTATCCTTCTGATGAAGAGAACCATTTTGCACTGAAACAAAAGAGCTGCAATTATAACACGCATACTTTGAAGTTTCGATAAAGATCTGTTTTCTAAAGCATGACAGCACACACAAATAGAACTGTGTTTATTCCACAGCATTATCTATTTAGAGAAGGGGAAAAGGTCAGATTTCAACATGATGAAAAACACTTCCACATGCCCTCAAGATATCATTGTTCCTTATAAAACTATCTAAATGACAGTTACTGAATACCTCACAAACAGGTTTTTCAACAACCAGCAACGCAGTTTTGTTAAGATCAAGAGTAAGGACTCATAGAATGAATTAAAATATACTTGTCCACAAAAGGAAAGCTGGAGCATTTAGTGTAGGCAGGAAGACAAATCTGGGAGGCCTCCAAGTCAGCAAGGCATGCCAGAAGATCAATAACATACTGAATGAATGGCCTTTATAAAGCTCAACCCTTGAAGGTATAACATGAATTCAGTATAGCACTTGCTAGTGGCAAGTTAGATTGATCTAAATAAGCATACTTCTTTGTTGTATAGGCACCTCACTAATAGTATTTAGTAACTTGTGGTGGTTTCTGCAACCTTTTGAATTTCACTCTAATAAGCTTTTTACATGTTCCTCAGTGTGGTAATTCATTAGCACAGACAGGATTTTACAAAACACAAGTTGCTAATCATGGACTACATTCTGTCGTAATAAATAATGAAGATGAATGCTAGATATGTTCTAAGGCATGCTCTTATTTCACCCAAAACCCCAATGTGTTTTTTTTTTTAAACTTTCATTTCATTTTTTAATTTAAATTGGTTGTTTTAATGGTTTTTATGTATTTTTATTGCTTTATTATGCACACCACCCAGTGTCATCATATGAGATGGGCAGTTATGGGAATGCGATTAAATAGATTTACATATGTACAGACACATATACAGAAATTATACAGAAATTCCACCGCAAACGATAAAGTGCTAACCAAGAAAAAATTGACAGCCATTAATAGAAATGCATATGTACACTGCGATCATCAGAAAAGTATGAGTTATGTATATTATATTGATCATGAACATTTATATACAGGTAATTCTCGCCTTACAACCATTCATTTAGTGACCAAAGTTAATAATGGCACTGAAAAAGTGACTTATGACCATTTTCACACTTATGACTGTGGCAGCATCCCTGTGGTCTTTGCAACTGGTTCATATCTGAACCAGTTGCATGAAGATGGGGTCCAGCACGAATCCGAAAGCTTGGAAGACAAAACTTCTGGACCAGATAACCAACCCAGATTGGATCCTGGTTCATATTTATGACAGTTGCAGTGTCCTGGGATCGTGTGATCCCCTTTTACAACCTTCTGATAAGCAAAGTCAACAGGGAAGCCAGATTCACTTAACAACTGCGATATTAACTGCAGTGATTCACTTAACAACTTTGGCAAGAAAGGTCATAAAATGGGGCAAGCTCACTTAACTGTCTTGCTTATCAACAGAAATCTTAGGCTCAATTGTGTTTGTTACGTTGAGGACTACCTTTATATATATATTGTGTGTAGTTGAGTTTATTGTGCTAATTAAACTTTAGCTTATGGAATTAAATTTGCTGTAGTGCTATTGCACTGAGGAATAATTTGAATTGTATTTGTCATTTCATTTTGCATATATAGTTTATACTGTATACTGTTAACTAGAAGCTTAGTTAATAATATGAAATAAACAATTAAACTATGCTATAAATATATAAACCACCAGATACTTTACTTTTTTATAGGCACACATACACAGGTAACCTTCAACTTATAACAGCTTTTAGTGACAGTTCAAAGTTACAACAGCAATAAAAAAGTGACTTGACTCTTTTTCACATTTACAACGATTGCACCATCCCCGTGGTCACGTGATAAAAATCCAGATGCTTGGCAACTGACTAATATTTATGACGGTTGCAGGGTCCTGGGATCATGTGATCCCCTATTGTGACCTTCTGACCAAGTCAATGGGGAAGCCAGATTCATTTAACAACCATGTTACTAACTTGACAACTGCAGGGATTCACTTAACAACTGTGGCAAGAAAGGTCATAAAATGGAGCAAAACTCAGTTAACCACTGTTTTGCTTAGCAACAGAAATGTTGGGCTCAATTGTGGTCGTAAGTCGAGAACTAACTGTAGATGTATATGCTACAAATACATAAGGTTAAAAATTCTTGAAAAGTTAAAATTCCCTGTTATCTATAAATGTAAACACATTATAGAATCTCTTTCATAATAAGGAACATTTCTTTGAACATGTAAATGTTGTTACCTTATTTTTGCATTTTGATGCTAAAACATCAGGATTAATTTGCTATTGCTAAGAATAAGAGGTGCTAATTATATTCCAATTCACAGCATTTTGAACAGGATTGGTACTTTTGCCATTAATCTATTGTCTTTCGTGAACTCCCCCCATCAAATATTGCTATTTCAGATATAATCTCTACATCTTTGCACTCCCAAAGAAGTTCAACTTTTTGGAAGAAGTGCTCTAAAAATAGCTTCAGTGGAAAAAGAGGAATGATGTGTCAAGTCTCATGATTTATAATCCCATAATGTTCTAATGACAGGAGTTGTACTTGCAGTACAAAATTATCATCTTGGCAATTTATTATTTTTTAGTTTTGATTTTTCTTAAGGAGAAAAACTCTTTCAAAGAGAATTTTCTGACTTTTACAAAGTAAAGGGTATAAAAAACAAAAGCCTGCAGAGAACATTGTTTTAATTATTTTGAAGTTTTATGTTTTTTTTAACTTGCTTTGTGAGGTTTTTATTCTGAAAAGCATAGAAATTAATACATTTTAAGATTTAAGATGAAATCCTAGCTAAAAATCCAATGAGCTGCACAGACGCTTATAGGACTGAATTTATATATAGGAATAAACATCACTGAGAGTTATAAAGAAATAACAAAAACACAGGCTTTTCATTTTTTTTAATGTATCACTTACAACCAAATATTTGCATGCAAACATTCAGATAAATCTATCTTTAAGATCAGAACTTGTCTTACCTTTATTATCCTGTCCTTTCGCTCTCTGTCATGCCATAGCACAGGGTACAATAAAAGAGACAAAACAAATATTTGTCATTTGTTGAGACGTCAGAATAAAGCAAACTATCTATTGAAAATGTATAACAGTGATACAATATTGTATTATGTATTCAAGACAATTACTTAGGTAATTCTCAACCACAAGATTTTCTCTGGCTTCAACTTTACTTTCTGCAAGTGTTATTATGTCTTTGATTAAATATAACACGACCTCAAAAATATTTGCATTAAATCCACTTACAAATAGTTAATAAGGTATCATGGGCTTTCAGGAGTTTGGAAACAAACAATAGCCACATGTTAATAATATAATGCAATAATGATTATTAAGGAGTATTTTTTTTAAAGAGACAAATATTGGTACTTTGAAATAAAAGGATGGAGAGTAAGAAATTCAGAGTTACAGACCACAGAGAAAACATGTAGCTTTTCAAAATAAATAAATATTACCATATACACTATTGATATGCAATATATTTTGAATCTGAAATGCCTCCCAAATTTCTTTTGCATCTGAAGCAGGCAGTGCCTAGCACACAGAAGTGTTTTGAGCACAGTTGTTTTGAACGTGAAATACTTCCAAAAGGGTTTGAATTCAAAACTTTTCACAAACCCTTAATATGTATTTTAAGCTACCAGATAAACATATAAAAGAAAAAGGAATGACTTCTTGGAGGACCTAGAGAAGGCAGCAAACCCTCCAAGCCTTAAAATATTATCCAATGTGCAAGAAAGTCCTGAGAAATGAAAGGGCAGTATGTAAAGAAGCAAGAAATGACTGGGAAATAAACTTAAGTAACACCTATGTAGCCTTAGGCAAGCCATTATGTCTCAGATTCAGATCCCTTAACATGTGAATTATACTAGTTATCTATTTTACAGCACTAGTAGAATGATAAAAAAATCCCATTATTTAAATACTACAAATCAACAGTAAGAGCAGGCAATTATAAGAGCAAAGACATACTTTTGCAGTTATGAGGAACAGTGCTTTTGTGAGTTTTTTATTTTTTTATTTTTCTTGGGATACAAAATTAGA
This sequence comes from Azemiops feae, assembly GCA_023970755.1. Lineage (NCBI taxonomy): Eukaryota > Metazoa > Chordata > Lepidosauria > Squamata > Viperidae > Azemiops > Azemiops feae. Next base: position 97,330 of record JALGBA010001274.1, read on the forward strand.
TGGGAATATTCAAACTCCTAGAATGAAATTGATCTTTAAAACTGAAAAGTGGGATGGCCTGGTTCTACCTATGAAGACCAGAACAGTTGACACAAGAAGGAATGATTATAGAAAAATTATTAAACGTATGCCTAAGGATTGATGCTCAAATAGAAGCATGAAGCAGCTCACCGAGATCAAGTACAGTAAAAAAAAATAAAAGTAGGGCCTAGCAGAGAAACAGGAAGCTGAAGCCAGCAAGAACATTCCTGCGGAAATAGTAGCTTAAAGCTGTTCAGGATACAGAAATTTAATATCCAGGGATCTGGTCTTCAATAACTATCTAAAAATGGCTTTGGATGGCTTGCTCTGATCTAACCCAAGTCCAAACTCAGATCCGCCATCCAAGGTGCGCTGAAAGATGTGGCTGATTCCGGTTCTCTTGGATTCAAGAGCTTCTGGAGGAGAGTCGTCCCCTCTTTTTTACATTCTGACATTAAATGGGCCCTCAAAGCACCAGGCAGTCCTCCAAAGCAGTCTCTAGCAGGCCCGAAGGCGGCTCTGCACGGGAGAGCCAGCAGCAGCCAAAAATCGAAGGTAGGGGCTGGGCCACCTTTTAGTGGCCAAGGCCCGTACTTAACAAAGGCCTGAAGGAAGAAGGAGGAGGAGGGAGGGAGGGAGGGAAGGAGAGACGGGAAAGCCAAGCCGTTCGCCCAGAGAAAAGGGGGCTGCTTCTTTGAACCCCTGGCTGAGTCCATTGCTTCCCCCGGACGGGTTGGACTACATCTCCCATCGTCCTCCCTTGCGAAGCCTGGCTTCGATCAAGGCGGGTGGGAGGAAGCCAGAGCGCATTCCCTGCATCCATGAAAAAGCGCGTTGTGCCCGAAGGAGGATTGGTCGAGAGCCAGGAAGGCAGAGCTGGAGACGAGTTTGGGGGGGTGGGGGGAAAGAGAAGGGGAGCTGGAAAAAGAAGGATGCGGCCTGGCCTTCCTTCTCCCCCCCCCACTCCGATCGACTTACCTGGGGGTCAACGCTAGTGGCAGACATCTCTCATGCGCCCTGAAATAAAGGGGAGGGGGGGCTGGGAGGGGGAAAGGGAAGAGGAGTGGAGGGGCGGGGCGAGGCCAGGCACGAGCGCCCGCGCGCTCCCTCCCCCGCTCCTCCCACCCTCGAAGAAGGGGCCTACGCGCACGCGCGAGGTGCGTGGGAGGGAGGGGGGAGTGAGAAAAGGGAGCGGGGGGGGCGTTAGGTCAAGGGAAGGAGGGGGAGAGGGCCGCGCGCACGCGCGCTGGCTCGTCCGTGCGCGCGCTCGTTTCTTCCCTCACATCGTTCGCCTCCACATACACAAGGAGAGGAGATGGAGGAGGGGGGGGGAGGAGGAAGAAAAAAGCCCGCCGCCGCTGCTGCTGCGCGCTCGCCGGTCCTTCCTCTCGCTTCCCCGGCTCTTGGCCTCGAGCCTTCTGGAATCCCTGCCGCCGCCGCTTCCTCCTCCCTCTCCTTCCCTTGAAAAACGGAGAGGCCGGAAAGCAAAGGAGACTCTCGGGCAGCCGGAGGAGCTTTCGAACTCCAATGGCGGCGGAGACCGGGCTCCGATGACGTCAACGCCTCGGCTGCGCGGAGCATGCCGGGAAGGGGGGGAAAAAAGCAAAGGGCCACCGCGCGCTCGCCGGCGGAGAGGGAGGGGGAGAGGAAGGCATCACCTGCCGGGCATGCGCACGAGCGAGACGGCCGTTGCGCCAAGGGGCGTCTAACGCTGCCCCGCCTTTGGTTTGCTTAGTTTTTAAGTTCTCGCCCAATCCTCCGTGGAAGACGGGTGATTGGCAGGCCAACGGGTGGGATCAGGAAAAAGTCCGAGCCAATCGGAAAGACAGAAAAGCTGAGGGGGGGAATATCATGGCCGATCTCTATCTCCCAAAATAGCCCCCTCCCCCAAAGCCTAACCCCCACGCTCTTTTGAGGATGGGCGTGGAGAATAGCCGCTTTCCCTCATGAGGCTGCTTCGTTGTAGATTGTCGCGTGGCAGGTAGAAGTTCAGCAGGTGTGGCCCGGACATGCGGCCAAATGCTACCTGTTGAACTTCAGTGCCTCTAGCCCCGAGGAGCAAAAGAAGGCTGCTTTTTTCTGGCCTTATTAAAGGAGGACCAGGCGGTGGTTGAGTTCACACAAAGAGCCCAAACCATGGTTTGTGTAACTATGGATTATTGGGATCAAGTAACATCCTCTTCTGAAGAACATTAATGAGTTCCCTAATGAACATAATCATAAATTTTGTTCTGCATTCCATTGAATATAATAAACAAGAACAATACCTTGTGCTAAAGTACGGTTTGCTTAATCATGGTTCACAATCAACCACAACTTGAGTCAAAAGCTAATGCTTAAAGCTACCATTCACCCTGCTACCACACTGACAGCTGGATCCAGCCGCTCAAATAAGTCAGAATCCAAAACCTGCAGGGCTCAGCATGTTGTGTGAATGGACTTATACCTGAAGCAAAATCTTGATTTATTGAAAAGGGTTGGCTGAATTTGCTAAGCCCAATACACGCTGCAGTAATCACAATGTACAAATACTGTACACCAAACCACTTTATAGCCCAGCATGCTGCATGAACCCAATCAAAAGTACTTTGGGATAAATATAAGTAGATTGCAAAACACATCACAGGTGTAGGGAGGGTAATTGGAATATGGGGGTAAATTTTTTTAAAAACCTATCTTCGGAGGCCAATTACATGTAGTCCTCAACTTACAACCACAACTGAGCCCAACGTTTCCATTGCTAAGTGAGTTTTGCCCCATTTTATGAACTTCTTTGCCATAGTTAAGTGAATCATGGTCATTAAGTGAATCCAGCTTTTCCCATTGACTTTGCTTGTCAGAAGCTGGCTGGGAAGATTACAAATGCTGATCACATGATCACCAACACGCTGGCCCAAAGCAATAGTTTGAAAAACCCTGGTTCACTCGGTTAACTTAATAGGCTAAATCTGCACAACATTAATAGGGAGATCACAGTTCAGCAGATAAATTGAACAAGCCAAGAGATGTTTCTGATTCCAAGGCATCTTAGAGCATCAAGTTACTTCACGCAGAAGTGCTGATAATATGTACAGGACTATCCTAATCCTCCAAAATGTTTGGCCTTGTCATCTGTTGGATATGAACATAGTTTTAACATATGCAGTGAATGACAGGAAAATGGAAGGTAGTTTAGATGTATAACTCAATAGTGAGTTGCTGTTGAATCTAGAGCGTTACTCCAATGAGAGTTGTCACACCTTATTTCAGCCAAAGCAACATGACTTTTCTCTATATGTACAATTAATTCACAGAAGCCTTATTATATCCTGCTGGGTTAAAAGGCCCTATCGTATCAAAAATCTGCAAAAACCTAGAAGACTATTCGTAGGTAATAAAAAACCAAAAATGTTTATATCTCTTTGTTATAATTTCACTGACTGGGTTCTTGCAGCCTAGATATAGTAATTCTATATTACATGAGGCTCTTCCCACCCCCCCCACCCCCAGGTAGCCCTCAACATACAACTATTCATTTAGTGACCATTCAAAGTTGCAATAGCACTAAAACTTCCTAACAGTGGGCACTCCATCATTAAGAAGAGACTAGACAGTCACTTGTCTGAAGTGGTATAGGTTCTCCTGCTTGAGCAGGGGGCTGGACTAGAAGACCTCCAAGGTCCCTTCTATTCTATTCTATTCTATTCTATTCTATTCTATTCTATTCTAAAAAGTAACTTATGACAGTTTTTCACATGACTTTTGCAGCATCCCCATGGCCGTATGATCAAAATTTGGCCGTTGGTAACTGACATGCATTTATGATGGTTGCAGTGTCCCAGGGTCATGTGATCACCTTTTGCAACCTGACAAGCAAAGTCAGTGGGGAGCCAGATTCACTTTACAACCATGTTACTGATTGAACAACTGTAGTGATTCTCTTAACTGTAGCAAAGAAAGATCATAAAATGGGGTAAAACTCAACTGTCTTGCTTAGCAATGGAAATTTGGGGCTCAATTGAACTGTAAGCCAAGGACTACCTGTATTGCATTGTTGTAACCTGGCCTTCTCTTGTCAATGTGTGACATGAGCAGATCAGCCAACGTAGAGCAACATCAGCAAATATTTTAGGAAGGATTCTAGTACGGTAGGAGAAAAAAAGTCCTTGATATTTTTGTACTAAACCAATACTTGTGGAAAGAAAGTTATGACTAGCTGCCAATGTTCTGAGGTTTGAGCTACTAGATCCTTCAGTCAGGCATAGCTTTGGTGTTCTTTTTAATCTTATTTAATAGGCAAATACTAGCCATACAGTTTCTAAAAGTATCCTGAAAATAGTCATTGTATACTCTGTCCTTTATGTCAAAATCATTTTACGCTGCAAAATACTAGCCTCTTGGCCCAAGTAACACTTAGAGAGACAAAATGCTTTCGTTATACAAAACTGACAAAATATCCAGGACAAACATAACAAAATATCCATAACAAGATATTTGGCACCTGACTTGATATCATGAATTATTTGGGCAAAGAATAAATGAGTTGCTCCTTGAGTTTGTGCATCTTGATTGGCTAAGATTTCTTCCCCTGGCCTTTTACCATATGTCATTGGCTGCTGTTCCCTCACTTCAAATGAGCATTGGCCTTTGACTGGGGAACGGAACTAAATTCAGCATTTGACAAATGAAAGATCAATTTTTGAAGCAGTAATTCAGCAACAGAAATACCAGAGTTATTTAACAATAATATATTGTCATCTATTTCCCTTTCACACTGGGGCCATTTCAGAGTGGCTACATTGAGATAAGCAAGATTAGAACAACATAAATTCCATGGCAGAATTAAGGTAGATATTTGATTACTCTAGCCTCTAAACCACACCATAATGGTTTGTATCCATAAATCAGGCTTTAAATAGCTCATTGGTTACACAAGTTAAGTAATTACCAGGGTGGGGTTAAGAACTTAAAGGCAGTCGAGAAGGCAGTGTTCTAGTAGTTGTGTTTCTAGTTTGTGGCTGAAGAAGGTTGGGTTGTTATTTATTTTTTTTGTATGTTCAGTTCCAGTTAGGTAAGTACAAGAATAATAGCACTATGTTCTGAATTATTTGTGTTGCTGGCTTTAAGATTGAGGCATAGTTCGCTTGTTCCATAGGCTGCTACATACTTGGCTTCCATATGGGTTTTTTTTTCTCTTGAGATAATTTACATCTTGTGCAACTGTGCATTTTGTTTCACAAGATACAATTGGCTGGCTTTGTACAATGAGCTTAACTAGTTTATAAGACAAGCAAACATAAGCCAATGCACGCTAGACTAAAGAATTTATTGAAATACAATTCCTCTATGTAAATTGTGGTTTATTTGGTAAACCACAAGCTATGGCTTGTTGCAGCTTATGAAGCAGGCTGCTGTGTTTTTAGGCAGTGGAAGGAATATTTAGGATTCTGTTTTTTTGAAGGTGACGGCCTCGTTATCAGATTTAATTTTTTGTATGAGGTAAAATAAAAAAAAATTGTGTTGAGTCTGACTGCTTATTCATTAAATGGATATAGCTCTACAATCTTGCCATTGATACAAAAAGTATTTGTCATTAGTGTAGCTGTTTTAGGTGTGTTGCATTGTTAACCATGATATTGTGGATTGTCTTGTCAAAAAGCAGATTTCTTTAAAAGGGATGGGGTGCTTTCCCCTACCTTCTTTTTCTTTTGGCATGTGGAACCGGAGTGGATTGGAGCTGAAAAATATTCAATGAAAATACTTTCTAAGCTGTTCTGTACATTTCATGCTTTTGTAAATGGAATAACCGCTAAGCATGATTACTCAGGAAATGACTCACCGAGTGACTGTCCTTTTTTTTTTTTTTTTCCTGCCTGGAATTAACTATGTGCACAAAGAATGGAAAGGCTAAAAATGGGTTCTTTACGAAAAGTTCCTCTGCTACTTTTGAAGAGGGTGAATTTGTCTCCAAAGGTACCCACTCGGGAATCGATTTTATGCTGGATTTTAAAAACTTCTCTTTTTCTTCCTTCCCTCTCCAGGCCCAAGAACAACCGGGCAGAAGGGCAGTCATTGTCCCAACCCCAACAAATCGGCACACTCTGGAAAATCCAGCATCCTTTTTGCATCTGCTGTTCAGGAGTCTATTTGGCCTCTGAGTTCAGAGTTTTCTAGCATTTACAGCTGGTAGTGTCAGAGAGTGATTAGAAATGCAGGCTGATACGATGTCGAAACATTTCATTGCCTCGGGTGCCCGGCTTGTTGCTGATGTTTTGACTAGTCTCCTGTCCAGCAGCTGGGAAATGGGAGATAGCTTTTCTCCAGAGGGAACCCAGGATGAGGGGAGCAGCTCATCTTCAGAGGACACGCAGTGGACCTCATTGCGTCGGTCAAGATCCAGCATGAAGTGGGAGGTAAAGCGCCTTCAGACATTTCAGCTCTGGCCAGCCAGCGTTCCCGTTTCTCCAGCTGAACTGGCAGCTGCCGGTTTTTATTTTGTGGGTCCTGCTGACACTGTGCAGTGTTTCTGCTGTGGCGGGTCGTTGTATAATTGGGTCGCTGAAGAGGATCCCATGGTAGAGCACAAGAAATTCTTCCCGTCGTGCCTGTACGTCCAGGAGAAAATCGTAGGGAATTGCCCAGAGGTTCCTTGGAGCGAAGAACACCTGGACTGTGTAGACGGCCAATTCCTTGGCATGCTGCAAAGTTTAAATGTGGAGGAGAGCCCTGTGGGTGACCAGCCAGAATACCCCTATATGGAGACAGAAGGAGATCGGTTGGTGTCGTTTGAGAACTGGCCGTCTTATTCTCCGGTCTCTCCTGAATTGTTGGCCAGAGCTGGCTTTTTCTATACAGGTATGTGAGGAAATGAGAACTGTTTTTGCTGGGTAAGACCCAGGTTCCATCTACATGAATGTATGGCTTCTTATTCCTGGAAGCCTAGACCTATCTCATGAAACGGGTGGCCTCAAGTCTATTTTGTATTTCTGTGTGATTTATTTATATCCCACCTTTATTTTATTTTTTTACAAATAATCCAAGGGGATGAATATATATCTAACACAACTTTCTCCTCCTGTTTTCCCCACAATAACAAGAACCCTGTGAGGTGGGTTGGGCTGAAATAGGGACTGGCTCAAAGTCACCTAGTTGGTGTTCATGGCGAAGGTGGGACTTGAACACACTCCCGCTTTCTAGCCTGCTGCCTTAACCAGTACTAGACCAAACTGGCTCTCTTCTGCCTTTATTACAGAAATTAAATGAGTCAATTTTGTATAACTCGGGGAGGCATAACTAATGTTCCTGCCTCCTGTTTACTCACAGCACCAATCTTGTGAAGTGGATTGGGTGAAGGATAACTGGTACAAAGTCACCCAGTCAATTTTTGTGCCTAAAATTCACAATCTTCTAGTTTCTAGTCTGGCACTTTAACCACTCAATTAACCTGGCTGTTGAAGGAAGAGGTGTAAGACCTGGAATGTGTAATTACCTGGTTTGGTTTCCTTAAGTCTAGAATCATTTTATTCTGTACAGTTTGTTTAATAATTTGTGGCAAGCTATGGAAGCTTTGGCCAGGAAACGCTGAGGCTAGCTCTCTCTCTGAATCAGGGGTCCCCCAACCTTGGCCGCTTTAAGACCTGTGGACTTCAACTCCCAAAAACTGTTTGTTTCTGTTGCTCTTGACCAACATGTGATACTTTTGTCATGGATGTTTTCAGGCCAGCAAGATCATGTGCGGTGTTTCTACTGTGATGGCGCACTGAGGAACTGGGAACAAGGAGATGATCCCTGGATAGAGCATGCCAGGTGGTTCCCAAGGTGATAAATTCTGAGATGTACAATTTTTTCTTCCATCCTCCATGTCTTGTAGGAACTGGCATGGGCAGGTTTTTTTTTTAACCCTGATGTTCAAATTATCTCTTGGATGTAACTGATAATAGGGGGGTGGGGAAGCACACTCTCCTTGGACTGAAGGATTGTGTCAGCCATGGCCATTCCCCATCATTCAGTTAGAACTGAAGAAGCTTCTTGGATGAGAAGCAAAATGTTTTTTAAGGGAAAAAAATCCGAGAAAGTCCAGTTGCCTTTGGGGAAAGCACCTTTGAGACAGCCATGACCTGGATGACAGAATCTCCATAGAGTAGATGGATCCAATGGAAGATAACTTTTTATACTAACAAACAATATTTACAACTAACCTTTTCTCAATCTTCTTCCTTACCTCTCCTTCCATAGATGTACATTTCTGCTCCAGTCCAGAGGGAGAGATTTCATAAGTCACGCCCAACAATCTAATGTAATGTTGGTGAGTATGCATGCATCTTCCGTAGGACTATAGCTTAAATAATACCCAACGCTGTTAAATGTCTGGATATATAACAGGGGCTCTCTTATCCGTTATCTTATTGTGGGTGAAGTGGCTGACCTGGCCTGTATATCAAACACTCAGATGGGTTGGAAGGGGTTCTTCCTCTCTGAGACATATCCAGCTGAGTTTTGGGCTTGGCCCGAGGTGTGATCCCAGGGGTGGGGTGGCAATTTCTCATCTAGGAAGTTTTGGAAGCTTTACAGTGCAGCTAACTGGATGTAAGATCCTGTGGTTAAAGTTGGGTTCCAGGGAACTATTTGACTAGTCACGCAGGGGTAGGCAGCCTTGACTCTTTTATGACTCGTGGACTTCAACTCCCAGAATTCCTGAGCCAGCCACGCTGAGGGGAAAGGGAGAGGTTTCCAAGCTGAGCCAAGCTGGCTCAGGAATTCTGGGAGTTGAAGTCCAGGAGTCATAAAAGAGCCAAGGTTGCCTACCCCTGCACTAGTGGCTGCTGTTATGTCCTCCTTGTTGCCCAGTGAGATCCTTGACCAAACTGCTTGAATCCATCAGTAAGCTGGCAGTGGAATCCCCAAGACTGATAATACTGGGAGACTTTAATTGGATTCATGTCTGATATGTCTCGGGTTCATGACCTTTATGACAGCCATATACCTGATTAAGTTACTGAGGGTCCAAAACCCACAGGTGCTAGGTCTGGTTTTTGTTTTTTTTAAACTCCAAGAAGCTGCAACATGATCAGAAGGTGAAGGATATTACGATCACTTCTTTGTCATTTTCAGATCACTCTCTAATTGCTGTTTGGGTTGTTGATGTTGCCCTCCCATGTAGGGTGGTAAGGACTGTTCTGGTTAACTAATATTCTGGATAGGTTCCAAAACTTTTCAGCCTGTGGATGTGGACAATTTGTTTCAAGGTCTTTGTCCCACCATCTGGAAAGGAGGCAGGATAAGGATCTCAGATTGGATTGTTCACATATGACCTTTGGGATTCCCCGGTTTTCTGATGAGTTTCAGGAGATTTTGTTTTTTAAAAAAGAGACCCTTTGAGCACCATTTGAGAAAAACACACTATAATCTGACTATACACGTAACAGGTCATATTAGGAATTACATAGGAGCAATTTAGAACAGCAAAATTCATTTCTTCCAACCATAGATAGTTTATTAATGGCTCTGTTGAAAGTGACTTATTCTTTACTTAAGGAAGGGAAGGGTCACAAAACTATTGACAGGGCCTGTCAAGGCTGCTAACATCGAATGTTATGCTTGACAAAATATATGGATGCAGACATTCACTATTTAACCTGTGTATTACTTTAAGAGCCACTATTAGATAGTATGGGGGGAGGGAGTGAAAGAATGTGCTGAGAACTATTTAGCCATAACAATATCTCAGCACAGCGTCTTCAAAGAATGAAATGTGAGAAGATAGATAGTATGGCGGGAGGAAAAGCTCACACTTTAAACTAATTGGGGAATGTGATTTATGACTTGTTACATTGAGGGAGGAGGAAATGCTTAGACACTATGGAAAGAAGGAGGAGACTTTAGTTTTTGGCTTCACTTTATGCGTACTGAAGTAATGTTGCATAAATAAAGAGCTTTCTGGACAAAAATGTCTCAGATTTCTTTGGATTGCATCTTCCCTTCGGAACTTTACAGGGCCATTATGACAAATGTTCAAGGCCCGCAGGAGTAGGCAACCTTGGCTCTTTTATGACTCGTGGACTTCAACTCCCAGAATTCCTGAGCCAGCCACGCTGAGGGGAAAGGGAGAGGTTTCCAAGCTGAGCCATGCTGGCTCAGGAATTCTGGGAGTTGAAGTCCACCAGTCATAAAAGAGCCAAGGCTGCCTACCCCTGGTCTAGGGATAGGTCACAGAGTTGCTCATCAGATAAAGTACAGTCCTTGACTTACAGCCTTTTGTTTATCGTGATCATTCAAAGTTACAACGGCACTGGGGGGAAACAATGACTTGTGACTATTTTTCACACAACTGTTCAGCATCCCCGTGGTCACGTGATCAAAATTCAGGTGCTCGGCAACTGGCTCACATTTATGACGGTTGCAGTGTCCTGGGGTCATGTGATCGCCTTTTGCGTCCTCCTGACAAGCAAAGTCAATAGGGAAGTCAGATTCGCTTAACAACCAGGTTACTGACTTAACAACTGCAGTGATTCACTTAACAACTGTGGTAAGAAAGGTCGTAAAATGGGGCAAAACCCGCTTAACAGCTGTCTTGCTTAGCAATGGAAGTGGGCTCAATTGTCGTAAGTTAAGGGCTATCTGCATGCTTGTTTTATCTTTGCTGTTACATTTGCCTTTGTTTTGTTTTTAGGTATTTGCTTTTAATCTGTATTTATGCCATTCAGAATCTGTGAGTTTGGTGGCTGCATACACTAGAAATTAATACAGTCTTCTCCTATTTTGTCTTGGTTTTCAGGAAGACAACCTGCCTTGGTCTGGAGACTATTCTGAAAGCTCTCACGGTAGGTGATAGAAAATAAGTTTTTATGTCTTGCTTAACTTTGATAACATTATTGTTAGTGCTGGCTTCTTAGGCAGCCATGTCTTTTAACTCGAGCAGAACGCCCAGTGCTATTTGCACATTATCCCATAATTCTGCATTTTAGACTTACCCTGTAAAGATACCATATGGATTACTTCTTTCCACCCTATTATAATGTGGATTTTTAGTAACGGCAACAGTATATTAGAGATACAGGTGGTCCTTGACTTAACAACCATTTGCCTGGTGCCTTTCAAACAGCTTATTGAGGTGAAGATCAGGGCACTGTGGGACAGCTTAGTATAATGGGATGCTGAAGCTTGGAGAAATAAGCTTTAAGGCCATCAATGGAGCACCATTCTTGTCCTTTTTGGTAAGCCACAGTAGCATATATGCTTGAAAAATCTTGCTCCCGAGGGTGGCAGTAAGCACACTTCAGTGTGTTTGTGTTTTCTGTGACTTCCCTAGAGATCAGCGACCCACAATTTTTGAACACTAAATCGCCTCTGATTTAAATGCAGTTAATAATAATAATAATAATAATAATAAATAATAATAAAGTTGGAAGGGACCTTGGGGGTCATCTAGTCCAACCCCCTGCTCAGGCAGGAAACCCTATACAATTTCGGACAAATGGCTGTCCAGTCTCTTCTTAAAAACTTCTAGTGTTGGAGCATTCACCGCTTCTGGAGGCAGGCTGTTCCACTGGTTAATTGTTCTAACTGTCAGGAAGTTTCTCCTCAGTTCTAGGTTGCTTCTCTCCTTGATCAGTTTCCATCCATTGCTTCTTGTCCTGTCTTCAGGTGCTTTGGAGAATAGCTTGACTCCCTCTTCTTTGTGGCAACCCCTGAGATATTGGAATACTGCTATCATGTCCCCCCTCATCCTTCTCTTCATTAAACTAGACATACCCAATTCCAGCAAACGTTCCTGATATGCTTTAGCCTCCAGTCCCCAGTTGTTGACCTGACCCCCCCCCCCTTGTCCTTTTTTTTATCCTGGCTTCAGTCATGTGGGGTGATTGTAATACTTGACATGCTGCTAAAAGCCTCGTGCAGACTAAGGCTTCCCCAAAGATGGGTAACTAGTGATTTCCAGAGCATGTTTGTTACGTAAAAGATGTAAGTAGAATGCCAGCATGGAGTCCTTCTAACAAGAGTTTATGCTTTCCTGATCAATCAGACCTGTTCAAAAAAAACTTGCACAGACAAAGAGGTGTAATTCTTCTCTTAATAAGTCAGTATTCTCTGCAGGTGAAAACATTTTCACCATGGCCACTACTGAACTCCATTCTTTCCATCTGTATTATGTCCTTTAGCTTATCTGTGAGCGAAATCTGGAAAATTCTCTCTTTACTGGTGAGACGAAACAAAGCTTCCCATTTTTGTTTGACGCTGAATAAAAGTGTAGGTCTTCTTCCTCAAACAATTCATTTGCCTTTAAAAAAAAAAAAAGCACCTTTGAGATAACTATGACCTTGAATGACTGAGAATCTCCATAGACAAAAGTGTAGGTAAATCCCCCCCCCCGCCGTTCACAGATTTTTTTTTTTTATTAAATTTATAAGCCGCCCATCTTGCCATCTAAAATAGAGTACAGAGAAGAGCAACAAAGAAGATTAGGGGACTGGATACTAAAACATATAAGGAACGGTTGCTGGAATTGGGTATGTCTAGTTTAACGAAGAGAAGGACGAGGGGGGACACGATAGCCGTCTTCCAGTATCTCAGGGGCTGCCCCAAAGAAGAGGGAGTCAAGCTATTCTCCAAAGCGCCTGAAAGCAGGACAAGAAGCAACGGATGGAAACTGATCAAGGAGAGAAGCAACCTAGAACTAACAGAACAATTAATCCTGACAGTGAGAACAATTAACCAGTGGAACAACCTGCCTCCAGAAGCGGTGAATGCTCCAACACTGGAAGTTTTTAAGAAGAGACTGGACAGCCATTTGTCCGAAATAGTATAGGGTTTCCTGCCTGAGCAGGGGGTTGGACTAGATGACCTCCAAGGTCCCTTCCAACTTTATTATTATTATTATTGTTATTGTTATTGTTATTGTTGTCGTTGTCGTTGTCGTTGTCGTTGTCGTTATTGTTATTATTATTATTATTGATTATTATTGATTATTATTGATTATTCGTGTGTGTTTACATATATGGACTGGTGTGTGGACTAGGTCTGTCCCCTCTTCCTCTTAACAGGAGAAAATGGGAGAGAATAGTTGCACTAAAACACTTGATTGGGATAAACAAACTCAAAGCAATTTAAGTATTATATTTAGTCAAAGTCAAAGCTTCATATATGCATATTGGAAACCTGTCATTTACACATATTACACGTTTTTTTTTTTTAAGTTGAATCTCTTTAATACACCAGCGTAACATGCCGAAATTGCTGTGAATTGAGTAACGTGTCCATGCTTCATGTGGATTCTTTCCTAAGCTACCGTTCTGGGCAGCTTCAGCTCTAATAGCAAAGGGAGAAACTTCTAAAGAAAACTAGAACAGTAAACAACTTGTCCATTATGTGCCCCACCTCTATCAATGCCATTGTTTTGAAGACGTCACCGTGTGCTCTGCAGCATTGGCTTCCAGCAGAAATGAAAATCACTGTTGATAGGAAGAATGGAGTATGTGTGTGCAGATCATCCAAGATCAAGGAAAGGATCTTGTTACTTCTGGCGAGCATCTCAACATAAAATGCATATTCAGGAATTTGTTCTGATGGTATCCTTTGAGGATTGCGCTGTGCAGGGAAATGTCTCTGGAGATTCTCAGTCATCCAGCTCATGGTTATCCCAAAGGTGCTTTTTAAAAAGGTAACTGGACTTTCTTTGTTTTTCTTTGACGACGTTTTGCTTCTCATCCAAGGAACCTCTTCAGTTCTCATCCATCTTATTTGGATGAGAAGCAGAATAAGAATAAAATAGAGCTGGAAGGGACCCTGGAGGTCTTCTAGGCCAGGGCTTTTCAACCTGTGGTAGTGTACCACTTGTGGTACATTAATGAGTGGCAGGTGGTATGCAGCCCTGCCTAGCCAAGTGTAGTGGGGAAGGGAAAGAGCCAGTGCAGGCAAGGACTTACAGTGAGAGAGTCCTCTGGAGCTGCAGTGGCTGGGGAGAGACAAAGGGCCCAGGCTCAGTTCTGGCTCACCCTCCCCCATGAGAAAGAGGGAGGAGATGGAGAGTGGAAGGATTCTTATGTGCTTTTGTGACTTTGAAGTTCTGGGATTTGTGCAATGTGGGCTTTGTGTTCTTAAGGAGTGTTTGGCAATTTCTATTTGGCTGATGGCTGATGTCTCCTGTTAGCTTCTATTGCTCTGCTATTGTTAGCTGTAAGTTTTGCTGCAAGGGATTTTGAAGTAGCCAGTAGCTAATTCTTAAAGGGGAATGTCCCTTTTTAAGCTAGTTCACTCAGCAGTTTGTCTTTTCTGTCTCTGGAGGCTTTTCCTTGTTTGATGAATATATGGAAGAGAGAAAATATGGGGGGGGGGGTCAAATTCTTCCTTCAGAAGGAGGTGGGCATGAGAAAGAGGGAGGCAGGAAAGGAGGGAGGGAGGGAGCTTAGCACTTGGCCACCAGCAGCTCTGCCATGGACTTTGCTTGTCAAAAGGTTGCAGAAGGGGATCACATGACCCTGGAACACTGTGACCATCATAAATATGAATCAGTTGCCAAGCATCCAAATATAAATCACATGACCCTGGGCATGCTGCAATGGTCATAAGTGTGAAAAATGGTCATAAGTCATTTCAGTGCAATTGCAACTTTGAACAGGTTTTTTTTTTTTTTTTTTTTGGTCATCAAGTTTTTGACACCTTGCTAGGTGGTACTCGAATATTGCCATATCCTAAAAGTGGTACAATCGGTGAAAAGGTTGAAAAGCCCTGTTCTAGGCCAGCCCCCTGCTCAAGCAGGAGAACCTACACCCATCTCGGACAGGTGATTGTCTAGTCTTTTCTTAAAAATCTCCAGTGATGGAGCGCCCACGATTTCTGGGGGCAAACTGTTCCACTGGTTGATTGTCCTCACTGTCAGGAAGTTTCTCCTTAATTCCAGGTTGCTTCTCTCCTTGATAAGTTTCCAACCATTGTTTCTTGTCCTTCCCTCTGGTGTTCTGCTGAACAACCTGACCCCTTCTGCCTTCTTCAAAAGTCCAGTTGCCTTTTGAAAAAGCGCCTTTGGGACAACTGTATAGGGAGTTATTTTAGATAATTTCTGCAAATGTCTTTGAGACACGTCAAACTTTCTTTTGAACTGAGGCAGATATCCTTCTAAGCATTGTCTTTTAATGCACTCTCTTGTTGCCCACATATTCATACAGAGTCTCTGGAAAGAGAACCAGATCCTTGGAGAGTGAGAAGACAGACACGAGCAGAAGGCCCCCGTGAGCCAGGTAAAGATTCAGGCAGGTGGAGAGCAAATTGCAAAGAAAAAGTAACACGCTGTGCTTAGCTATTATTTGCTACTGGCATTGATTAGAAACATAGAAAACCGATGGCAAAAAAAGACCTAGCGGTCCATCGAGTCTGTCCTTGTGAGTTTTTAAAATTATCTTTTATTTTTTATTTTTTTTATTTTCGCCCGATGATGGACATGTGTTTTATCCCAAGCACGTTTAAACTCAGTAACTGATGATTGAGCTATCTCCGCTGGTTCCAAGCTTCTATTACTCTTTCTGCGAACTAATATTTTCTCACATGACTTTTGAAGTTCCCCCTTGTCAGTTTGAGGCTATGCTCCGGGGTTCCTGATTTTTGCTTAATATTGAAAATACTGCTTTACAGAACCTCACTCACACCCCCTTGATTTATTTAAAGGTTTCAGTCATGTTCCCCATTTCTCTTCTGTCCTCCAAGCTGTACATACTCAGTTCCTCCAATCTCTCCTGACATGTTTTTGTCCCTCAGACCATGCATTATTTTTGTTGCCCATCTCTGGACTCCCTCAATCTTATTATCTTTTTTTTAAGTAGGTCTCCAGGACTGGGCACAGTATTCCAAAGGGGGACTGCCCAAAGCCCTATACAGTAGGGGTCTTCAAACCTAGCCCTTTTATGACGCTGCAGTGTGCTGCAGCTGCCAAAAAAGCCAACACAGTGCTAGGCTGCATTAACAGAGGGATAGAATCAAGATCACATGAAGTGTTAATACCACTTTACAATGCCTTGGTGAGGCCACACTTGGAATACTGCATCCAGTTTTGTTCGCCACGATGTAAAAAAGATGTTGAGACTCTAGAAAGAGTATAGAGAAGAGCAAAAAAGATGGTTAGGGGACTGGAGGCTAAAACATACGAGGAACGGTTGCTGGAATTGGGTATGTCTAGTCTAACGAAGAGAAGGATGAGGGGGGACATGATAGCCGTGTTCCAATATCTCAGGGGCTGCCCCAAAGAAGAGGGAGTCAAACTATTGTCCAAAGTGCCTGAAGGCAGGACAAGAAGCAACGGATGGAAACTAACCAAGGAGAGAAGCAACCTAGAACTAAGGAGAAATTCCTGACAGAACAATTAACCAGTGGAACAACCTGTCTCCAGAAGCGGCCATTTGTCCGAAATGGTATAGGGTTTCCTGCCTGAGCAGGGGGTTGGACATGATGACCTCCAAGGTCCCTTCCAACTTTATTGTTATTATTATTATTGTGGACTTCAACTCCCAGAATTCCTCAGCCAGGCACGGAATTCTGGGAGTTGAAGTCCACAAGTCATAAAAGGGCCAAGTTGGAAGACCCCTGCTATACAGTATACTGGTAGTGGGATTCGGACCTCCTTTATCCTCCTGGTGATCCCTCTAGTGGTGCATCCCATAATTTTGTTTTCCTTCACAGCTGCCTGGCCACACCGTTCACTCATTTTGCAGTCATCTGCTGTGAGCACACCTAAATCCTTTCCTTCTGTTGTTCTGTCTAACGCTGTATCTCTAATACCATACTCTGCCAGAGGATTCTTTTTCCCTACGTGCAACATCTATTGCTACTGCTAGACAGAGCGGTCGTGACTTTGTGTGCTCCCACAATCCAGACCAATTCTGAAAGCACCTTTTCTCCTCTGTGTCGCCACAGAGGTGGTGTTATGTGCATTAGAATTAAGCTGAAATAATTTCTGTCTTAGCTTCTGACTGCAAAACCGCTAACGAAATTGGGAGGACGTTTGTTTTTAGAGTTCTTCCTTTGGCCTTCTTCCTGGACTCCTGTATTCTTGAAGTCTTGTAAAGGAAATATCAGCTTAATAATAATAATAATAATAATAATAATAAAGTTGGAAGGGACCTTGGAGGTCATCTAGTCCAACCCCCTGCTCAGGCAGGTAACCCTATACCATTTCGGACAAATGGCTGTCCAGTCTCTTCTTAAAAACTTCCAGTGTTGGAGCATTCACCGCTTCTGGAGGCAGGTTGTTCCACTGGTTAATTGTTCTAACTGTCAGGAAGTTTCTCCTTAGTTCTAGGTTGCTTCTCTCCTTGATTAGTTTCCGTCCATTGCTTCTTGTCCTGCCTTCAGGTGCTTTGGAGAATAGCTTGACTCCCTCTTCTTTGGGGCAGCCCCTGAGATATTGGAACACTGCTATCATGTCCCCCCTCGTCCTTCTCTTCATTAAACTAGACATTCCCAATTCCAGCAACCGTTCCTTATATGCTTTAGCCTCCAGTCCCCTAATCATCTTTGTTGGTCTTCCTCTTCTTTTCTTTTCTCTTCTTCTGTTGCTTGGACCAGCTAATTTTTACCTCTCCTTGAAAACATGAGAACAAGCACTGTTCTTACGTAAAGCAATTCTTCTGCAAAGCGTTCTTCTTTAGCATCACGCTTCCTGATATGCTGGCTGGGGAATTCTGGAAACTGAAGTCCACATATCTTAAAAGTTGCTGAGTTGGAGAAACGCTGCAATGTAATAACGGCTTTCATTATTCCTAGACAACATGGTCAATAATAAAACTTGCAGTCCATCGTCTTACCTAAATGACATTTGATGGATAAAGTTGGCAGATGCTATTTTGGTGAAACTAGTCGTTAGGATTTTTTTGTGTGTGCAAGGCAATAACTCCCCATAACCACTTTCCATCACAAAAATGGGATGTGTCTGCTTGACTGCATGCACAAATGATATCGCAACATATGGCCCATAAGTTAAAAGTTGAGCTCGTTCATAATGCATTATGGACCAAACTTCACAATCTTTTATTGTGGATTGCAAGGCCAGAGAATCCAACTTCCAACTGCCTCCCGCATGATGCCTCTTTTCTATTTTTCAGAATCTACCACCACCATGGAAGAAAAACTCCGCCAGCTTCAGGAGGAACGGATGTGCAAAGTGTGCATGGACAAAGATGTGTCCATTGTGCTGGTTCCTTGTGGCCACTTAGTGGTGTGTGCTGAATGTGCTCCTAATCTGAGCCGCTGCCCCATCTGCAGAGGGGACATCCGGGACAGTATGAAGGCCTTCCTGTCCTGATATGAAAGGTAAGTAAAGCCTTAACAGAAGAGAGATTGGCATCGTGTACTCGATTGCTGGTCTAGTGTTAAATCTTGTTGATCTGTGTTGCTTCTACTGATATATAAAGCACTGGGCCCTCTTAAGAAGTGGCCCACGGTGGCCCACGTGGTTAGAATGCTGAGTCGGAAGACCATTGAGAGGTTGGCAGTTCGGCAGTTCAAAACTTGAGCGCGAGCCGTGTGACAGAGGGAGCGCTTGTCAATTTGTCCCAGCTTCTGCCAATCCTGCAGTTCGAAAGCACGCAAGTGCAAGTAGATAAATGGGTACCACTTTGGTGGGAAAATAGCAGGATTGTGAAAGGAGCCCCTCACCGGGTGTCCCCTGGGCAACGGCGATGTCACCGGCTAATCCTTTCAACCCAGAAGCGCCTTGGTAGGTGTTTCCAACATGAATAGAGTAATAGTAGTAGTAAGTGATATTTAATACAGACTCTCAAGGCCTGACATGAGGTTCATGGTGGAGAGTTCAGCTTTCCTTTCTGTTACCATTTGGCCCCTTAACTGGGTAGCTCAAAGATGGTTATCCCAGTCTACTCCTGCCCCCCAAGCTAGCCCACAGCTAGCTGAATGAGATTCATCTTGGAGTCCTAGTGGACAATCACTTAAATAGGAGCCAGCCGTGTGCTGCAGCTGCCAAAAAGGCCAACACAGTGCTGGGCTGCATTAACAGAGGGATAGAATCAAGATCACGTGAAGTATTAATACCACTTTACAATGCCTTGGTAAGGCCACACTTGGAATACTGCATCCAGTTTTGGTCACCACAATGTAAAAAAGATGTTGAGACTCTAGAAAGAGTACAGAGAAGAGCAACGAAGATGATTAGGGGACTGGAGGCTAAAACATATAAGGAACGGCTGCTGGAATTGGGTATGTCTAGTTTAATGAAGAGAAGGACGAGGGGGGACATGATAGCAGTGTTCCAGTATCTCAGGGGCTGCCCCAAAGAAGAGGGAGTCAAGCTATTCTCCAAGGCGCCTGAAGGCAGGACAAGAAGCAATGGATGGAAACTAATCAGAGAGAGAAGCAACCTAGAACTAAGGAGAAACTTCCTGACAGTTAGAACAATTAATCAGTGGAACAACCTGCCTCCAGAAGCGGTGAATGCTCCAACACTGGAAGTTTTTAAGAAGAGACTGGACCGCCATTTGTCCGAAATGGTATAGGATTACCTGCCTGAGCAGGGGGTTGGACTTGATGACCTCCACGATCCCTTCCAACTTTATTATTATTATTATTATTATTATTATTATTATTATTATTATTATTATTATTATTATTATTATTATTATTATTATTATTATTATTATTATTATTATTATTATTATTATTATTATTATTATTATCTGTTTTAGCCAGTAGAGGCCCAGCTGCTGGTTAAGCTTTCATTGCTTTATCAATGAAATTATTGCCTTGATGGTGAGAGAGCCGCAGGGAAATTAGGCAGACGTATTCCAAATTATCTGCGGTCATTCATTCCTTCCAATACAGGTCGTCCTCAACTTATCATCGCAATTGAGCCCGACATTTAGGCTAAGCGAGACAGTTGTTAAGTGACTTTGGCCCCATTTTACGTCTTCTCTTGCCACCGTTGGGAAACGAATCCCTGCAGGTGTTAAGTCAGTAGGGCGGTTGTTAAGTAAATCAGGCTCCCCCTTTGGCTTTGCTTGCCGGAAGGTCGCAAAAGGGGATCACATGACACACACCCCAGGACACAGCAACGGTCATAAATACGAGTCTGTCGTCAAGCGTCTGAATTTTGATCCCGTGACCCTGCGGGGGGGGGGTGCTGGAACAGTCGTAAGGGCGAAAAATGATCCCAGGTCACTTTTTTCGGTGACGTTGTAACTTCGAACGGTCACTAAATGATGTGTTGTAAGTCGAGATGGCCTGCATTAAGGCAAGGCCGAGAGGCGGCAGGCAAACTTGTCACCAGGAAATTTCTTGCCTTTTTCAGAACATTCAACGAAGAACGTTTTCCTTTGGCCCAGGAAGACTTTACTCTGCCTGTGGAGAGAACAAGGAACCAAACGAGGGCTTGAATAAATGTACTGGGGGTGCTTCATTTATTTATTTATTTATTGAATTATTCATTTATTTGACTTTGATGGTAGGCTGCCCGTCTCCGGAAAAAAAAGACTCCCTTCTTTCCTCTGCATCCTACACCGAACCCAACAATTTTGCCGAACTTCTGGATGTAGCTTCTTTGAGACCTCCTCCTACTTCGGTGGTTTCAAAAGACAGAAAGATAAAACCATTTCGAGGTTTCTCTTGTTGATGAGAGACCGGCAGCTTCATGTGGGCGGGGGGGGGGGGGAATTATTTAAAGCACATTTGCAAACGCTCGTTCCAATTCTTAACTTGTATAAGATTTTAAAGCAGACCATTTTGAGTGAAAAGGATATGTACATGTGTGCGTTTTGGACTTGCCATGTTTTTTTCTTTTAAGAGAATAATAAAATAACTTTCTGGAATCGTTCCTTAACCATTTCTGTAAGAATTTATTGATTTAGTATTGCATTAAATTTATAAACTACCTGTTCCCTGTTACTTATTTCCCACCTTTATTCTATTTTTAAAAAAATGACTCTAGGCAGTGAACGAGTCTCGTTCTTTCCTCTTCCTATTTTCCCCACAATAACTCTCTGACATAAGTTGGGCTGAGAGAGAGGGACTGGCCCAAATTCACCCAACCAGCTGGGGGGGGGGTGTCATGAAAGGAGCAGCCCTGAAGATTGCATCACTTTTGGCAATTTGGCATGGGCATCTCCGTGTTATTTGCCGTGTTATCACCGGCAAATCCATCCGACCTAGAAGCACCCTTCGGGTAGCTTTGTCAATGCTTCTGACACGAATACAGACCAAGCCAACCAGCTTTCCTGCCTAAGGCAGGACTAGAACTCACGGTCTCCCGGTTTCTAGCCTGGTGCCATTAATCACTAGATCAAACTGACTCTCTAATTATTAAGCATGGCTTTGGGCGGTGCACACAATTCAAAATGCAAAACGGAACAATCCATACAAGGAAAGAATAACATCTGGAAAATAATAATAATCACCATTTCACAGATCGGACAACTCACAAGGGACCTGCCTGCCAGACACTTTAGCCCAAGGCCAGGAAAAAGAGGCTTAAGAAGGGATCCTCTAAGTAAGATGAAGGTTGGGGGGGATCATATGAATCTCAAGAGGGGGGGCGGCTGTTATTCCAGAAGGCCAGCATTACAATAGCGAAGAACTGGATCTTGGTTCCCGCCGGTTCACGTTGCTTTAATCAATAGAACTTGAAGCATGCCAACTTGGCTGAATTATCATCAAGTGTCATCATCATCATCATCATCATATTTCTGTGGATATATCGGCAGCCATATATTTATATTTATTTATTTATTTTACCAACCAGACAGTGAACATATCCAACACACCTTCCTCCTCATACTTCCCCCCCAAACAATCACCCTGTGAGGTGGGTTGGGGGGAGAGAGAGGGAGGGAGAGGGAGGGAGAGAGGGAGGGAGAAGGAGAGGGAGAGAGAGAGAGAGAGGCCCAAAGTCACCCAGCAGGCTTTCATGGCTAAGGTGGGACTTGAACTCAAGGTTTCCCTGCTTTCTAGCCTGGTGCCTTAACCACTAGGCCAAACTGGCTCTTCTCAAATATGGATGTGCCATTTGCTGCTCGGAACTGTTAGGTAGAAGAGAAGCACAGAAATACCAGTAATAAATACATTTTAGAATTATTCTAGGCTTTTTTTTCCCCCACTTCTAATCTCATTCAGAAACCGGGATTCCTATCAAGGTTTCAAATCTGCTTAGCTTTCTATCCTGACAGTATTACCAGGAACCATCGCTTGCTGAGATCTTCTTTAAAGGCACTTTTAATGTTCTTGTCATCGCAAGGTTTTGTCTTGTGACTTTGCTGATGGTGTCACAAAGTGAGGTTTGAAACCCTGATTAATGGCAATATGGAGAATACTACGAAAATGCACGGATTTTTTCTTCTTATGTAAGAATACTTCCTTGTCTGAAGTGTAATAATATTACATTGTTTTTTTTTATCGGGGTGTCCAACACTGGCCACTTTAAGACCTGTGGACTTCAACTCCCAGAATTCCCCAGCCAGTCGTGCTTCTGGGAGTTGACGTCCACAAGTCTTAAAGTGGCCAAAGTTGAAAACCCCTGCTTGATGTGGAGAACAGACCTTCTTCAATAGCTTTCAGTAATTTTTGTGACATGAACACAAAAATTATTCAGGCTTGTGATCCCCACAAAGAGATTTACAATTCTCTCGGGAGGATCTTCAGCCCACTCAACGTACGTGCACACTTCAAACCCACGAATTCACTAAGGCAGAAGCTTGTCTACCCCAAGGATAAAACACCCTGACACAAACTGAGCAACGTGGTATATGCAGTACAATGCAGTGAGACATTTGCAGATCTATACATTGGGGAAACGAAATGACCACTTCATAAACTCATGGCACAACATAGGAGAACAAACCCATCAGAACAGGATTCAGCAGTCCATCTGCATTTGAAAGACAAAGGCCGCTCTTTCGAAGACAGCAAAGTCCACATTTTGGACAGAGGGGACCGCTGGTTTGAAAGAGGGGTCAAAGAGGCCATCTAGGTCAAAACTGAACAGCCCTCTCTCAACAAAGGGGGAGGGATACGACATCATCTATCTCCAGTCTACAACACAGTCCTTTCAGCAGTTCCAAGAAGGCTCCACACCCATTTATACTACTCAGGGGACCCTGAGGACAGGTAAACCTCCAGGTGGCCTCAACGACTCTCTAAAAGAATGCAAATGACCAGCTGTCTGCAAGGAGTATAAATCCTTCCATTCCCCACCATCCACTCAGAACTGGAGAAGCTTCTTGGATGAGAAGCGAAACGTCTTCAAAAAAAAAATAAGAAAGTCCAGCTGCCTCATGAAAAAGCACCTTGGGGATTTACAATTCTTGTTTGCACTACCTCAGCAAAGGTCTCCTTCATTGTGTTTACGCAATACGCTCCCCCAAGCCAGTTGAAAACCAATGTGGTTGCATTTGTTCCAACGTGCTGGCTTGTTTTAAATTTGGTTCGATTTTATTTGCTCTTTGGTTGCTTAGCATCCCGTACAAATCCAACCTCCGGTGAGCTTATTTAATGTATTTATATGAAACTGGAGAATGGATTACTGGGTGAACAATTTGAGTGCATTCTGTAGACATAGCAGTCTCCTACTGGTCGGACAGCCTTGAGGAGGTCTTAAGAGACTTTATGTTCACAACGACTTAAGGTGTACAGCTTTGAATCCACCACTAAAAATAGATGGTCAGTAGAAGAGGTTTCTTTGGTGTCTTCTTTATGGTGGCTAGTAAAGCAGATAGTTTCCAGCTTCCTCACTGCAATGTTCTCATTGGACTTATTTATTGCAACTATCCCTTCT
Organism: Azemiops feae; assembly: GCA_023970755.1. NCBI lineage: Eukaryota > Metazoa > Chordata > Lepidosauria > Squamata > Viperidae > Azemiops > Azemiops feae. The sequence continues at coordinate 121,088 of JALGBA010001274.1, forward strand.
ACTCAGAGAAGAGAGCTGGGTTGTCTGTTAAGGTATGAACTTGAGAGAAGTTTACTTTAGCCCACCTCACACATATTCTGTAAATGGGGCTCTGAGTATCTACCTGCAGTAAGTATAAAAAAATTCAACAGTTCTCAGCTATATTTACAACGGTAGGACAAGCATATCTGTAGCCTGTAGTCCAGGGGTCTTCAAACTTGGCCCTTTTATGACTTGTGGACTTCAACTTCAATTCAAAACAGAGTAGAAACACAAGTTAAGATAGGCAAGAAAATGGTAAGTGAGCACCTGCCCAGCCTAGACGAATTCAAATCACCAGGACCAGATGGATTACACCCCAAGGTTCTCAAGGAACTGGCAGATGTGATCTCAGAACCACTGAACTATATTTTTCAAAGATCCTGGAGCACTGGGGAACTACCAGAGGACTGGAAAAGAGCTGATGTAGTTCCCATCTTCAAAAAAGGGAAAAAAATGGATCCAGGAAATTACAGACCTATCAGCCTGACCTCAATACCTGGGAAGATTCTGGAAAATAATCAAACAACGAATCAGCGAACCTAGAGCAAACAAAGTCATTACTAAAAGCCACATGGTTTTCAAAAACGATCAGCCAGACAAATCTATTGCATTCTTTGACCAAGTGACAAAATTAGTGGACCAGAGGAATGCTGTGGATATAATTTACTTGGACTTCAGTAAGGCGTTTGATAAAGTAGATCACAACCTACTACTTGATAAGATAGAAAAATGTGGGTTAGACAGCATCACCACCAGATGGATCCGTAGCTGGCTGACCGGCCGTACTCAGCGTGTGGTCCTCAATGGAACCGCATCTACATGGAGGGAAGTGTGTAGTGGGGTGCCCCAGGGCTCTGTTCTGGGCCCAATGCTCTTCAACATCTTCATCAACGATTTGGGTGAGGGGATAGATGGGGAACTCATCAAATTCTGGGAGTTGAAGTCCACAAGTGATAAAAGGGCCACTTTGAAGACCCCTGCTGTAGTCAAAAAAGATCAAGAGAGCAGACGGTATAGACTTACGGGCGACTTGTATAAAAAACGGTGTGTAGGAGAAGAAGAGAACATAGAAACAGAGTGCTGGAAGGGACCTTAGAGGTCTTCTAGTCCAGCTCCCAATTCATTTATTCATTACTCCAATACATTATTTGCAGACATTCAGCAGGCAGGTTTCTCGTATTATAATGCAGATTTTCACCATCCTCACTTGCATCTTATTATGTTGTCTTCACAAGAATCATAGGGCTGGAAAGGACCCTGAGGTCTTCTAGTTCTGCTGGAGGCAGGAGACCTTATACCATCCTGGTCAAATAGCTGTCCAGTCTGTTTGTGAAAACTTCCAGTGATGGAGCACCCACAACTACAGGAGGCAAGCTATTCCGTTGATCAATTTTTTCCACTGTCAGAAAAATTCTCCTTCGCTTGGAGACAGAGTCAAGAGAGGGCTCAGCCTAGAATCATTACATGTCCACAAACGCTCCAGCCCAGCTCTCCCCCCTTGAATTCTGCTGGCCCTTATCTAGTACCAATTTAACGCTGACCTTTAGTTGACTAGATTCTTGGGTACAGATTTGAGCAATAAATCTTCTTAACTGGAACTTAACATCCGGTCTTGACTCTCTGTACCTGATTGTGTGTGTGTAATAATAATAATAATAATAATAATAATAATAAAGTTGGAAGGGACCTTGGAGGTCATCGAGTCCAACCCCCTGCTCAGGCAGGAAACCCTACACCATTTCGGACAAATGGCTGTCCAGTCTCTTCTTAAAAACTTCCAGTGTTGGAGCACTCACAGCTTCTGGAGACAGGTTGTTCCACTGGTTAATTGTTCCAACTGTCCTTATTTCTAGGTTGCTTCTCTCCTTGACTAGTTTCTATCCATTACTTCTTGTCCTGCCCTCAGGCGCCTTGGAGAATAGCTTGACTCCCTCTTCTTTGTGGCAGCCCCTGAGATATTGGAACACTGCTATCATGTCACCCCTAGTCCTTCTTTTCATTAAACTAGACATACCCAATTCCAGCAGCCGTTCCTTATATGCTTTAGCCTCCAGTCCCCTAATCATCTTTGTTGCCCTTCTCTGCACTCGTTCTAGAGTCTCAACATCTTTTTTACATTGTGGTGACCAAAACTGGATGTAGTATTCCAAGTGTGGCCTTACCAAGGCATTGTAAAGTGGTATTAATATTAAGACCCAAGCTTCACGCAATGTGTGTGTGTGTGTGTGTGCTGATCACACCATCACGGCCACCATCTTGACTCTTAATCCTACCCCATGAAACACCTGCAGTAGGAGCTCCTTTTGTATACATGCAGGCTGTTCTAATGGTAATTCTTGATGTGCTGGTTGAGTTGGACAGAAGGTGTGCAAAACTCTTCGGAAAAAAGTATATCCAGTCTTTTCCACTGGAGGGCAGGATCCACCTAGCTAATAATACTCAATGGAAGAAATGGTTCCCCCCCCCAATTGAATGCCATCCAGAAAAGCTGTTACACTACAGAATTGCTCTAAATTTGTAGTAGCACCTCCTCAGTCTTTAGAATGTAAACTTGCTTCCTTCCCTCTGAATTTTGAAGAGTGTGTTGAATGCTGTTTAAAGGTAAAGGTTTCCCTGTCGGTCATGTCCAACTCTAGAGCATGGTGCTCATCTCTGTTTCTTAACCAAGGGAGCCAGCATTATCCGAAGATCCTTTCGTGGTAATGTGGCCATCATGGCTATACACCAAAGGCACATGGAACTCTGTTACCTTGCCACCGAAGTGGTACCTATTAATCTACTCGCATTTGCATGTTTCGAACTGCTAGATGGGCAGAAGCTGGGGCGAGTAACGGGAACTCATCCCATTGCGTGAAGCTTGGGTCTTGAACCCGGGCTGTCAGCTTTCCAGCTGATACCCTCAGCATCTTTAACCCCTGAGCCCTCACACCCTGAATGCTGATTACAGTTCATCAAAACTGCATGATCAAATTGCCAGTTACTCTCTGGATCCTGAAAAAGGGACTTATGATCCATATTCAAAGTTACAACACACACACCCACACACACACCGGTCACATGACCACATTTTGTGCACTTGACAACTGACCCATATTTACAACTGAAGCACCCTCCCGTCAGAAGACCACTATTTATGATTTTTTTTTTTTTTGGCCAGAAATTGACATTTACTTCCATTTTCCATCAATTAAAAAAAAAATGCCCCGTAACAACAACGGGTTTACTTAATGATTGCAATGTTCGCTTTATGACCGCTGCAAAAAACCCTCACAAAATTGGTCATAGCTGGTGTGGTGAACTGCTTGAGGAGCATCGCAATTTTATGACCGAAATTGTGGGCTGTGCGGTGATCTGCTTTATGAGCAATAAAACCTATGACAGAAATTGTGGGCTTAATTATGGTTGTAAGTCAAGCACTATCTGTATATCCCTTTTGAGGGGTGGCGACTAAAACTGCACATAATATTCCAAATATGGTTGCACCATTGATTTATATAAGGGCATTATCCTATCAACATCTCCATTTTTGAGCACTGTTTCTTATTACCCCTAATAGGCCATTGGCCTTTTTTCACATTGGATGCACACTGTATCGACACTTTCATTGAACTGTTTACCACTACTCCAGATTTTCTCTTATCAGCCCCTGCTAGCCCTGATCCCATTACCTTACGCAACTACAGTTGGGATTTTTTTTGGGCACCAGTGTGCATCACTTTACACCTCGCTTTGAACGACATCTGCAATTTTGACACCCACTCCTTTCAATGTGCAGAAATCCTTTGGAGCCCTTTGCAACCCGTTATTGTTTTAACCGCTCTGCATAATTTAGTGCCATCAAAAAGCTTCACCATTCCATTAGCTGCGCCTGATTCCAGATCATGTATAAATATATTTAAAAGCAGAGGCCCGAAGATCGATGCTGGAGGAACTCACTAGTTACACCCCTCGATAATGACATTTAAATAAGCCAGATAAATGCTGTATTAATAGAGAATATCTACCTATTAGATAGAGATAGAAGTAGGGGAAACCTACATTGTAGAGGCATGTAGCCAGAAATTCTTCTTTTGCCCATTTTTTTGATCACTTAAAGAGCTATTTTAAATATCTTTTGACTTTTCTGTTAAGCTTTTTGGCAGCTGCTAAAACCAAATGCGAAAGATTTCCAGGCACGATTCTCACACAGTTCTTTTGAGCATGTTTTATAAAGACGATACGGTTGAGTTACAAAAATTCAAAACCCTGAACTAGGATTAATCTATAAGATCAAGCTTGACATAAGAGTGGAAATTCTCTGATAGTCTTTCTAACATTTTTTCCTATCATCCTGAAAGGTGGCAGCTTTCTTCATGGATAACAGAGAATTTTCATGGATAACAGAGAATACTGCATCCAGTTTTCGTCACCACGATACATAAAAGACGTTGAGAGCCTGGAAAGTGTGCAGAGAAGAGCAACAAAGGTGATAAAGGGCCTGGGGGCTAAATTGCATGAAGAACGGTTGAGAGAGAAGGACTACTTCAGTCAGAATAGAGCTGAGGACCTTGGAGGTCTTCTAGTCCAGCCCCCTGCTCAAGCAGGAGCCCCTATATCATTTCAGACAAGTGGTTGTCCAGTTTCTTCTTAAAAACCTTGAGTGATGAAGCACCCACGTCTTAAGGCAAGCTGTTCCACTGGTTAATTGTCCTCACTGTTAGGAAGTTTCTCCTTAATTCCAGGTTGCTTCTCTCCTTCATTAGTTCCCATCCGTTGTTTCTTGTCTTGCCTTCTGGTGCTTTGGAAAATAAGTTGACCCCCCTCTTCTTTGTGGCAGCCCCTCAAATACTGGAATACTGCTAACATGTCCCCCCAGTCCTTCTTTTCTCTAGACTGGCCATTCCCAAATCCTGCACCCGTTCTCCAGGCCTTTAATCATCTTAGCTGCTCTCCTTTGCACTTTTCCCAAAGTCTCAACATCTTTTTTGTAACGTGGAGACCAAAACTGGAGGCAGTATTCCAGATGTGGCCTTACTAAGGTTTTATAAAGCAGTACTAATACTTTATGTGATTTTGATTCTATGCCTCTGTTTATACAACCAAGGATTGTATTAGATTGTATTAGACTAGTGGGGGACAGGATAGCTGTCTTCCGGTACCTGAGGGGCTGTCACAGAGGAGAGGGGATTGACTTATCCTCCAAAGCACCGGAAGGCAGGACAAGAAACAATGGATGGAAACTAATCAAGGAGAGAAGCAACCTAGAATTAAGAAGAAATTTCCTGACAATTAATCAATGGAACGGCTTGCCTCCAGAAGTTGTGGGTACCTCATCACTGGAGGTTTTCAAGAACAGATTGGACAACCATTTGACTGGGATTGTATAAGGTCTGCCTTGAGCAGGGGGTTGGACTAGAAGACCTCCCAGGTCCCTTCCATTCTATTTTCCTAGTTACTCATTGCCCAATAGTCTCCCGAATCTTTATCAGTCTAGAAACTGACCATTGTATTTACACTACAATTGTTGTGTTTCCTGCCTCATTGTGGAGAGAAACCCTACTGCCAATTTTCCATGCGCTTAGAGGGGGCTCAGGGACCCAGAAAAGCCAAATTCCCCGTCTCTCTTCAACCCTCACAATGAAACCCAGATTGTACTTTGCAATTTGTCAAGATTCCTTCCCTTGGCCAGGATCCAAAACATACACGCCCCAAAACAAAATATTTCTATTTAGTTCCAAACAAGCCAAAGGATCTATATCATCCATCCCATTAGCGCTTTGGCTGAAGTTTGCAATTACCTAGTTCCCAATGTAAACCGTGTCCAGTTTGTAATTCTTGGCTGGACAAATCAAGCATCGTATCACCCAGGAATCTTTCTTGAAATATAAAGTGAAGTGTTCCCACCAGCACTGAGACTAAGGGAGTGGTTTTTGAGGTTGCGATGGTAAATACACACGCAGAGGCGATCCTGCAATCCTGCTCTGAATCACTGCACCCAAAGCAGTACAATAATTTTATATGCTTGTGCAAATCAACGTGGTGTTCTGAGCGAGCCGTCTAAAATTGCTTTCAAGGCTGGATCCAATAGAGAGACTCTGAGATTTTAATCAAGTTTATAGATTTTATTATAGCTTCCCCATCTTGATCGGCTATGACTCCCATAATGTCAAATCTGCTTGGTCCTGAGTTGGAAGCCTGCAGCAAATTGGGGGAATTTATGACTGTCTGAAATGCAGGAGGTCTTCAGTCTTACGATGCAGAACCAAAGGTTAAAGAATGCATCAAACTTATTGGTTATCCAACAAGTGGGTGTTACCCAGGCTCTTATTGCTGTCACTTACAGAGTCAACATTTTAATCTATGCACACAGAAGAAGGAGATATCAAAAGGATTGGGAGAAAATACCTAGATTGGTAGAAGTAAAAAAAAAAAAAAAAAGGAAAAATATGGTGATGAAAAGGGGGATAGAGTCTGACAATGTTCACTGCTGTGGAGAGATGTATGATGTGGTTGTGGTCATGGAAGAACTGGACAGTTGGAATTGTAGCATGGAGCGCTCTGGGTTGCACAGGTTCAACAACCCTAGATAGTGATATATGTTGCTAGTAAAAATGAAGATTGCATGTCAATAAACAGCAGCCTCTAGCTGTTTTTCTTGGGACTCAAGTCGGATAGAATCATCCCAGGTTAAGACTTGGGTGGGAAACCACCCGGGGCTGTAGGTTCAAGTAGGAAGTCAATAGAACATACTGAACAAATATATTAATAAAGCACTTCAGTATGATTGCCAAGAAAATGTATACAGTTGTGTCCATGCCAACATAAAAGAGTCGATCTCAATTCATGGGGATCTTAACTAGCGCCGCCATTAAAAACCATATACCACTTCGGCATTCTCCCTTCTTCTTGTCCTCCATCTTCATCCTTAAAGATTCACCGTAATGCACATTGCGGAAGGCTGCAGTTCTGTCACCCCAGTGCTAGTATATCTGCAGTTGGCTCACACAGCTTTGTGATACAAATTGCAAAAGGTCCCAGGTCCAGTTTCTGACACCTCCAATTAAAAGGTGGTAGAGATGTTGTGAGTTCAACACTGACACAGCCCGTGCAATAGACAGTATGAAGTGTTGTGGTCTTTAATGTATGTGACTTTAATTCTTCCCCTAGATCAGTGTTACTCAACCTTGGCAACATTTAAGATAGGCGGACTTCAACTCCCAGAATTCCTCAGCCAGCTATGCCATGCAATTTTAAGAGAGGTGGCGAGCTGAGGAATTCTAGGACTTGAAGTCCACCTTCTTCAAACCGATGATCCTCTCTATCCAGGATGTGGACCATTGGTTTCAAAGAGGGACAAAAGGGGCCATCTACAATAATGGCCAAAATTGTGGAAACCTTTTGGGAAAAGTGTATTTTTGAGGTTTGATGGCTAATAACACCCCCTTTTTTCGAGTAGTACCATAAAATTATATATCAATGGAAAGATAATTTAATCGAGAATGTAATGCAACAAAGTTTGTTCAATTATCTGTACTGTATTCTATGAAAAGTTATAGCCAAATAACCAGAAAAAGGAAGCACAACTTGCTTAGGTTGATATCAGGTAGCTTTCCTTCATCTGATTGTAGCCAATGAGCATGAGTGTTTAGAGAGCCAATCAGGTGTCATCTTGTTTTGGCAATGAGCCAATCAGATCACAGTAGGATTCAGTTATTGATGTCCTGTATTGAAGCTGAGAGGACGACATTGGTCAGTGTGTTGTGTGATCGCTATCAAGTTGGTTGGATTTTTTTGTGTTCTTTCATTGAGTGAGCTTGTAAAACGTAATAAAATTAAAGTCATGGTGCCAAGAGTTGACTGGTCGCCCAGAAAGCGATGTAAAATAGTATTATTAAGTGAACAAGGCTACAGTTATAAAGAAATTAGAAGAAAAATGGGTGGAAACTTAACCAAAGGTGGCATTTCTACTGTACACTTTTCCCAAAAGGTTTCCACAATTTTGGCCACTACTGTAGGTTAAAACTGAACAGTGCTCTTTCAATAGAGAGGGAGAGATAAGACTCTACCTATCTCCTGTTTACAACACAGTTCTTTTAGTAGTTACAAGAAGGTTCCACACCGGCTTGCCCTCTGATTTGGGTGACCCTGAGGGCACAACCCCCAAGTGGCCTCAATGGCTCTCGGAGAGTGTGCAAACGACCCGATGACTGCCAAGAAATATAACCCTTCCATTTCCACCACCACCACCATCCTGCCAGAACCGATGAAGCTTCTTAGATGAGAAGTGAAACGTCTTCAAGGAACAACAAAGAAACTCCAGTTGCCTTTTGAGAAAGCACCTTTGAGACATTTCAACCAACACATATTTCTTTTAAATGAAAATGCAATAAACGACGAGTAAGTCGGGACCTTCTCAATGGGTTGGAGCTAAAACGGACACTTTATCTACCGCTTTAATTGCCCTGTTTTGCTTGCCTAGAATCCCGGTGAAGCTTCCAACCAATTTTCATTGTCCCTAAGTGAAGAATAGTTAGAGAGCAAAGTGGGGAATTTAAGGACTGGGCTGTTCCAAATCCTGTTTTCTACAACACTTAGAAGAATTCCCAGATACAGATAATTTTAATTAACAGGCTTGTCCATTAATAGAAACGACAAAGTTGAGATTGTTCAGGGTAAGACGGGGATTGGAGGGGAGTGAGAATTAGTCCACTGATAATAACCAAGTTTATGCCTCGAAATATCCAGAGGCGATGCAGTTCGTTTTCGTACAGAAGAAAAGAGTCAAATACGTATTTCCCAAATGCTCTCTTCATAGTCCCAAATAGAGTGAAGATAGGGCATGGGCGGGGAGGAGAAAGAAAGAAGGAAATATTCATTCATAACAAAACCTACAAAATCCACTAATGAGGCATTGTCTGAGCAGATGCCAGCAAGCCTGAAGCACCAAGCAGAGGATAGCGATCCCACGGAGGCGTGCTCTTTCAAGTGGAAGGCATCTCCCATTCCCTGGCTGCCTCCAGCACCCAGCTGAACATTTGGCGTTTCAATTGTGGGTATGGATGCTTCCCACCTGTCCGGTCTCTGGATCCTTGTCACTTACGCAGGCCTAGGAAAAATGTGAACACAAAATGTTTAGATGACCAGGCAGAGAAGAGCCCAGAGTTAGAGACAGCCAGCCACCTGGAGGCTTTGTCACCATTCAAGAAATGTTCATGCAACACCATAATCGCCTGGAAGTTTCTAACCTGTGCCAAGGACACCGTGAAAAGATATGGGAGGACGATTTTGGGAGACAGGGGGAAGACCTGCAGACGAGACGACATTGGACAAGCGGCAGCTGGGTCTGCAGAAGGAATGGGAGCCTGGCAAATGTCTCAGAAGGGACCCTCCCCAGTGTCCTGGGCCGTAAAGGCGAGAAGGGGAGGGGGAGAAATGCACTCTCAGACTTGCAAGGCTGCTGCCAGTCTTGTGAGGTAGCCCAGCTAAAAAGCACTCGAAATCCAGAAGTACCCAAGTCTAAATTTATGGTGATGTTACCTTAACAAGAATCCTGCAGATTCTAAAAGCGTCTCTAACAGAATAACAGAGTTAGACGGGACCTTGGAGGTCTTCTAGTTCAACCCCCTGCTCAGGCAGGAAACCCCAGACCAGCGGTAGGCAACCTTGGCTCTTTTATGACTCGTGGACTTCAACTCCCAGAATTCCTGAGCCAGCCATGCTGAGGGGAAAGGGAGAGGTTTCCAAGCTGAGCCATGCTGACTCAGGAATTCTGGGAGTTGAAGTCCACGAGTCATGAAGGGGCCAAGGTTGCCTACCCCTGCCCTAGACCGTTTCAGACAAATGGCTGTCCAATTTCTTTTTTAAAAGCCTCCAGTGTTGGTGCACTCACAACTTCTGAAAGCAACTTTTTCCACTGATTAATCATTCTCACATTCAGAAAATTCCTTCTTAGTTCTAGGTTGCTTCTCTCCTTGGTTAGTTTCCATCCGTTGCTTCTTGTCCTGCCTTCAGGCGCCTTGGAAAATAGCTTGACTCCCTCTTCTTTGTGGCTGCCCGACAAATATTGGAACACTGCTATCATCTCCCCCCTAGTCCTTCTTTTCAATTAAAGTAGACATACCCAAATCTCTCTCCCTCCCCATCACCTTTATAATAATTTAAAAAAAAACCTACGGAAGATCTCTTCTGAGGCATTTGCTACACCTCCATTGCTAAGCTGCCTCTTCTCTGACTGTTGCTGAGTCTGCAACATTTCCTTCCTCTCTCCCAAGGTCATTCTCACATACCACTAAATCCTGCGAGAGAGGCCTCGGATACTATAAGATAAAAAGGTAACGGGAGTCCCTGCAGATTCTACTCTGCAAGTTGTTGCTGGCTCTAGGGGGCGCTGCTCATCTCCATTTCAAGGCCATTGAGCCAGCACTGTCCCAAAGCCATTTCCACGGTCATGTGACCAGCATGACATCACGGAGCGCTGTTACCTTCCCACCGAAGTGGTACCTATTTACCTACTCGCATTTAATGAAGAGAAGGACGAGGGGGGACATGATAGCAGCCTTCCAATATCTCAGGGGCTGCCCCAAAGAAGAGGGAGTCAAGCTATTCTCCAAAGCGCCTGAAGGCAGGGCAAGAAGCAACGGATGGAAACTAATGAAGGAGAGAAGCAACCTAGAACTAAGGAGAAACTTCCTGACAGTGAGGACAATTAACCAGTGGAACAACCTGCCTCCAGAAGCGGTGAATGTGCCAACACTGGAAGTTTTTAAGAAGAGACTGGGCAGCCATTTGTCCGAAATGGTATAGGGTTTCCTGCCTGAGCAGGGGGTTGGACTAGATGACCTCCAAGGTCCCTTCCAACTTTATTATTATTATTATTATTATTGTTGTTGTTGTTGTTGTTGTTATTTGCATGCTTTCAAATTGTTAGGTTGGCAGGACTTGGAATACTATGCCTAGTTAAAAACAAGTCATGACAATAAAAAAAGAAAAGTTCCTTCTCTACTAAAAAGCTCCAGGCAGGACGCTGAAATCTGTAAGTTAAGCAAATCAATTCCCATTCCTGCCTCTTTGAGGGGGTATTTGACTTGAGTGAGCAGGGAAGCTTTTGGGCAGCTTGGCAGCTTCCTCGTCCCTGGAAATTCTGCTCAACTTCTCCGCTGAGAATTTCTCAAGTAGGCTGCATGTCTTTCCCAATCTTAAGGACTAGTCACTTGATTATTCCAGGCAACAGCTCTCAGGCCTCGAGGGCTGAGTTTTGCAACCATGAATTCACTTCCTTGGGAAAATCCAAAGATCCACCCAAGATAAGTGATGATGATGATGATAATAATATAATAATAATAATAATAATAATAATAATAATAATAATAATAATAATAATAATAATAATAATAATAATAATAATAATAATAATAATAATAATAAATAATAGGCGCCTTGGGTGCAATCCCAAAACAACTGGAGCACCACTTGGACACCATTGGCATTAAACAAATTCGCCATTAGTCAATTGCAAAAGGCGGCCTTACTAGGAACTGCTTCCATCCTGCGACGAGATCTGTGATACCATCAAACATCCACATCTGCCTATCCCAGGTCCTTGGTAAGGACTCGATAGGTAGACAAAAATGCCAAATCCAGTCTGAACATCTGACTGTGCGATGATCAATAATAATAATAATAATTAATAATAACTACTACTATTATTATTGTTGTTGTTATTATTATTGTTATTATATTAAGTTGGAAGAGACCTTGGAGGTCATCTGGTCCAGTCCCCTATACCATTTCAGACAAATGGCTGTCCAGTTTCTTCTTAAAAACTTCCAGTGTTGGAGCATTCACCGCTTCTGGAGGCAGGTTGTTCCACTGGTTAATTGTTCTAACTGTCAGGAAGTTTCTCCTCAGTTCCAGGTTGCTTCTCTCCTTGATTAGTTTCCATCCGTTGCTTCTTGTCCTGCCTTCAGGCGCCTTTCTTCTTCTGCCACTCTCTTCATTTTGCAGCCTCCCTTAGGAGGCCGTTAGACATGCTAGGAAGAATTCTACTATACTAAAGGAATTATGATACATGCAAAGGGTTTATTCGCCAGAAACCCGCAAGCATTAGAGGAGAGAAAAGCACGCTCACTGCAATCTGACGGCTGGTCAGTTTGCAGAGTGCAGAATCCCTGTGGTTTCCCAGGGCAGGCTGTGCAAAGCGGGAGTCCATCTGCTAAACGCTCTACTTTCTGTTCCCCACAGAAGGAAATCACTCAGTGTCAAACCCGCTGCTACTTATAATGCTCGACACTCTTGGTTGCGCTAGCGAGCGATGCCTAAATGCCTGCCATTGTACCTATAGGAAGGCATTTTCCCAGGGTGCTTTTACCGCCGTGCTCCGGACTCGTGTGTTTCCAGGATGTAAGCATTACTCTGGGTGGCAGGGATGATTCGTCACCAATATTTTTTATGCTATCTTTCTTGCAAAATGATCAGATGCCTTCCTTTTTTTCCCCCCGCCTGGATCCTCAAGTCCATCTTTTCTTCCCTAACCCCCAGCTTCTTTCCTCCGGATTAGTAAATCAAGCAGCTTTGCCATTGCTCCACAGAGGCATTTGTGTATCCCCCACTTTGCAAAAACCCACCGCGTGAGAAATCAATATTTAATCTCCGGCTGCCTCCTTCCAAACGAGGAGCAATTTGGAAGGTATTCCATCCTGAAACTCAAAAGGGTATTTATCTCCTTTCCCCCCACCCTCCCACTAGGACAGGGGTAAGCAACCTTGGCTCTTTTATGACTCGTGGACTTCAACTCCCAGAATTCCTGAGCCAGCCATGCTGAGGGGAAAGGGAGAGGTTTCCAAGCTGAGCCATGCGGGCTCAGGAATTCTGGGAGTTGAAGTCCACGAGTCATAAAAGAGCCAAGGTTGCCTACCCCTGCACTAGGATAAACCAATGCTTACCAGCTTGGGGACCCCTGCACTAGACCAAACTGGCCTGACTGGGAGACTGGTTCTCCCAATCGCCGGCTTTTTCATTTTTCTCACAACCACTCTGAGAAGCTAAGGGAGACTAATAAGATCAAAAATCTCACGTCCTGTCACTTAGGTCTCCCCAACCGATGGCCAACTGCGGAGACTTTGAGGGAACCCACGGGCATGAAAGCAGTGGTGGGATTCAGCCAGTTCGCACCAGTTCGGCAGAACCGGTAGCTAATTTCTTTTGTTGCCCAGGCCCAGAACGGACTTCCGGAAGTGGCATCCACACAGAGAACCGGTTGTTCACCTATTTGGATCCCACCGCTGCATGAAAGGATTGGCCCACTGCTTCCCTCCTGCCAACGGGAGGAGGCGAGGGATATAAAAGGATCCCAAAACTTAACAAAGCAATGGGGAGAAAGCCTCCCTTGCAGCATGAACGTGATCCCAGGCTGGGTGCATGTGATGAGACAGCCCAGCGTGTGCTGATGGGTCTCCAGCCCGGAGTGTCTTCTGTATGCATTGAAGATCTCCCCCCGCCTGATGGCTTTGACAAAAGCCACAGCTAGTCCTGCAGCCAGCAAGGCTGGAAGCCACTTTGGCCAGAGAAAAAATGTCTCCCGCCGTTCTTCAGAGCTACCTGTGACCACCTGAAGGGCTGCCTTGAGGCGAGCGTTGGGTGAAGCTAATTAGACCCCTTCCATGCTTTGCATCTCACCGTGGAAGCAGACTTGGTCTCTCTGCCCAAGCTGCTTATGAAGCTGGGAGCTTCAGTTCCATACAGTATCAGGCTGTTTTTCCAAGGGTTACTATTGGTTTCTGTTTTTATAAAACAAATGTCTGAGATCCAGTGCTTAGGAAGGAGTCCTGATTTTGTAACCAGAGTCTACAACTATCATGCAAGAATCTTTCTAGTTCCTTCCTTCCTTCCTTCCTTCCTTCCTTCCTTCCTTCCTTCCTTCCTTCCTTCCTTCCTTCCTTCCTTCTTTCCTTCCTTCTTTCCTTCCTTCCCACCCACTTTCCTTCCTTCTTTCCTCCCTCCCTTCCTTCCCACCCACTTTCCTTCCTTCCTTCCTTCCCACCCACTTTCCTTCTTTCTTCTCCCTCCCTCCCTCCCTCCCCCCCTCTCCTTCCCACCACTTTCTTTCCTTCTTCCTTCCTTTCTCCTTTTCTTCTTCCTTCCCCACCACTTTCCTTCTTTCCCGTTCTTCCCTTCCTTCATTCCCACCACTTTCCTTCCTTCCTTCCTCCCTCCCTCCCCCCCTTCCCTTCCCCCACCCACTTTCCTTCCTTCTTCCTTCCTTCCTTCCCACCACCCACCTTCCTTTCCTTCTTTCCTTCCTCTTCCCCCACTTCCTTCCTTTTCCTTCCTTCCTGTCCCTTTCCTACCCCCTCCCTCCTTCCCACCCACTTTCCTTCCTTCCTTCCTTCCTTCCCTCCCTTTCTTCCTTCCTTCCTTCCTCCCTCCCTCCCTGCTTTCCTCCCTCCCTCCCTCCCTCCCTCCCCTTCCTTTTTTCTTTCTCCAAATCCCACACTGCTTGAGCTCTGTCAAATTAGCTCACCCTGTTCATTCTCTCATGCATTAAGCGCAGGGCCTAGGGAATGCAACAAGAATGCAATTCAAGTGCCAAAAGGCTGACTGGCTTTGCATTCCACCCAGCTAATTCAGAAAGGGGGGAGCTGGGTTACAGCAATATCCAGCATTCCCCCTTATTTATTAATTAATTAATTAGATTAATAAATTACCCCAGCAGTATTAATAGGGTCCCTAAAAATTTGGATGGTGATTTCTCTCTTCTTATACTGTTGCAAACTGAACAGACAACATTATGAATCGTACTTTTGCCTAATTTTTTTTCTTTTTTTCAGTATTCTAGACATATTTTTATTTATTATATCTTTATCCTGCCTTTATTACTTCATAATTACCTCCTCCTCCTCCTCTTTTCCCCACAAGAACCCTGTGAAGCAGGTTGGGCTGAGAATGAGTGACTGGGCCCAGCATCTGACTTTCATAGCTAAGGCGGGACTAGAATTCACTGTCTCCTGCTGATTTGTCCAAAGTCATCTGACCAGCTCTCATGTCTAAGGAGGACTAGAACTCCCAGTCTCCTGGTGATTGGCACAAAGTCACCCAGCCGGCTCTCATGCCTAAGGCAGGACTAGAACTCACTGTCTCCTGGTTTTTAGACCAGCACATTCACCCCTACCCCAAACTGACTCTATATCTTCTACCCATTATGCATCTCACTTACCACATTCTTGCAGTGCATCCATGACCATGATTTACTGATTTTTATTTATTTCCTAACCTTCATTTGAGCGGGTGAGAGAATCTATGAAACCTACTAAAATGTTTCCTTTAGCTACTTTGAGGTTGGCAAGGCAAAATTAAAATGTGTCTGCAAGCTTTTTCTCAGGCGCGATACCAGATGAATGGTTGGAATCACCGATTGGGAAAAATCTAATCCAATCCCTTGGTCTGGGCAGGATTTTCAAGGTCAGAAAAATTGGCAAAACCAACGAAATTAGTTAGGGAATCTTTGTGATCATAACATTCAGAGGTGGCCTCGCGTGGAAGTCAAGATGGCAGCCACAAGGGTCAGTCCAAGCTCTACCCGTTTAAAAATGTGATAGATAGATAGATAGATAGATAGATAGATAGATAGATAGATAGATAGATAGATAGATAGATAGATAGATGGATGGATGGATGGATGGATGGATGGATGGATGGATGGATGGATGGATGGATGGATGGATGGATGGATGGATGGATGGATGGATGATAGATAGATAGATAGATAGATAGATAGATAGATAGATAGATAGATAGATAGATAGAGATAGGTAGATAGAGATAGAGATAGAGATAGAGATAGAGATAGAAATAAAGATAGATAGGCACAGATACATAGATAGAAAGAGAGGCAACTATAGACAGACAGACACATATAGAAAGATAGATAGATAGATAGATAGACAGATCCAAGCTCTACCCATTTTCTGTGGGCAGCATATCTTTGGGGAATTTGGATTGTACCATTGTGGAAACCATTTTGGCATTTTTTAAAATCATACCCTGTAGTCACCTCGAATAAAATTCTTTGATTTATTTCAAGAATCACCAAGAAAAGCGCATCGGAGCCTTGCTACAGCATACTTACAGATACGTCTGCTTGAACAAAAGATTGGAAGGCTTTTCATTAACATGGTAGAGAGGGAATGGGTCAAATCCACCAATGAAATCAACTGAAAGAAAAAAAAATCCACAACACAAGCAATAACAATGGAACAATTGGAACATAATGAGAGGCAGGTGAGGAGGACAGCACATAAGAGGATGCAAAGACGTGGGTGTAAAACACAAAAGAAAATGAAACCAAAGGTGCAAAATAAAAGGGCATAAACTCATCTAAGCATGCAAATGTCCCGTTGGTTTCAGCGGGAGAATTAAACACATGCTTGATTGTTCTACATTTTTATAATTAGAACATGATAGTGCTAGGAGTTTTCCCAAATTGTTTACAAGCAAACAATATCTGCTTCTATAAAATGAAACACTACAGATACAGACTTTAGCCATAGGATGCTACTCAACCTATTTAACTAACAGAATAAAAGGGATGGAAGGGACCTTGGAGGTCTTCTAGTCCAACCCCCTTCTCAGACAGGAGACCCTATACCATTTCAGACAAATGGCTGTCCAGTCTCTTCTTAAAAACCTTCAGTTTTGGAGCACCCACAACTTCTGGAGGCAAACCATTCCACTGGTCATTGTTCTCACTGTCAGGAAATTCCTCTTTAGTTCTAGGTTGCTTCTCTCCTTGATTAGTTTCCATCCGTTGCTTCTTGTCCTGCTCTTTATCCAATTCGTTTGTCTATCGAGATTCTCAGTCATCCAGGTCATAGTTGTCCCCAAGATGCTTTTTCACAAGGCAACTGCACTTTCTTGTTTTTCTTTGTTCTTCTTCGCTTCTCATCCAAGAAGCTTCTTCAGCTCTGACTGGATGGTGGGGAATGGAAGGATTTATACTCCTTGCAGACAGCAAGGGGAAACAAAACAACCACTTCATAAATGCATTGCACAACATAGGAGAACAAACCCATCAGGACAAGATTCAGCAATTCATCTGCATTTCAAAGACAAAGGCCACTCTTTCGAAGACAGCAAAGTCCACATTTTGGACAGAGGGGACTGCTGGTTTGAAAGAGGGGTCGAAGAGGCCATCTAGGTCAAAACTGAACAGCCCTCTCTCAACAGAGGGGGAGGGATATGACATCATTATCTCCAGTCTACAACACGGTCCTTTCAGTGGTTCCAAGAAAGCTCCACACCCATTTGCACCACTCAGGTGACCTTGAGGACACAGAAGAACTTCCAGGTGGCCTCAACGACTCTCTAAAAGGATGCAAATGACCAGCTGTCTGCAAGGAGTATAAATCCTTCTATTCCCATCATCCAGTCAAGAGCTGGAGAAGCTTCTTGGATGAGAAGTGAAACGCCTTCAAAGAAAAACAAGAAAGTCCCGTTGCCTCCTGAAAAAGCAGGGAGGGATTTGGGATTTCCGATTGGTTGGAAAATTCTCAGATGCTGTTTCTCGTTTTAAGAAATCAATGGGAGCTATTTTGTCAGCTGGGACCAGAATTTCTGTTGCTAAGTGACACCATTCCTAAGTGAGTCACACCCAATTTCATGACCCCTTTTACCACGTTTGTTTGTTAAGGGAATCACTGCCTTTAAGTGACTCCCTCAGTCATTAGGCAAATCTGGTGTCCTTCATTCACTTTGCTTGTTGGAATCTGGCTGAGAAAGTCGCAAATGGTGATCACTTGACCCTGGGATATTGCAACTATTATAAATATATGCCAGGGACCAAGCACCCATATTTTGATCATGTGACTGTGGGGACGCTTTGATGGTCCTTAAGTGCGAGAACCGGTCATAAGTCACTTTTTCGGTGCCATTGTATCTTCAAACATTCACTAAACAAATGGTTGCAAGTCAAAGATGACCTATATCAGGGGTAGGCAACCTTGGCTTTTTTACAACTCGTGGACTTCAACTCCCAGAATTCCTGAGCCAGCCACGCTGAGGGGAAAGGGAGAGGTTTCCAAGCTGAGCCATGCTGGCTCAGGAATTCTGGGAGTTGAAGTCCACGAGTCATAAAAGAGCCAAGGTTGCCTACCCCTGACCTATATTGTTGAAATTATTATTGTTCCAATCAAGTTATGCATTCTTGGAATACAGAATTACTACCACCTATTAGACCCAAAGGAGCTTTTTCAAAAGGTAGCTTGTTTGAAGAAGCTTCTTGGATGAGAAGCGAAACGTCTTCAAGGAAAAACAAAGAAAATCCAGTTGCCTTTTGAAAAAAGCACCTTTGGGACAGCCGTGGCCTGGATGATGAGACTCTCCATAGACATTTACCATCTATTAGAGTTACAGTATATGCTACTTTTTCTCCAGGGGATTTAGACTCATCAAAGGCCTGGAGACTAAAACATACGAAGAACGGCTGCAGGACTTGGGTTCGGCTAGTCTAAAGAAAAGAAGAAATAGGAGTGACATGATAGCAGTGTTCCAGTATCTGAGGGGCTGCCACAAAGAAGAGGGGGTCAAATTATTCTCCAAAGCACCAGAGGGCAGGACAAGAAACAATAGTTGGAAAAAGACCAAAGAGAGAAGCAACCTGGAATTAAGGAGAAACTTCCTAACAGTGAGGACAATTAACCAGTGGAACAGCTTGCCTCCAGAAATCGTGGGTACTGCATCACTGGAGGTTTTTAAGAAGAGACTGGACAGTCACTTGTCTCAAATGGTATAGGTTCTCCTGCTTGAGCAGGGGGTTGGACTAGATGACCTCCAAGGTCCCTTCCAGATTCTATGCTATGCTATGCTATGCTATGCTATGCTATGCTATGCTATGCTATGCTATGCTATTCATAAAATACTGTTAACAGCCCATCTCAATAAAAGTAGTCTCCTTGTGGAGTTGATTTCCTGGTGTCGGCCCATCTCGTGGGGTTGACATCACCTCACAGGGTGCCTCTCTGTCTCTCCTGAATCATGTCAAAGGAACAATTTCAAAGAATTGCAAGGGAAAACAAGCACCACCAATTAGTTCTGGTCAACGGAAAGCCCTGTCATTCCGAGATTGAAATATCGGTGGTTTTTAAGTATTAATTACCGGGGTTGGCATTGGGGACTTGGCACCTTGCAAGATGACAGCAGAGGAAACGGCTTGAAATTAGCTATGGGTTTCCTCATAAATCACCACTGCATCATTGCTTTCTCTTTGAAGTTATTGAGAAATACAGATTTTTTTCTCCCCTCCAACATGGATGCCTTCTTCTCTTTCCAATTCTGCTTCCTGTCCTTTTGGCCTTCCGAAATGCCGTCCCGTGTATTAAATGAACAAGTGGACAAGAGAGGAGTCGACAGACAAAGAGGTGAGAATGGAAGAAAGAGAAAACCTGCTTAAATTTGCCTCCTGTCTCTATTGGCTAATTTGGAGAAGGACAGCCAACAAATGAGTATGGTGCTGGGTAAATCTCAGGTTGCTCTTAGGATCCCTTCTAAATGTTCATGAGGATGCAGGTAATCCTCGATCTGCAACCATCATTTGGCCCGAAATTTCTGTTGCTAGGTGAGACGGTTGTTAACTGAGCTTTGTTCCATTTTGCGACCTTTCTTGTCATGGTTGTTAAGTGAATCACTGCAGTTGTAAAGTTAGTAACCCGGTTGTTAAGCGAATCTGGCTTCCCCGTGGACTTTGCTTGTCAGGAGGGTGTCAAAGAGGATCACATGACGCCCAGGGACACTGCCGCCGTCATAGAAGTGAAGCAGTTGCCAAGCATCTGAATTTTGATCACGTGACCTTGGGGAATGCAACGGTGGTAAGTGTGACAAAACGGCCTTCAGTCACTTTTTTCAGCGTTCACTAAGTGAATGGATGCAAGTCGAGGACTATCTGTAGTCTTTAGGCAATCAGTCAGTAAGTCCCTGGCACGGATGATGCCACATAGCTGATAAGGAAACATCTCCAGTTGTTAAATGAGTTATCGTTGTTAAGTGAATTGACTTCCCCCCAGTGACTTTGGAAGCCAACTGGGAAGGTCGCCAATGGTGACTGTGTGACCTTGGGATGCTGCACATAACTTTCATGTGACTGTGGGATGCTGCGATGGTTGTAATGTGAGGGCTGGTTGTAAGTCATTGTTTTTTTAGTGCTGTTCTAACTTCCAACATAAGAAAGGCTGAGCGCCAAAGAATCGAGGCCTTTGAACTCTGGTGCTGGAGAAGACTCCTGCGAGTCCCTTGGACTGCAAGGCGATCAAACCGGTCAGTCCTAGAGGAGATCAACCCCGACTGCTCTTTGGAAGGCCAGATCCTGAAGTTGAAACTCAAGTACTTTGGCCACCTAATGAAAAGGAAGGACTCACTGGAGAAGAGCCTGATGCTGGGAAAGATGGAGGGCAAGAGAAGAAGGGGACGACAGAGAAGGAGGTGGCTGGATGGAGTCACTGAAGCAGTAGGCATGAGCTTAAATGGACTCCAGAAGATGGTAGAGGACAGGAAGGCCTGGAGGAATGTTGTCCATGGGGTCGCGATGGGTCGGACACGACTTCGCAACTAACAACAACAACTCCCAACAGCTGTTAAACGAACGGTTGCAAGTAGAGGATTACCTGCGTATCTTTGCAAAATTAATGTACGAAGTGACATTCCAATAGAAAAATAGTTTTGCAAGCAGCCATCTGTATAAAAATGTAGGTTTGTAGAAACTGACATAAAAATGTATGCCTTTTAAACTTTTAAACACCCTTTTCACTCATTTTAACAGTGTGTAATCATTCTTGCCCCCTTCTAAATGTTTAATTTTTGTATAGCTGGTCCTCGGCTTATGACCACAATGGAGCCCAAGGTTTCTGTTGTTGTGAGACATTTGTGAAGTGAGTTTTGCCCCATTTTACGACTTGTCTCGCCACAATTGCTAAGTGAATCACTGCAGTTGTTAAAGTCACAATGACTTTGCTTCTCAGAAGGTCGCAAAAGGGGAATCACGTAACCTCGGGACACCGCAACCGTCATAAATACGAACCAGTTGCCAAATATCTAAATTTTGCTCATGTGACCCTGGGGATGCTTTAAATTTAAAAAAAAAAGAAAAGAAAAATAAAGCTTTTCAAAAAGATTTGCCTCCGCAGGTCGAAACACTAATGTCTCAGAAGTTGAGACATCTCCTTTCAAAAATGAACCTGTCTCCAATTGGCCGATAAATCATTTTAGGCACATGAAAGGCGATGCAATTTGCTTTCAGAGTTTCTGGTTACCATTATTTATCTTGGCTCAGGAAAAGAGGGTGAAAACAATGCAAGCAATTAATTGAAAGCCCTAGAAATCCAGAGGTCAGCTCTACTGCAATTTGGATCAATAAGACCACGATCAAGAACACATCTTTAGGCAATTCTGAAAAGCAATTGACATACTTAAACCCTAATCCCAGTTTTATAATTTTCGTTCTCTGATCTGCTGGAAGAAAATATACCCACAGAGCAACTGAAGTTAATGCATTGTTTAGTGGAGGATTAGTGATCTAATACCATTATCTCCTGAGCCAGCCAATATATTTTTAAGCAGCAATTCCAGAGTCTCTGAGAAAGTGACCCAGGTTCAAAGTTTTTTTTTTTCCCTTCCAAGCTCAGAGCAATTCTAAACTCTGATGTAAAAATCAAAACCAAGATTTCAAGTTGGCTGACATGGCTGACATCTACTTCTGCTTAACTACTGACCTTCCTTCCTTCCTTCCTTCCTTCCTTCCTTCCTTCCTTCCTTCCTTCCTTCCTTCCTTCCTTCCTCATTCCCTCCCTCGCCCCTCCCATCTTCCTTCTTCTCCCTCCCTCTCTCCCCATCTTCTCCCTTCGTCTCCTTTTCTCCCGCCCTACATCCTCCCTCATGCCGCCTCATCTTCCTTCCTCCCTTCCTTCCTTCCTCATTTTCCTCCCTCGCTCCATCCCACCTCTTCCTTCCTTCCTCCCTCCTCTTCCCCCCTTCCTTCCTCCCTTCCTTCTCCTTTTCTCCTCCATCCCTCCCTCCCTGCCTGCCTTTCATCTTCCTCTTCCTTTCATTCCTTCCTTCTTCCTTCCTTCCTTTCCTTCCTTCCTTCCTCATTCCCTCCTCGCTCCCTCCCATCTTCCTTCCTTCCTCCTCCCTCCTCTCCCCATCTTTCCTCCCTCCTTCCTCCTTTTCTCCCTCCTCCTCCCTCCCTGCCTGCCTTTCATCTTCCTTCCCTTCCTTCCTCCTTCCTTCATTCCTCCCTCGCTCCCTCCTCCCATCTTCCTTCCTCCTCCTCCCTCTCCCATCTCCTTCCTCCTTCCTTCCTCCTTTTCTCCCTCCCTCCCTCCCTGCCTGCCTTTCATCTTTCTTCCTTCCTTCCTTCCTTCCTTCCTTCCTTCCTTCCTTCCTTCTTCCCCTTCCCTCTCCCCTCTCCATCCCTTTCTCCCATATTTCTTTCTTCTTTCCTCTTTCCTTTTTATTATTTTCCTGATATATTCCGACAGATTGTTCTTTGATGCATCATTGGATTGCTGTACTTGTATGTGAATGTATTCTTCCTCCATATTCAGTTTTCTACAATTCCTCTACCAAGGAAGGAAGGAAGGAAGGAAGGAAGGAAGGAAGGAAGGAAGGAAGGAAGGAAGGAAGGAGTTACATTATAGGTAGGTTAAATCCAACCTTGACTGTTAATGTTCATGTTAAAAACAGTGTGCGATGGTCACTTGCACATCTGCTTAATATCGGGGGATTTTTTGAAGAGTTTTTGTGAAAAAGAGGGAAGAAAAAGCTTGAACTTCATCCTGATTTCTTCCTGTCCTCTTTCTTTCTTTCTTTCTTTTTGCTTTATTTACCAGACTACACTATATGATAAAGTGTCCTGAAGACTTAAAAAATGACCCAGCAGATGACATCTAAAGGCCATTCTGCTAAACAACCACATTTTCTGCAAATATTTCCCCCCAGTACAATGTATTTTGTGGATTATTTCACCAAAGGCTGCCTTTCTGTAAACCTTTTAACTGGAGAACAACTTGTCCCAACGGTGCTTTTTCAAAAGGCAACTGGACTTTATTTTTCCTTGAAGACATGTTGCTTCTCATCCAAGAAGCTTCTTCAGTTCTGACTGAATGGTGGAGGATGGAAGGAGTTCTACTCCTTGCAGTCATCTGGCCAGTTGCCCTTTGAAAAAGCATCTTTGCGACAACCATAATCGGGATGACTGAGAATCTCCATAGACATGGAGAACAACTTGATTATAAAGGCATCATCCTTTCGTTTCAGTTCATTTTTTTAAAAAAACAAAACATCTGAACACATAACATTGCCTTGAAATACCAGTTGAACCAATTTGTTCCCCATTGGTAACAATATCTGTTCTCGTGTACCGACTTCTTCAGCTTCAGTCCACTAAACATTGAAAAGAAAGCCATTTAATCAATAGACACTGACAGCAATCTCTGCCGGCAAATACTCACAACTGTCTTCTTCTTCTGTAAAAACACTGACAACGTAACAGGCGTACACGAATCCCACCAGCTGGAAAACAAAGAGAAACAGGAATTATGAATCCCTCTTGCAGACAATCACCACGTGTGATTTTTTTAAATATAAGCTAGACACCTTAGATTCTCTTCTAAGATGGCTTATTGATGAACCTTTTCTTCTAAGATTGTTCACTGTTGAGTTGTTTCTTCTCCTTTGAGTACATCTTTGTTATTGTTGTGGTTGTCGCTCAGTCACTAAGTCATGTCTGACTCTTCCTGACCCCATGGACCATAGAGTCCAGGTCCCTCTGTCTTCCACTGTCTCCTGGAATTTGCCCAAATTCATGTTCATTGTGTCAATGACACTATATAACCATCTCATGCTTTGCCATCCCCTTCTCCTTTTGCCTTCCATCTTTCCCAACATCGGGGTCTTCTCCAATGACTCCTCTGTTCTTATTAAATGGTAGCCAAAGTATTTGAGCTTCAGCTTCAACATCTGCCCTTCCAAAGAACAGCCAGGGTTGTTTTCCTTTAGGATCGAGTGATTGGATCTCCTTGCCGTCCAAGGGACTCTCAAGAGTCTTCTCCAACACTGAGTACATCTACATCAGGGGTCTTCAAACTTGGCCCTTTTATGATTTGTGGACTTCAACTCCCAGAATTCCTCAGCCAGCGTGCCTGGCTGAGGAATTCTGGGAGTTGAAGTCCACAAGTCATAAAAGGGCCAAGTTTGAAGACCACTGATCTTCATGATGCTTTTTGGTAATGTAGAGAAGATGTAGCCCAGATGGGATGGGATATGGGAATGACCTTGAAGACAGGAGAAAGACTTGCAGCCAAGCTTGCGTGTCCTCCTCCTGTCTCCCAAGGCCATTCTCTCACCCCATCCTATGTAGACTAGATCTTCTCTACATTACTAAAAGCTCATTTTCACATACATCATGCTAGGTTACCAACCTTAATCATTCTTATGCCATATGGAACATTTCCTGCTAACTGTAATGATAGCAATGGTCTGCTTGGACACATAATGGCTAGGATGTCACATGTGCAACAACAGCCCAGATTTAGGTAGGTAGGTAGGTAGGTAGGTAGGTAGGTAGGTAGGTAGGTAGATAGATAGATAGATAGATAGATAGATAGATAGATAGATAGATAGATAGATAGATAGATAGATAGATAGATAGATAGATAGATAGATAGATAGATAACCTTTATTGTCATTTTTTACTGTGGGCACAACGGCACACATTAAAAATGAAATTCAGTTGCTTGCTCTCAAAGTGTATACATACATAACACACATTTAAACATACCATATACAACATATGTATAGACCTACACCCTTACATATAAGTAACATATAAATATTAATCACTGTCCATCTTGAATACATAACAGAAGAGCTTTGTTTAGCACAAGTATGTTCATGTTTCCTATACTAATTAGGGCATCTACTCTAGAAACTACCTTATGAGACAGCTGTCAGCCATGAAAGACCAGGACCACATGTGAATTTCCAATTAAACTGATTTATCCACCAATGGTGCTTTTTCAGTAGGCAACTGGGCTTTTTTCCCCCTTGAAGACGTTTCGCTTCTCATTCATGAAGCTTCTTCAATTCACACCTTTGGGACCACCGTGACCTGGATGACTGAGAATCTCCATATACTCCTATCTACAGTATACACTACAGAATATTGGGTGGATGTATGGAATCAAGGATGGTCTAGAACCTCTGGAGAGATCTAAAAAAATCAGAAGGTGTCTGGTAGCATTTTTTCAATATACAGGTAGTCCTCAACTTGCAGCCACAACTGAACCCAACATTTCTGTTGCTAAGTGAGACATTTGTGAAATAATCCCCCCCCCCATTTTACCACCTTTCCCCCCACAGTTGTTAAGTGAATCACTGGACTTGTTAAGTTACTAACATGGTTGTTAAGTGAATCTGGCTCCCCCATTGACTTTGCTTGTCAGAAGGTCGCAAAAGGGGATCATGTGACCCCCCGGGACACTGCGACCGTCATAAATATGAGTTGGTTGGCAAGCCTCCGAATTTTGATCGCGTGACCGTGGGAATGCTGCAATGGTCATCAGTGTGAAAAAATGGTCATAAGTTACTTTTTCAGAGCCGTTGTAACTTCGAACGGTCACTAAATGAAAGATTGCAAGTCAAAGACTACCTGTACAATATATTTTATTAAAAGGCATAAGCTGTTGTGAGCTGCAGTTCACTTCATCACTTTGTGAGCTTTCTAATAAAACGCGTTAAGTCAAAAAAAGGTGCTTGCTCTGATTTTTGGGGTCCCATAGATCAGAGGTCCCCAAACTTTTGGGCACCAGGGACCGGTTCCGTGGAGAGAGGTTTTTCCATGGACCGGAGGGTGTATGGTTTTGTGTGCTGCCTGCACACAATGGGATGGGGATGGGGCTTTGCTTGTTTGTGCGGACCAGTTGCTGGCATGCCGTGGCCCGGTACTGGTCCACGGACCGGGGGTTGGGGACCCCTGCCATAGACTAAACACAGTTTGCCCACAATGGAAAAATCTAGTGATTGATGGTGGCATAAGCTAAACGGAGCTGTATTTCAATTTCAACAGTCACTATACAAATGGTTGTAAATAGGACTACTTGTAATCATTTTCTCACCATTTCCAAGGGTCCACCAGGAAGCATGCTGCTCTCCCTCCCCCTCTCCCTCCCTCTCTCTCTCTCTTTTGCAAAAACGTTTAAAAAATTACCCAGCTTGTTTCCAGGAAGGATCCTGCTGCATGCCATTAGCTCCCCCTTGCAATCCTTATTACCTCGTCTTTTCCGTGTCTAGGTGATGTATGCTTCCCCTTTATTAAAAATGAATGACTCCATTTTCTAGAGTCTCCTCGTCCATCATACTGTCCTCCTGCGGTGTGAGTAATTGTGAAGCTTCTAATTCTTAATTAAAGTGGATTGAGTGCACCGTGGAAATAAATAATAAGGGATAACGGTAGCCTTAAAAAAAAAAAATTAGCCTCCTACTGAAAGGCTGGTTGGTGCCAGGGATGCTGGGACTGAACTTCTCTCTGGGTCAGCAATGCACAGCCTTCCAGAGACCAGGATAATAGGCTTTGAAAAGGCTACAGATGGATTGCTCTGGTTATCTCTTGATGGTATGAGTAATAAAGTAACATCAAGAGATGAAGATTTATCTTCATAACACAAAGAGGTAAAGATAAAGAGCTAAAGAGCTAAAGTGTATGATGAATGGCTGCGGGAACGAGGTATGTCTGGTCCAGGGATGGCGAACCTTTTAGAGACTGAGTGCCCCAAAACAGCCCCCGCCTGCCCCCCGGCCCATCACCGCCCCGCCACCGCCCACTCCGCCTGCCCCCGCTCCACCCCCACCCTGCTCCGCCCCGCTCCCAGCCCTGCCCGCCCGCAGGGCCACCCACCGCCTCCATGGCCCGCCGCAGATTGCTCAGGCAGCCCAGCTGCACTGTGGCGGCCACGTACTCTGCCCACGCCCCACAACATAATCTGTGCGCGATGGGGTGCGAGGGCGGAGTCTTGTCCCCGCTGCCTGGCTGCCATGTCCTTGGCTGCTCTGCTCCGCACGGGCCGTGCTCAGGGTCAACTCTCCTCCGGGGGTGCTGATTGAGGGGGGGGCACGGGGGGAGACAGGGCTGAGGCAACAGCACGCGTGCCCACAAACCTGCCTCCAGAATCGGTGAATGCTCCAACACTGGAGGTTTTTAAGAAGAGACTGGACAGCCATTTGTCTGAAATGGTATAGGGTTTCCTGCCTGAGCAGGGGGTTGGACTACATGACCTCCAAGGTCCCTTCCAACTTTATTATTATTATTAAAGAGGGCTCTGAGTGCCCCTCTGGCACGTGTGCCATAGCTTTGCCACCACTGGTCTAGTCAAATGCAGAGAAGGACTAGGGGTGACATGATGGTAGTCTTCCAATATTTGAGGGGCTGTCACAGAGAAGGGGGTTCAGCTATTCTCCAAAGCACCTGAGGGCAGGACAAGAATAACAGGTGGAAGATCATTAAAGAGAGGTCTAACCTAGAACCAAAGAGAAATTTCCTGACAGTGAGAACAATTAATTAGTGGAACGAGTTGCCTCCAGAAATTTGATGCACGCTGGCTGAGGAATTCTGGGAGTTGAAGTCCACAAGTCATAAAAGGGCCACGTTTGAAGACCCCTGTTATAGACAATCCCAAGAAAAGTAGTTTTAACCTTCCTATGGAGCTGATTTCCTGATCTGGTCTACCTCGTGGGGATGACAAAACCTCATTCAGCCCAAATTTGCTGTAAATATCAATCAGTGCTTCAGGTCTGTGAGGGAGTAATTTGTCTATGATTTGATGGAAGGGTTGCTCTCCATGGTACTGAACTCACATCCTCTCATCTGCTACTTGGACTTTCCACCAGTTCTGCTCCACTTGGCTACCTCTTGGCTGAACCACCCTGTCTGTATTGTTGGTTGGGTATCAGCCATCAACAGGCACATAGAAATAAACAACATCGACATACCATTCAAAAGAGATAATCAAAAATGGCAAAAAGCAAACCAGAGACCAAAATGCTTCCTCACCAGCAATTGACACCCAAGTAGAGATTAATAACAAGATTAATACCCAACCAACAATCAAGAAGTAAGCAATACCTCAATCAAGGAACTACCAACTCAGAAAAACAGAGCACTCCCAACAAAACTGACAGGAAAAGCCACAAACCCTGCTCCCTTCTAGCACTGATGATGTTACCTAATAAGGTGATGAAATGTCTTCAAGAAAACAACCCAGCTCAGAGAGCACCAAAAATCCCACAGTCCCATCTATGCTCTTACTCAGAGCAGATGAGGGTGTCCGAGGAAAGCTACGGCAAATCTAGACAGCGTACTAAAAAGCAGAGACATCACCCTGCCAACAAAAGTACGTATAGTCAAGGCCATGGTTTTCCCAGTTGCAATGTATGGCTGTGAAAGTTGGACCATAAGAAAGGCTGAGCGCAAAAGAATTGAGGCCTTTGAACTATGGTGCTGGAGAAGACTCCTGCGAGTCCCCTGGACTGCAAGGCGATCAAACCGGTCAGTCCTAGAGGAGATCAACCCTGACTGCTCTTTAGAAGGCCAGATCCTGAAGTTGAAACCCAAGTACTTTGGCCACCTAATGAGAAGGAAGGACTCACTGGAGAAGAGCCTGATGCTGGGAAAGATGGAGGGCAATAGAAGAAGGGGACGACAGAGAATGAGGTGGCTGGATGAAGTCACTGAAGCAGTAGGCGTGAGCTTAAATGGACTCCAGAAGATGGTAGAGGACAGGAAGACCTGGAGGAACATTATCCATGGGGTCGCGATGGGTCGGACATGACTTCGCAACTAACAACAACAACAAAGCAAGATCCACCAGCTATTATGTGAGATGTTTCTACAAATTTTTAAGCAGCAGATGGAGAGATGCAGCTACTGGCAGATATGGTCCTCTCTGAATTTGTTCAACCATGACAGTTAACCCACTTGAGTGGACGATAAGGATACCTATATACATTAAATAATAAACTGTGAAAAAAGACTGATCTGGAAATATCATTTTGAGTATTAGGTCCGCTTAATTGGTGTAATTCTTTACCCCATGCCTTCTTGGCATCTTATTTTTAATCCTTTATTTAATAAACACTTACTTACATTGACCATGGGGCCATTTGGCTCTTTATTGTGACCCTTATAAAATATGTTACTTCTACACTACTATGTTACTGTCTAGTTTAACGAAAAGAAGGACGAGGGGGGACATGATAGCAGTGCTCCAATATCTCAGGGGCTGCCACAAAGAAGAGGGAGTCAAGCTATTCTCCAAGGCGCCTGAATGCAGGACAAGAAGCAACGGATGGAAACTAATCAAGGAGAGAAGCAACCTAGAACTAAGGAGAAACTTCCTGACAGTGAGAACAATTAACCAGTGGAACAACCTGCCTCCAGAAGCGGTGAATGCTCCAACACTGAAGTTTTTAAGAGAGACTGGACATCCATTTGGCCGAAATGGTGTAGGGTTTCCTGCCTGAGCAGGGGGTTGGACTAGATGACCTCCAAGGTCCCTTCCAACTTTAGTATTATTATTATTATTATTATTATTATTATTATTATTATTATTATTATTATTATTATTATTATTATTATTATTATTATTATTATTATTATTATTATTATTATTATTATTATTATTATTGTTGTTGTTGTTGTTGTTGTTGTTGTTGTTGTTGTTGTTGTTGTTGTTGTTGTTAGTTATGCGGTTTGAGGGCCAAAAATTTAACGCTGTCTTTAAGCCATGGAGAAAGAGAACGGGGTGAAGTTTGATTTGGTGATCAGCAAGCTAGATTTAGCTGGTTGCTTTCCTGTCTCCCAGGGGAAAAAATGGCAAATCTGGAGGACACCTGCTTACCTTGAGATTTCAAGCAATTAAAGGATATTTAGAAGCCTGTGGCAGCAAAAGGGAGTCATAAATGATAAACGCGAACAGCTGGTGCAGGAATACCGTCCTCTGTTGCCGGGGTGGGGAACCTTGGCTCTTTTACGACTTGTGGACTTCAACTCCCAGAATTCCTGAGCCAGCCAGGAGTTCTGGGAGTTGAAGTCCACAAGTCATAAAAGAACCAAGGTTCCCCACCCCTGCTCTGTTGTATCAGTGACACTGCTATCCACAGCAAAAAAAATTTCCAATGGAAATTTTACTTGCATCTTTTAACAGTGTCTGTGTGCACCTATCATGCTCCGGCATGGTTCAAAAAAATCCACACTTTATTGGATAAACCCATTTTCCCCCCCTGTGCTCATGAAAGTTGCCATAAGGCAGCTGTGCTCACAGGGAAGATGCAGCACAGCAGATTCCAGTGTCTGCCTGACTAACGTATGGCTTAGTGTTTATTTATTCAATTATTTTATCCTGCCTGTAAGTGACTCAAGGCAGTGGACATGGCTAATACTCCTTCCTTTTTCTATTTTACCCACAAGCCTGAGAGGTGGGTTGGGATGAGAGATCATGATTGGTCCCAGGTACCCAGTTGGATTCATGCCTAAAACACAATTAGAACTCACAGCCTCGGGGTGAGTGGCCCAAAGTCACCCAGCTGGATTTCATGCCTAAGGGGGGGGACTAGAACTCAGTCTCCTGGCAGTTGGCCCAAAGTCATCCAGACAGCTTTTGTGCCTAAGGAGGGACTAGAACTCACAGTCTCCTGGTTTGCTTTCAGTTCCCTAAACCATTATTATTTCTTACTTTTATTTATCAAATTTTAAATCCAAGTTATTTACCTTTAAAAAAAAAAAAAAAACCCAAACAGAGAGGAAACAGTTGCCTTGATCTTGGTGTCACACAGTCCTAATTCAAAATGTCAAAGTTGTAAGTGGCAGCTATCAACTGAAAAGACACAAGTGACCATTTGATCCTATAAATTTGCTAAACCTGAACTTGGTCTCTGGTGTAATCAACTTGCTCATTCCATGTATTATCTCTGTCTCTTTCTCTCTCTCTCTCTGTACCTCTCTATTATCTATCTCAGGGCTTTTCAACCTTTTCACCAACTGTACCACTTTTAGGATATGGCAATATTCGAGTACCACCTAGCAAGGTGTCAAAAACTTGATGACCAAAAAAAACCCACCACCTGTTCAAAGTTGCAATTGCACTGAAATGACATGACCATTTTTCACACTTATGACCATTGCAGCATGCCCA
Source organism: Azemiops feae (assembly GCA_023970755.1). NCBI lineage: Eukaryota > Metazoa > Chordata > Lepidosauria > Squamata > Viperidae > Azemiops > Azemiops feae. The sequence continues at coordinate 152,314 of JALGBA010001274.1, forward strand.
GGGTCATGTGATTTATATTTGGATGCTTGGCAACTGATTCATATTTATGAATGTCACAGTGTCCTAGGGTCATGTGATCCCCTTTTGCAACCTTTTGATAAGCAAAGTCAATGGCAGGGCTGCTGGTAGTCAAGTGCTAAGGCGGGACTTCCTTCCCTCCCTCCCTCCCTGCCTCCCTCTTTCCTCCCTCTTTCTGATTCCCATCTCTTCTGAAGGAAGAATTTGAACACCCCCCCCCCCCCATATTTTCCCTCTTCCATATATTCATCAAACAAGGAAAAGCCTCCAGAGACAGAAAAGACAAGCCTTGAGGAACTAGCTTAAAAAGGCACATTCCCCTTTAAGAATTAGCTACTGGCTAGAAAGGAAAGTTAAGGAGTGCACAGCCCGCACTTAAGGAAGAAAAAAAATGTAAATAAGTACTGGCTGCTGGCTAAAGCAGCCTCCCCAAATGGCTCCATTCATAAGTAAAGGAATGCTACATCCATTCAGGAGAAAAATACTTCAAAATCCCTTGCAGCAAAACTTACAGCTAACAACAGCAGAGCAATAGAAGCTAACACGAGACATCAGCCAAATAGAAATTGCCAAACACTCCTTAAGAACACAAAGCCCACATTGCACAAATCCCAGAACTTCAAAGTCACAAAAGCACATAAGAATCCTTCCACTCTCCATCTCCCTCCCTCCGTGCCTCACCTCCAGCCATTGCTGCCTTTTTTCATTCCTCTTGGAGGGCGACCCCTCCCCCACTGCATTTCTTGCCTGTTTGCTGCTGCCAGCACAGGTGGCTGCCACAGCAGTTGTAGATCGGCTCATGGCCCCTGCTTGATCTCTCTCTCCCCCCACCCTCCTCCTTCCCCTTCGGTGCAGCTAGAGCTGACTCCACCTCCTCCCAAGGCTGCTTCTTTTTTTCCCCTCCCTCTCCCACCCAAACTGCCTCCTTTTATAGCCTCTCCTGTCTCCGCCCCCTCCTCCTCCTCCTTTCTCATGGGGGGGGGGGCGGTGAGCCAGAAGTGAGCCTGGGGCCTTTGCCTCTCCCCAGCCACTCTGCAGCTCCAGAGGACTCTCTCACAGTAAGTCCTTGCCTGCACTGGCTCTTTCCCTCCCCCACTACACTTGGCTAGGCAGGGCTGCGTACCACCTGCCACTCATTAATGTACCACAAGTGGTACGTGTACCACCGGTTGAAAAGCCCTGATCTATCTATCTATCTATCTATCTATCTATCTATCTATCTATCTATCTATCTATCTATCTATCTATCTATCTATCTATCTATCTATCTATCTATCTGTCTGTCTGTCTGTCTGTCTTGTCTGTCTGTCTATTTATCTTGTCTGTCTGTCTATTTATCTTGTCTGTCTGTCTATCTATCTTGTCTATCTTGTCTGTCTGTCTGTCTGTCTGTCCGTCTGTCTGCCTGCCTGCCTGCTTACCTACCTACCTACCTACCTACCTACCTACCCTGTCTGTCTGTCTGTCTGTCTGTCTGTCTATCTAGCCAAAAGTGACTCTGGATGGTATACAACAAAGCTAAGAACAGTTTTTCCTGCTCAATTCTTTGTAAGAGAGTTGCATATTTACATTCCTGAGCTCTGAATATTGCTAAATAAACATACAGAGCAGCCAACAATTTTCATCTCTCTAATTGCTGGTGGGAAGAATCCAGGAGCATCCAGATGGCTAGAGCAAAGCTTGGAAAAGCTCAACTAACTCTGCTCTGTTTATAGTACCCAACAAATATGATACAGGGCAATTTTAGCACAAGGTTTTTTTTAATATTTTTTTTTTTTCAAAAACCCTCAATCCTGAGAACCTCTATGGGAAAAAATAACAAGGAAAAAGGAAGAGTCAGACAAATATCCTAAAGAAAAGTTCGCATTCAGCTATGATCAACCCAGCTGTTTCTAATGCCGCTCTGACTTTGCTACTTAATGCAGGTAAGTCCCTTGAACTGGTGACAACAACAACAACAACAATGATAATGATAATGATAATGATAATAATAATAATAATAATAATAATAATAATAATAATAATAATAATAATAATAATAATAATAATAATAATAATAATAATAATAATAATAATAATAAATAATTAATAATAGTAATAGTAATAATAATAATAATAAAAAATTGGAAGGGACCTTGGAGGTCATCAACCCCCTGCTCAGGCAGGAAACCCTATACCATTTCGGACAAATGGCTGTCCAGTCTCTTCTTAAAAACTTCCAGTGTTGGAGCATTCACCGCTTCTGGAGGCAAGTGGTTCCACTGGTTAATTGTTCTGTCAGGAAGTTTCTCCTTAGTTCTAGGTTGCTTCTCTCCTTGATTAGTTTCCATCCATTGCTTCTTGTCCTGCCTTCAGGCGCTTTGGAGAATAGCTTGACTCCCTCTTCTTTGTCACAGCCCCTGAGATATTGGAAGGCTGCTATCCCCCCTCATCCTTCTCTTCATTAAACTAGACATACCCAATTCTAGCAACCGTTCCTTATATGTTTTAGCCTCCAGTCCCCTAATCATCTTTGTTGCTCTTCTCTGTACTCTTTCTAGGGTCTCAACATCTTTTTTACATCGTGGTGACCAAAACTGGATGCAGTATTCCAAGTGTGGCCTTACCAAGGCATTGTAAAGTGGTATTAATACTTCCCGTGATCTTGATTCTATCCCTCTGTTAATGCAGCCTAGCACTGTGTTGGCTTTTTTGGCAGCTGCAGCACACTGCTGGCTCATATTTAACAACCGGACTAGCTGCTTAAAATGGTATGCAATTATTTGTTTGTTTACTGCTTAGCCTAACAAATGTTTAGGGCCAGGAAAAATAACAATGATGTTAAGGATGAAACTTTGGCAGCTACGTGCCTCTGCGTTTCAACTTGCCTTTAGATTAACAGAGGGAGAGGTTACTTTCAAATGGGTTAGATGGAGAAACGAAAGTTCTGTGATTCAGCTGAAGACCGTGAGAGCCTGAAAGCTTTTCAAGGACACCAGAACAGGTGTGGATTTGAAGCAGACGGTTCCCATAACAAAATGAACTTGTTTATAAGGACTACGTAAGATATTGGGGGTTTGGCCGGGAGAATTATTGTTTAAGTCTACGAATTGGTGTTGGAACCTCAGAGTTAGTTTTGCTTCAACCTAACAATGCAGTGTATTCAATAAACAGTAAGATTTTTGGAGACGGAATGAGCCTGGAGTTTTATTTGGATTCTCAAGCTGGATGTTGAGATATGAATTGAAATGGCAAAGTCTGACATGCATTTAATTGTCTCCTAGAACTTGTCACTTTAATTCAGTGTTTCTCATCCTTGGCCATGTTAAGATGCATGGACTTCAACTCCCAGAATTCCCCAGCCAGCATGGCTGGCTGGGGAATTCTGGGAGTTGAAGTCCATGCATCTTAACATGGCCAAGGATGTGAACCGCTACCCTAACTGCTAATTTAAAACAAAATCTCTTTCAGAAGATGGGTAAAATAAATCCTTGAGAATTTGGGGGGAAGATCCATGCACCCACATATAGACCTTTGTACGTAGACAGCCTGAGACATCATATGGTAATCAGCTCCCCATTCCTTGTGCATTAGCAAGATGACCTTTAAACAGAAACTTGAGATGAAAATTGGGCTGAAAAAAAAATCTTTTGTATTTCCTAAGGGCTAAAGAGAAATCCCTTTATCCTTTTTTTATTAACAAATACCTTACAACACTTGTCCATCGGCTGACCCAGGGGAAAGCTGATAGTAAAAGACATTAAGCAGTAGACGTAGGATTAAAAATTCATCAGTGTCCCGAAATACGAAGCCGGGGTCCTGAAAGTTATCACTTCCGTTGTCCTTGGAAAAGCAAGCAAGCAACCGGATCCTTCCCTTTATTAATTCATTTTAGAGCATTTATAGCTTATATTATCTCCAACATACAACAGCATGCTACACGGAAGCCCTATTCAGATATAATCATAGTACTTCAAAAGGACAGAAATTTAAATTTCATCTGAAAGAGAACTGCTACAAAATGATATACAGCTAGTCCTCAACTAAAGACCGTTCATTTAGAGACTGTGACCAACACAGTGCTAGGCTGCATTAACAGAGGGATAGAATCAAGATCACGTGAAGTGTTAATACCACTTTACAATGCCTTGTAAAGGCCACACTTGGAATACAGCATCCAGTTTTGGTCACCACGATGTGAAAAAGATGTTGAGACTCTAGAAAGAGTACAGAGAAGAGCAACAAAGATGATTAGGGGACTGGAGGCTCAAACATATAAAGAACAGTTGTGGAATTGGGTATGTCTAGTTTAATGAAGAGAAGGACGAGGGGGGACATGATAGCAGTGTTCCAATATCTCAGGGGCTGCCCCAAAGAAGAGGGAGTCAAGCTATTCTACAAAGTGCCTGAAGGCAGGACAAGAAACAACGGATGGAAACTAATCAAGGAGAGAAGCAACCTAGAACTAAGGAGAAATTTCTTGAGAGTTAGAACAATTAACCAGTGGAACTACCTGCCTCCAGAAATTGTGGGTGCTCCAACACTGGAAGTTTTTAAGAAGAGACTGGACAGCCATTTGTCTGAAATGGTATAGGGTTTCCTGCCTGAGCAGGGGGTTGGACTAGAAGACCTCCAAGGTCCCTTCCAACATCATCATCATCATCATCATCATCATCATCATCATCATCATCATCATCATCATCATCATTATTATTATTATTATTATTATTATTATTATTATCTTTTATTCATTAGACATGAACCTCAGTCAACTGAACATTCAAATTGGCTGGCGCTGATGGTTGACACGGGTTGCTACCAGCAACCTATTATTATTATTATTATTATTATTATTATTATTATTATTATTATTATTATTATTATTATTATTATTATTACAACAGCAATGAAAAAAGTGACTTATGACTATTTTTTCCCCACACTTACGACCGTTGCAGCTTCCCCAGGGTCCCATGATCAAAATTAGAATGCTTGGCAACGGGTTCATATTTATGACGGTTGCAGCATCCCGGGGGTCATGTGATCCCCTCTTGCGACCATCTGACCATCGAAGTCAGTGGGGAAGCCAGATTCACTTAACAACCGTGTTACTAACTTTAACAACTGGAGTGATTCACTTAACAACCCTCTCGCTTAGCAAAGGAAATCTGGGGCGCAGTTGTGGTGGTAAGTCCGTACGTCAATGTACTCAACGGAGGAATGGATGGAAAAAGTGACAGCCCTGGCAGAGATGGCAAAATTAATTGTTTTAATTAAGGGAAAAGAAGTCTTTCTAGTTTCGCTTCTGCTTGGAGATTGCTTGGAAACCCAAAGTCAAAATTTCATATATATTTTTCTGTCTCGTGTATAGTTTGTTGTGATAGAAATGATTGGTACTTACTAATCCCATGAAAGTCAAAAGCTGGGATTGTAACTTTATTCCGTATTTTACTGCACCAAAAGAAATGTTGGAAGTCACTGCTATTTTTTCTATCTTTCACATCCCCTTTTCTTTTCTCTCGCCCCCTAATTCTCCTATTGTTTTTACTTTCATTCTTACTTCACATTAAGAAGAAATTTAATTCAAAAGTGAAATAAAAAATAGAATCCTAATACTTGCAACTTTCGCAAGGGGGGTGGAAGATGAAATTGATGTTTAAATGATGCCACTTCAATCCAGCTTCCCATTTGTGCAGGTCCCGTGAGGTTAATAAACTCAAGAAACAAGACTCACTTAGATTCCTCAAAAATATCTTTGTTACTACTAGCTTAATGTGACAGAATCTTGAAAACCCGTCAGAGCAATTCTCCTACTCAGCTTATACAAAGCATAATTAAGGTAGATTTTCTCTGTTTTTCATTCTCACGCTTTTCCCTTCCTTGGGCTAAGCTGTCTCTTTTGTAACATTCCTGTTTCCTTCTCCACTTTCCCAGGATCTGCTAGACACCCCCCCCCCCATCACAACAATTCTGCAAGAATGCCTCATTATATTCAACTAAACAACTCAGTACATCCAAGTGCCCATTACTGCTACACTCGACAGCCCAACCAAATCGGATAATAGCTTTTTTTTTTTTTAATGTAATTTTATCAAAAGTTTTAAAAACAAGAGTAAATAGGAACACAAACTAAAATAGAATAAGGAAGGAAATAGGAAAAGGAAGAAATAAAAGAGAAAGCTGAAGTGTAAACGGAAAATAGGTAGAAGACAAAGTGAAAAGAAAGAGAAAAGATATAAAAGCATGCTTTCTAATTCTCTTTACAGCAGTTATAAGTACAGCTGTAAAATTATCCCTTACTTTAAAATTAGACCAGCACCCTTTTCTTTCTGTAATCTAGCCTATCTAATCGTCAAAACCATAGATCGGTGTTTCTCAGTCTTGTTATCTTTAAGATAGGGTGGACTTCAATTCCCAGAATTCTCCAGCTAGCTTGCTGGATGGAGATTTCTGGGAAATGAAGTCCACCCATCTTAAAGCTGCTAAGATTGACAAATGTGCCACAGATCAGGGGTCCCCAACCCCCGGTCCGTGGACCAGTACTGGGCCGTGGCATGCCAGCAACCGGTCCGCACAAACAAGCAAAGCCCCATCCGCGGGATGCAGGCAGTACACAAAACCACTCACTCTCCGGTCTGTGGAAAAACCTCTCTCCACGGAACCGGTGGTCCCTGGTGCCCAAAAGGTTGGGGACCTCTGCCATAGATCATAACTTCATTTTTTTCTATTATACCCAAAAGCTCCAGAAAATAGCATTTGCATCATCAGCTCCATGTTCCCATGCTGAATGTATAATCCTAGAGGCAATCTAATCTAATCTAATCTAATCTAATCTAATCTAATCTAATCTAATCTAATCTAGTCTAATCTAATCTAATCTAATCTAATCTAATCTAATCTAATCTAATCGTCTTCTTGTGCCATATCCGTTATCGGATGTTGGCGATCATGTTGGCAATCCTGTTTTTATCAGCAGCCGCACGAAAAAGTGCTGCTGAGTTTTGTCCAAACCAGTCCCTTAGCTTTTGAAGCCATGATGTTCTTCTTCTGCCTGGACCTCGTTTGCCTTCAATCTTTCCCTGGAGGATTAAAACCTAACCCTAACCCTAACCCTAACCCTAACCCTAACCCTAACCTAACCTAACCTAACCTAACCTAACCTAACCTAACCTAACCTAACCTAACCTAACCTAACCTAACCTAACCTAACCTAACCTAACCTAATCTAATCTAATCCAATCCAATCCAATCACACTTATAGACCAGTGTTTCTCCACTCTGACGACTTCAAGCCCTCTGAGGACCAAGAAAGAAAGACACATGGAGTAATTTTTCAATAGTTTTCTTTATGGTTCTTTCCTTGTAGACAGAATCTTGCCAGGCTAAACTATTTGAAAAGTAAAGATACAGAGGTAGTCCTTGATTTATGACCATAATCGAGCACATTTCTGTTACTAAGTAATACAGTGAAGTGAGTTTTTCACCATTTTCTGACCTTGAGATTGTAAGTCAAAGACTACCTGTACAGTATATTTTATTAAAAGGCTTAAGCTGCTATGAGCTGCAGTTCACTTCATCAGTGTGATAAACGATCGTAAGTCCCTTTTTTTCCGATGTCGTTGTAACTTTGAATGGTCACTAAAGAGTTGTAAATGTGAAAAACAGCGAGTCGCTTTTTTCAGTGCAATCACTACGGAGGAACCTTCTTAATCCTCTTTCTCCCAAACTTTCCATGCTTCACTGCCTCTCTCCCCCGCTGGAATGCAGCCCCTCCCCAGTGGTGGGATTCAAATAAGTGAACAACCGGTTCTCTGTGTGGATGCCGCTTCCGGAAGTCCATTCTGGGCCTGGGCAACAAAAAACTAGCTACCGGTTCTGCCGAAGTGGTGCGAACCGGCTGAATCCCACCACTGCCCCTCCCTCTTGGGAATCCAGACTACTTTCCACCACACTAACCCTATCACTTGTCTGAGTCATTTTTTTTTAAATGTGATCCTCTGAATTTCTCTGGATTTGCACTGTGGGCCAGGAGGCTGTCTCCACAATTTTTTCTGAATGCTTCTGTCAATTATTTGGGATGCACCCACAAGGTCAGCACAATACAAAAAAGATGTTGAGACTCTAGAGAGATGCAGAGGAGAGCAATAAGGATTACAAATGGACTGCAGACTAAGGCATACAATGAACAGTTGAGGGAACTAGGTATGTCTAATCTAATGAAGAGTAGGATTAGGGGTGACATGATAGCTGTCTTCCAGTATTTGAGGGGCTGTCACAGAGAGGACAGGGTCAATCTATTCTGCAAAGCACCAGAAGGTAGAACAAGAAGCAATAGATGGAAACTGATCAAGGAGAGAGAAAACCTAGAACTAAGGAGGAATTTCCTGATTGGGAGAACAATTAACCAGTGGAATGGGTTGCCTTCAGAAGTTGTGAATGCTCCACCACTGGAGGTTTTAAAGAAGAGATTGGACAACAATCTGTCTGAAATGGTCTCTAGGGTTTCTTGCTTGAGAAGGGGATTGGACTAGAAGACCTCCAAGGTCCCTTCCATCTCTGTTATTCTCTATTCCATATAAGTTATGATGTTCTATGTTAGCCTTGTACTACCAAAAACTCAGCTCCAGGTTCAGCCCTCAAAATGTTTGCTCCTGTTACGCCTACCCCAGCTTTAACCAAGAATGATGTTCTGTATATTCACCCAGAACCGGTCTATGCAGTTCTTCACTTTGCAAAGAGGTTACCTCAGCCTCTCTGCTCATCTGGAAAAGGGAAGATTCCAGAACAGAGGGATACAAGGAACACGCCCTGCTTTTCCACATGATCTGTGCTCAGCAGTAATTAAACCCAACACCTTAGGGATCTGGTGAACTCCTGAAAGCTGAGTTTGCCTTGCCTTTCCCATGAAATATGAATCACATCAAGCCAAAAGGGATGAAATTTAAAAAAAGAAAAACCCTAGAAGAAAGTCTACATCAGTAAAATGGCTTCTCAAAGAGGGAAGCACCAAAATTAAGTTGGCTGCATTGAATGGGGTAAATCCATGGCTTTCTTCACATGAAGAAAGAAGGAAGAAGGTTCTAGCAGACCGGTCAAACTCGACATTCATTTGGGACATCAGCTGTTGTGCAGTGAATAGTCTAAGACCCAATATAATAATAGGACATAGGAGCCGTCTAGATTCAAATCTCCGAGGTTGTGGTCTATTTTGTCAAATGCCTTGTTGAAGTCCAAGTGTCCTATGCCCACAACAACAATCTTGTGAGGTGAATTGGGCTGAGAGAATGATTGGCCCAAAGTCATCAGGGCAGCTTCCATGCCTAAGGTGGGACTAGAACTCACCGTCCTGTTGATTGGCCCAAAGTCACCCAGTTAGTTGTCATGTCTAAGGCGGGACTAGAACTCACTATCTCCTGTTGATTAGCCCAAAGTCACCCAGCTACTTTTCATGTCTAAGGCGGGACTAGAACTCACTGTCTCCTGGTTATTGGCTCAGAATCACCCAGCTGGTGATTCATGCCGAATGCAGGATTAGAAATCACAGTCTTCAGGTGATTGGCCCAAAGTCACTCAGCCAGCTTTCATGCCTAAGATGGAACTAGAATTCACAGTGCCCTGTTTTCTGGCCTGATAGCTGAACCACTAGACCAAACTGGCTTTTACTTTTTGTTTGATCTGTGTCCATGTGGGGTTTCTTGAGCTACCTTAGAAGGCTCTTTTCCATTCCTTTGGGGGAGAAAATCCACACATGCAAAGCATGAAATCTAATTCCTTAGAAGCCTATGAATCAATCCTGAATGTCCAGACCAAGCTGCTTGGAGACATTCATTTGGGAAACTCCCTGGAAATGCAAAATGTACGCTTTCAAAGATCAGCATGCTAGCTTGTAAACTCAGATTCTGAATTATACACAATCCCTAACAGCTTCCTACAAATCAGGTCCTTCTATGTTTGATCTTCCTTTCCTTCCTTCCTTCCTTCCTTCCTTCCTTCCTTCCTTCCTTCCTTCCTTCCTTCCTTCCTTCCTTCCTTCCTTCCTTCCTTCCTTCCTTCCTTCCTTCCTTCCTTCCCTCCCTCCCTCCCTTTTTCTTTCTTTGTTCTAATGATAAGAAAGGTGTGAGAATTATAGTTTTTGTTTAGAAGTTTTCCTTTCTTTCTTTCTTTCTTTCTTTCTTTCTTTCTTTCTTTCTTTCTTTCTTTCTTTCTTTCTCTTTCTTTCTCTTTCTTTCTCTTTCTTTCTTTCTTCTTTCTTTCTTTCTTTCTTTCTCTATCTTTCTTTCTCTTTTCTTTCTTTCTTTCTTTCTTTCTTTCTTTCTTTCTTTCTTTCTTTCTTTCTTTCTTTCCTTTCTATAGAGAGACTTCTTTTCAAATTAAAATTTCTTGCAAACAGAAGGATAAACGTTCAATCAGTTTACATCCCTTTGCATGCCTTTCTTGTTCTTCAGCTTTCCAAACAGGCTGTCCTGAGACTTTATAAGTGATGTATCTCAAATACCAGTTTGAGTTGAGTTTTCACCCACGTTAAAAGTTTTCAGTTCTGGCATTTAAATATTTCAACCAGCAACTGGAGAGCTTAAAGAAGAAAAAAAAGGAGGAAGGAAGGGAGGGGTGGATTGGTGAAGCTGCTTCCTACAGGGCTCATCACAGGTCAGTTTTGAGGTTTATGTCAAAGAGACAAGAAGGAAATGTTAAAATCTGTTTGTAATTGCTGGAATTGGTTATGTCTAGTTTAATGAAGAGAAGGACGAGGGGTGACATGATAGCAGTGTTCCAATATCTCAGGGGCTGCCCCAAAGAAGAGGGAGTCAAGCTATTCTCCAAAGCGCCTGAAGGCAGGACAAGAAGCAATGGATGGAAACTAATCAAGGAGAGAAGCAACCTAGAACTAAGGAGAAACTTCCTGACAGTTAGAACAATTAACCAGTGGAACAACCTGCCTCCTGAAGCGGTGAATGCTCCAACACTGGAAGTTTTTAAGAAGAGACTGGACAGCCATTTGTCCGAAATGGTGTAGGGTTTCCTGCCTGAGTAGGGGGTTGGACTCGATGACCTCCAAGGTTCCTTCCAACTTTTTATTATTATTATTATTATTATTAATTATTATTATTATTATTATTATTATTATTATTATTATTATTATTATTATTATTATTATTATTATTATTATTATCATCATCATCATCATCATCATCATCATCATCATCATCATCATTATTATTATTATTATTATTATTATTATCTAAGATCAAATGTCTTAGCATAAACATCTTGGTTCTCTTGGACCCACTGGGGAAGAATGGCCAAGGTGGAATGAAGGGGTGTAATCAAAGAATAACAGAGTAACAGAGTTGGAAGGAGTCTTGGAGGTCTTCTATTGCAACCCCCTGCTCAAGCAGGAGACCCTAGATCAGGGTTAGGCAACCTTGGCTCTTTTATGACTTGTGGACTTCAACTCCCAGAATTCCTGAATCAGCATGGCTGGTTCAGGAATTCTGGGTACTGAAGTCCACAAGTCATAAAAGAGCCAAGGTTGCCTACCCCTGCCCTAGACCATTTCAGACAAATAGCTATCCAAGCTCTTCTTAAAAACCTCCACCACAATATCTAGAGGCAAGTCATTCCATTGATGAGTTGTTCTCAATGTCGGGAAATTTCTCCTTAGTTCCAGGTTGCTTCTCTCCTTGATAAATTTCCATCCATTGTTTCTTCTCTTGCCTTCAGATGCTTTGGAGAATAGGTTGACCCCCGTTTCTTTGTGGCAATTCCTCAAATATCGGAACACTGCTGTCATGTGACCCTTACTCCTTCTCTTCATTAAACTAGACATACCCAATTCTTGCAACTGTTCTTTGTATATTTTAGTCTCCAGCCCCCTAATCACCTTTGTTGCTCTGGGCTGGGCTGGGGAAGCAACCAAAGTTGATAAACACTGCTGTAGCATCTGGTTGACCAGGAGAATTGAACGCTTGGACTTTAAGAACTTTTATCTGATTGGGAATGACTTTTTTATCAGCAGTTTCATAACCTAGCATCTTACTCATTTCATATTCAGATTGGTTCTCTCCTTGATTAGCTCCCATCCATTGCTTCTTGTCCTGCCTTCAGGTGCCTCAAATATTGGAACGATGCTATCCTGTCCCCCCCTAGTCCTTCTTTTCATTAGACTACTAGACATACCCAATTCCTGCATCTGTTCTTCCTACGTTTTAGCCTCCAGCTCCCTAATCATCTCTGTTGTTCTTCTCTGCACTCTTTCTAAAGTCTCAACATCTTTTTTTATATCGTGGCGGCCAAAACTGGAAGCAGCATTCCAAGTGTGGTCTTACCAAGGCATTAAAAAGTGGCATAAGACATACACCTTTCTTACATGTGTTGAAAAAGCTAGGGCTGCCATTTTGACTTTTCTGACCCTCCCACGGTGGCTTCCTTGTTCTACTTTCTCATAGCCACTTCTGAAGTTTGGAGCAGACAGGAGGAAAAGAGTATATATGAATTAGAATAGAATAGAATAATAGAATAGAATAATAACTTTATTGTCACTTTGAATGTACACTAATCGGCATACATTAAAATGAAATTTCGTTGCACACAGCTCTCAGAGGGTCACCACCTCCGATATACACTACATAAACATGACAAAAATAAATAAATAAATACAGAATTATGCAGATACCCACATATATTATATGACACAGAGAAACAACAGTCTAGTTCGGGTTATGTATATATGTGCATGGTGAGAAAAACAAATTTCGGGAGTGTGTGTGTTTGTGTCTGTCTGTCTCTCTCTCTCTCTCTCTCTCTGAAGAATACTAAATGTACCATTCACAGCAATAAACTTCCTCAGCCTTAGAGGCAAGAAATGCTCAAGGCATTATAATCTATGGTTGTTATTTGAGTTAACCTATTATGGTGCCCTCCATCATTTTTCTTCTTCTTCCCAGTGACTTTCTAGGTTTTCATTCCTTCTGCATTCTCTTTGTAAACACCGAGAGTTCCTGGCAGCATACCAATGCAATTAATCTATCCATCCAATCTGAGAATGTGCTTTGCATATTTGCGCTGCAAGCCCTTACACAGTAGGGAACAAAATATTTTAGGTAATGAAATTATGGAAGACCTTTGCTAAGACTTTGTAAGAGCTAAGACTTTGGGGAAAGGAGAGGAAATGGAAACGTACTGCTTTCATGTCATGAATGTGGGTTTTCCTAGGGCAGTGGTGGCGAACCTATGGCACGGGTGCCAGAGGCGGCACTCAGAGCCCTCTCTGTGGGCACGCGCGCCGTCGCCCCAGTCCTAGGCCTTCAAGCTGGGTTTTATAAAACTTTTTCGCTTTAGGCCTCCGCCGCCGTGTGCAAAAAAAAAAAAAAAAAAGGTTCAGTCAATCAGTCAATTTCAACTTCTTGCGGGGAAAAAAATGATCTTGCAAAGTTGGAATTGATTGATTGAACTTTTTAGTCCCACCCAGTCTGCCGTTACCACCGCAGCCACGCCCACCCAATGGACCACACCCACCCAATGGGCCACACCCAGCCAATGGCCACACCCACCCGGCACCCGACGATGCATAAAATGGGTTTTGGGTTGCAGTTTGGGCACTCGGTCTCTAAAAGCTTCGCCATCACTGTCCTAGGAATTTGGTTGGCTAACATGAGGGTAGAATACTTGAAGAAATACAGCTGACCTGACAGAATTCCTGGCATGCTGTCATTACAGGAAGATATAAAAGAGGTTTTTAGAGCAGATGAAGCTAAAAATAATTATGACGGTTGGAATGTTCTGGAGACACGTGATCCCCTTTTGCGACCTTCTGACAAACAAAGTCAAGGGGGAATTGTGTTATTCTCAACTGCAGCGATTCACTTAACTGTGGCAAAAAAAATAAACATTGGATGTGTGAGGATCACAAAATGAGAAGCATGAAGGAAGAAGAGAAACTTGGATTGAATTTCAAAGTAATAAAATTGAATTGAATTAAATTAAAGTAAGTGCCATGACTGTGATTACTCCTGGTGGATTTAATTTCCTCTATCGCAATTATGGTTACATCTCAGTCCTTGCCTGGAGGGAGTACGTCCAAGATTTCCCTGGGGCTCCAAGTTCTATACTGCTATATTAAAGGGATCTTTAATTTCATGTACTAGGGCCTTTTTTAGGTTTTTAATCTCATGGCCATCACCCCCCGGGTGCAGCCTAGGACAGGGCTAGGCAACCTTGGCTCTTCTATGACTAGTGGACTTCAACTCCCAGAATTCCTGAGCCAGCATGGCTCAGCTTGGAAACCTCTCCCTTTCCCCTCAGCATGGCTGGCTCAGGAATTCTGGGAGTTGAAGTCCACGAGTCATAAAAGAGCCAAGGTTGCCTACCCCTGGCCTAGGAAAACAAGAGAAAGTTTTATTCCTGAGAGAAGACCATATTTGCAGTCTGGTTCCATCTTGATTTTGAGGTATAAAAGAATTACAACAGGTCCTTGACTTACAACCAAAACTGAAACCAAAATTTCCATTGCTAAGCAAGGCAGTTGTTAAGTGAGTTTTGCCCCATTTTACGACCTCTCTTGCCACAGTTGTTAAGTGAATCACGGCGGTTGTTAAGTTAGTAACACGGATCTTAAGTGAATCTGGCTTCCCCATTGTCTTCGCTTGTCAGAAGGTCGCAAAAGGGGATCACGTGACCCCCCCGGGACACTGCAACCATCATAAATATGAGTCAGCTGCCAAAAGTCTGAATTTGATCACGTGACCCTGGGGATGCTGCAACGGGTCATAAGTGTGGAAAACGGTCACATAAGTCACCTTTTTCAGTGCCGCTGTAACTTTGAACAGTCGCTAAATTGTTGTTAACTTCAAACCCTCACTAACCGAATTACTGTAAGTCGAGGACTCTCTGCAGTTTTGCAAGCCATCCCAGAAGCCTCTTTGTAATACAGAAGTCCTCGTTTTATGATTGTAATGGAGCCTGCCCATGACGGTCGTTAAGCTGCGAGGGTTGCAAAGACCACACGAACAACCCGATTTTATGACCCTTTTTTATGGCAGTAGTTAAACAAATGCCCTCAGTCATTAAACCAATCAAATGTTTTCTCCAGGCCAATTTTGTGGAAACCTGGGATTAAATTCCAGTTTTCGGCAAAACGTTGTAAAATAATCATGTGACTGCAGGATGCTGTCGATGGCCACAAATATGGGCTGGTTGCTGAGCACCCAACAGGCGGTCATGTGACCACAGGGGGAGGCAGCCTTTGGAACCTCAGAACCAGGTCATAAGTACCCCTGGGGAAATTCGTTGTAACTTTGTACAGTCACTAAGTGAACGGTCTTAAGTCGAGGACTACCTGTAGATAAAACTTTCAAACAATTAAACAAGGGCCTGGCTGATCTCTCTGGGAACAGGATGGAGATCCAAATGTTAGTCCTACATTCATATGCTGTCACAATGTCTTTTCTTTGCTGTCTTATTCTAACCAGCATTGCTTGCTGCTTTTAATTCCTTGTGAATGTAAAAACCCAAAAAATGTTCAGAGAAAAAGCTAGTGAGAAGATTTTCAGAAGTGCTAGGAAGCAACCTAGAACTAAGGAGAAATTTCCTGACAGTTAGAAGAATTAACCAGTG
Source organism: Azemiops feae (assembly GCA_023970755.1). Lineage (NCBI taxonomy): Eukaryota > Metazoa > Chordata > Lepidosauria > Squamata > Viperidae > Azemiops > Azemiops feae. Next base: position 167,923 of record JALGBA010001274.1, read on the forward strand.
GAACTACCTGCCTCCAGAAGCTGTGAATGCTCCAACACGGAAGTTTTTAAGATGAGATTGGACAACCATTTGTCTGAAATAGCAGAATAGGGCTTCCTGCTTGAGCAGGGGGTTGGACTAGAAGACCTCCAAGGCCCCTTCCAACTCTGTTATCCTGTTAAGAGTGGGAATCAGGTTGTCTTTGTCTGCCACATATAACATACCGTAATAACAGAATAACAAAGTTGGAAGGGACCTTGGAGGTCTTCTAGTCCAACCCCCAGTGGAACTACCTGCTTCCAGAGGTTGTGGGTGCTCCAACACTGGAAGTTTTTAAGAAGAGACAGAACAGCCATTGAACAGGGGGCTGGACTAGAAGACCTCCAAGGTCCCTTCCAACTCTTATTAGAGTTGGACTATTATTAGTATTATTATTAGTATTATTAGTATTATCATCATCATCATTATCATCATTATCATCTCAGGAACATTTGACGAAGATGGAATTGCGGTACCCAGATGGCAATTGGTAACCTTTACCTTTGAAAATGTATTTGCTAGAGGACAATGATTAAGGGTAAAAAGGTAACATATGCCAACAGATCCTGTTCCAGTTTTTACTCTGTCATCTGCCGCAAATTGACACAAACCATATTTCTGCAAGGCTTCAATCTGTCATATGGGAAGGAAGAGATGAATGGGAACAACAAACACTTCCCTTCATAATGACACCATTTCTTGGTGGATGTGTAAAAAAAAAAAAAAAGCTAAAAAAAATTGGATTCAATTTTGATAAGGAGGATTTTAAAGATCCATATTCAGTTGGTAGGTTCTTGGTGATTGGTCCCAAGTCAGCCGCCAAAAAGCTAACACAGTCCTAAGCTGCATTGACAGAGACTTAGAATCAAGATCACATGAAGTGTTAGTACCGCTTTATAATGCCTTGGTAAGACCACACTTGGAATATTGCGTCCAGTTTTGGTCGCCACGATGTAAAAAAAGATGTTGAGATTCTGGAAAGAGTGCAGAGAAGAGCAACAAAGGTGATTAGGGGCCTGAAGGCTAAAACATATGAAGAACGGTTGCAGGAATTTGGTGTGTCTTGGTTATTGAAAAGAAGGACTGGAGTGACAGTGTTCCAATATTTAAGGGGCTGCTACAGAGAAGAGGAGATCAACCTATTCGCCAACATACCTGAAGGCAGGACAAGAAGCAATGGATGGAAACTAATCAAGGAGAGAACCAACCTAGAACTGAGGAGAAATTTCCTATCAGCGAGAATAATTAATCAGTGGAATGGCTTGCCTTCATAAATTATGAATGTTCCTTCATTGGAGGTTTTCAAAAGATTGGACAAACATTTGTCTGAAATGGTATAGGGCAGGGGCAGGCAACCGTGGCTCTTTTATGACTCGTGGACTTCAACTCCCAGAATTCCTGAGCCAGCACGGCTCAGCTTGGAAACCTCTCCCTTTTCCCTCAGCATGGCTGGCTCAGGAATTCTGGGAGTTGAAGTCCACAAGTCATAAAAGGGCCAAGTTTGAAGACCCCTGGTTTATGGTATCACCAAAACTATTAAGGTGCTCAGGTGGGTTTAGGGCAGGGGTAGGCAACCTTGGCTCTTTTATGACTTGTGGACTTCAACTCCCAGAATTCCTGAGCCGGCATGGCTCAGCTTGGAAACCTCTCCCTTTCCCCTCAGCATGGCTGGCTCAGGAATTCTGGGAGTTGAAGTTCACGAGTCATAAAAGAGCTAAGGTTGCCTACCCCTGGTACAGGGTCTCCTGCTTGAGCAAGGGGTTGGACTAGAAGACCTCCAAGGTCCCTTCCAATTCTGTTGTTCTATTCTGTTCACCCAGCTACCTTTCATCCCTAAGGAGGGGCTAGAACTCACGGTTTCCTGGTTTCTAGCATGATGCCTTAACTACAGACTAGAATCTAGAGTCTCTAGACTCGTCTAGACCAAACTGCTTGGTAAGAGGGAACAGACAGGGCTGCAAGGGAGGACAGCAACATCCCATCTTTGCTATCAACAAAGCATCCAAACGTTTCATGATTGGGGGAGAGGATTATAATAAACAGAAAGTGCTGCAAAGGAGAACCAGGGTCAGAATCTGCAGGGAGGAGCTTCCCATTACAGTCCTGAATTTCCCCCCCCCCCTGTGTCTGAAAGCACCATTAGGCCCAGGAGAGATGTTGTCATTAGACCCAGTGTCAAATTTTTCAGTGTCAGGTTTCTATGGGTCTGCTCTGCAGCTGAGTTGGGAAGCAACAGATGTGCCAAGTCAACCCCTAGCAGATGCTGGGACTGAAACTGGAAACCACCTTGGAGGAAATTTCCTATCCCTGCAAATACAGGAGCTTTTCCAAGTTCATGCAATGACTCAGATCAGGCTAACACAAAAGGTAAAATAGTGAGGTATGTTAGTTAGAATATTGTACGTTAGCCAGTGCTAACCACCTGGATGAATGAATCGTGTGCCTCTACATTAGCATCAGTAGACCAGCTGTTTGCAGGAATGGATATTCCATTTAGTGCGAATTGCAAATTGATACCAGGTGGTGTTTAAGGCAACCCAAAAGTCAGCGAATGCAAAGCTAGTAGGTGTACAATTGAGGCGAGCGCTTGAGTAGTGGTGGTTGAGGTTTTACACACTGCATATCTTCATGTGTGTAAAAAAAGAGAGGAAAGGAAGATTCCATTGGAGGACAACAGTACAAGTTGTTTTTTTTAAGAATCGACTTGTCATTAGCATTTGATATATAATTAAATGTCATGAAATCGTCATAGCTATGCTGAAAGAGGACAAGATGTTGGGATGCCTGAATTTTTCATTGTCTATTTCTGTCAAGCTGGAATCAATTGCCAATGTTTCTATGGAAATATGACTGGAACAGCGTCAATTCAAATAATGCAATCATTTTGTGGGATTCATTAAGGGAGCTAATTGAGACCTACCTGTATGTCTATTCTTAGGAGGAGGAGGAGGAGGAGGAGGAGGAAATTATTCCTAAATTCACATATGGTTTGTACATAAAGGAGCTGTACATTTCTTGCAGTCTGCTAAATGTCTCAACTATTCTTAGACATTTATATTTACAGGCAAATGATGTCTACAGCATATAACTGGGGGTGGAAGTAAGGTTTGGAAAGCAACCAACATAATTGGAGGCCTGCCTTAAGTCTGGCCACCCAATTTACATATTCATTTATCCATGTGGGCAACTTCATAGAGTGACAGTGAAAACCTTGGAAGAGATACTCAAAACACCATGATGTGTCTATACCTACAAAGACCAGAACTGTGCAAGCTAGGGTATCTCTTGGGAAAGCAAAAGTTGGACTTTGAAGGAAGAGTATTAATGACCTCGAACTTTGGTATCGGAAAATTCTGTGGACAGTCAAGATAACAAACCAATGGATCACCCAACAAATCCACCCAGAGGTTTCACTTGAGGCACAAATGATCAGGATCCAAATGTCCTACTTTGGACACACCATATCAAGACCTAACTCTCTGGAGAAGACTCTGATTCTGGGAAAGGTGGAAGGGAAAAGGCGAGAACAGGGACCAACGGTAGGGATGGACTTAATTTACAGTATGTGCACCACTGGAAGACTTAAAGTTCCATCTTTCTCCTTCTGTCCTGGCCACTTTTTACAGAGGCACGATTGAGAGCATTTTAACAAACTGCATCACTTTTTGGTTTGGTGATAGCAGAGCCTCAGATAGAAGAAGGTCCATACAGAGTGTGGTAAGGACAGCCAAGAAGATCATAGGAAGCTCGCTTCCCGTTATTCAGGACACTGCTTATAAGCACTATGTGAGAGCTTGAAGTGTTGTTAAAGACCCCAGACTCCCACTTCACGGTCTGTGTCTGTTGCTCCGCTCTGGGAGGAGGTTTCGAAGTATTTATAGCAGAACTACTAGATTCTGTTCTGTTCCTTATGCCATCTGTCTTGTAAATTTGCAGGATTCTTTTTTTTGTGTGCCATTGTATATGTATACACTCGAACTAGATTGTGATGTTTCTCTGTGTCATATATGTGTGTGTATGTGGGTATATGCAGAATGGTATTTTTTAAGAGATGAATGCAATGAACTTTCATGTTAATGTATGCTGATTAGTGTACATTTAAAGTGACAATAAAGATTCTATTCTATTCTATTCTATTCTATTCTATTCTATTCTATTCTATTCTATTCTATTCTATTCTATTCTATTCTATTCTATTCTATTCTATTCTATTCTATTCTATTCCTATTCTATACTATTCTATTCTACCAAGTTGAAGATAGATCATCTTGGAGAAATTCTACCTATGTTGTCACTAAGAGTCAATATCAAAGAGTATCTCAAAGGTGCTTTTTCAAGAGGCAATTGGACTTTCTTGTTTTTCTTTGAAGACGTTTCACTTCTCATCCAAGAAGCTTCTTCAGCTCTGACAGGATGGTGGAGAATGGAAGGATTTATACTCCTTGCAGACAGCTGGTCATTTGCCTTCTTTTAGAGGGTTGTTGAGGCCACCTGGAGGTTTACATGTGTCCTCAGGGTCACTACTCACTACTAAACACTACTATTTGCACTACTTGGGTGACCCTGAGGATAAACCTCCAGGTGGCCTCAACGACTCTCTAAAACAGGCATGTCAAACTGCCGGCCTGCAAGCCGGATGCATCATACTGAAACCGCGCCCACCCCATTGCCGGCAATGGGGAAAAAGTCGTGATACGTCGCGCGACGTCACATGACGTCGCGAGTTTGACATGCCTGCTCTAAAAGAATGTAAATGACCAGCTGTCTGCAAGGAATATAAATCCTTCCATTCCCCACCATCCAGTCACAGCTGAAGAAGCTTCTTGGATGGGAAGTGAAATGTCTTCAAAGAAAAACAAGAATGTAAGTCCAGTTGCCTTGTGAAAAAGCACCTTTGGGAAAACTATGACCTGGATGGCTGAGAATCTCCATAGACATTTATCAAGAAAGCATTGTTTTCAGGCAGAGTACATTATTATTATTATTATTATTATTATTATTATCTTTTATTCATTAAACATGAACCTCAGTCAACTGAACATTCAAATTGGCTGGCGCTGATGGTTGACACGGGTTGCTACCAGCATTATTATTATTATTATTATTATTATTATTATTATTATTATTATTATTATTATTATTATTATTATTATTATTATTATTATTATTATTATTATTATTATTATTATATCCTTGGGGAGAAAACATACAAGTTGAGTCTAATTGGATGGCCTTCCCCTCCTTCAGCTGCCTCTCTTCTACACACCTATAAACATTTCAATTGCAGACACTGTTCATAAAGAACTTGATTTATCTATCCACAGGAAATGCTTCCAGAAGCAAATTGGGGCTGGGAGAGGGTGTGTGTTTTTCTTAAGGGAGGGGCACTTTTAAATAAGCTCTGCCTCTCTACAACCTCGTCTCCTGTATAGAAGGGGACAAGAGAGTGTGATTTTTGTGCGACCTGAATTTAATTTGAGCTGGAAAGGAAAACTTGAAATTTGCTTGCAGAAAGCAGATATTTGGAAATGGCTCTAATTCTCCACCGTCTCTGCCTGTTTGTAAAAAAGGATTTTCTAACTGCAAGGGATGTGGTGGGGTTTTGGAAAGCAAAAAGACAATGCTTTGAGATTTCTGGAGCAAATAATATATATATATATATACAGTATATATTCCAATTCATGCTGAACAACAAGCAAAGAGACCGTCAGAAGCAATACGTTTTGATGTGCCATACGGTTCGGCTGCTTGTAACAGATTAAAAAAAGCCACAACCCCAGAAATGATGGGCAGGCAGCCACCATGAAATACCACATTTAGCAAGCGTAGCCTTGCTTTCTTCCCTTGTTTTGCCTGAATCTACTAAATTTACGATTTAAATTCATGCACATCTACACTCATCCACCCAAACACACAGATTTGCGTACAGATATACTCAAACCTTCCCTCTCTACGGAAGTAGGGCTGGAAAGCATTACCTTGCTAAATTAAAGACAGCAAAACCTGGTTTTAACAAATTAGTTGAGGGAAAGGGGGTCCTCTATTCAGGAAGGCCTGTTATATACCAAGGGATGTTATCACGTTAACAACATTGTTTGAGGAACACTTCACTCCATGTGAAGACCTCACTTTAAAAAAGAAAAGAAAAAAGATATTGATAAGATAAGAGTGAGACTAGAGACGGGCGTCAAAGATGGTGGAAGGTCTGAGGGACAAAACGTATCAGGAGAGGTTGGAGGAACTGAATATGTACAGCCCGGAGGACAGAAAGGGAAGGAGGGACATGATTGAACCCTTTAAATATATTAAACGAATGAATAAGGTTCTAGAAGGCAGCGCTTTCAAACATAAGCGAAAATCACGAACACGGAGGCATAACTTCAAACGGACAGGAGGGAAATTTCTGTGGAGATTCTCAGTCATCCAGGTCATAGTTATCCCAAAGGTGCTTTTTCGTGAGGCAACGGGACTTCCTTGTTTTTCTTTGAAGACGTTTCGCTTCTCATCCAAGAAGCTTCAGAGCTGAAGAAGCTTCTTGGATGAGAAGCGAAACGTCTTCAAAGAAAAACAGGGAAGTCCAGTTGCCTCAGGAAAAAGCACCTTTGGGATGACAGGCTGGAAGTTCAAAAGTCATGTTAGAAAATATTAGTTCACAGATAAAGCAGTGGAAACTTGAAACCAACTTCCAGCGGAGGTAGCCAGATCAGTCATCAGTAACTGAATTTAAACATGCTTGGGATAAACACATGTCCACCATCTGACAAAAAATAATCAATAAAAAATAAAAAATAAAACAGGAAAATAAATAATAAATAAGTAAGTTGATAATGAAAGTTAATTAATGAAAAAGAAAACAAAACCAGGCAAACAAAAACTCAAAGGGCGGATTTAATAGACCACTCGGTCTTTTTCTGCCCTCAGTGTTTCTATCATTGTATCAAGGTCCAGAAAACTGAGGTTTTACTCTGTATGTTCAAAGACAGATATAAACAAGACATACCCAATTCCAGCAACCACCATTTATATGTTTTAGCCTCCAGTCCCCTAATCATCTTTGTTGCTCTTCTCTGTACTCTTTCTAGAGTCTCAACATCTTACACTTACACATAACTTACACTTATGACCATCGTATCATATGATAGCAAGTTGTGACTTCCCCCCCCCAATTTCCCACAATAATTGTCCATTGGGGAAGCTGTGATTCGCTTAGCAATCACCAAAAAAATAGTCAGAAAATCAGGTCTGACTCAACTTAGGTCTGTAATGACTTAGGATGGAAATTCTGGTTCCGATTATGGTTGTAAATCAAGGAATTCCTTACAGCCAAGAATCGCAAGTCTTTTTCTCACAGTTTCGCAGTGCAAAAGTGAACAGGAGAAACACCTGGGTTGCAGCTGAGGGTTGCTCAGCGAACAGTGATCCAAATCCTTATCATTCTGAGGACCAACTAGAGATGTCCACAGGGAGGTCAAAAAAGGTCAAGATGGTAGCTGTGACCCTGTGCTTCTTTTTTTTTAACCTGCATCGCACCTTCTAAAGCCCTTTTGCAGGTTGAACTGAAGCACCAGGCAGGCCTCACCAATAAGGCACCAAATAAACCAGGAAGGATGTATTTAATTCTTGTCTTTTTAATTGTTCTCATAAATACAATGGGTTTCACATTACTACTTTGATTACATCGTAAGCCACCCAGAGTCACTCTGGAAAGCAAGAAAGGTGGTCTATAAATAGCAATACCACTTCACAGTGCTTGACAGCCCTCTCTAAGGAGTTTACAAAGTCAGCATTATTGCCCCCAACAATCTGGGTCCTCATTTTACCGACCTCGGAAGGATGGAAGCCTGAGTCAACCTTGAGCTAGTCAGGATCGAACCGTTGGCAGTCGGCAGAGTTCGCCTGCGATACTGCCTTCTAACCACCTGTACCACCATGGCAATAGAACAGAACAGAACAGAACAAAACAGAAAAGAATAGCAACAGCAATGGCAACAGCAATAGCACTTAGACTTGTATACCGCCTTTTCTAAGCGGTTTACAGAATCAGCATATTGCCCCCAATAATCTGGGGCCTTCATTTTACCGACCTTGGAAGGATTGAAGCCTGAGTCCATCTTGAGCCGGTTGGGATCGAACTGCTGGCAGTCGGCAGAGTTTGCCTGCAATACTGCATTCTAAACCAATTCTAATACTGCTGTTTGTTTGCTTGTTTGTTTATTTATTTAATAAAAAGAGTTTTCTGTCTGAAGGGAACACTGGTAGATCTTTTTTTCCCCATCAATTCACCTCTTTGAGTTATTATTTCATTAAATTCCTTTGAGGGGAGAACGCACTGATTCTCCAATGCTTCATCAGTCAAGAACCCAGAGGGTGTACTCACCGCCACCAGAATCTGCAGGGCGCTGTGCATGACCTCGATGTAACGGTACTCCAACGCGCAACCGATCACAGAAACGTAGGAATGGCTGTCCAGACCTTTGATGCCGATCATGGGTGTCTCCTTCCTTACGCAACCAGGACCGTTCTCACTCCACCATGACTGGTGTTGGGAGATGTTAAACGTCAAAAGTTCACTGTCCTGAGAGGAGAAGTTAAAAACTCCAATGAACAATGCATTTTTTTTCAACTAAAGCTAGAGATCAGCTTTCGCACTCATCTAGGCTGTTCTTGCACAATGCAAAGCATTCTGTATACAGACAGCAAATGGGTTCATTCATCGTGCTAAGACATTTTAAAACTGCTGTTTGTTGAATGATACCATTGCCTCAGGTCATTGGCTTGCCAGTGACAAAGCCAAAGCCATGATGTAGAAGTTACCATGGTGGAGGTCAGTGCAGTATATTCAACCAGAAATCAAACAAACCGTATGAGTTAGAGTGATGTGTAAAGTCTAAATTTCCCATGCTGTCTGGGGAATTCGGAAAATTGAAGTCATTACTAAGGTGGGACTAGAACTCACCATCTCCTGGTGATTGGCCCGAAGTCACTGAGCCAGTTTTCATGGCTAAGGTGGGATTAGAACTCACTGTTTGGTGGTGATTGTGCCAAAGCCATCCAACTGGCTTTCATGGTTAAGGTGGGACTAGAACTCACCATCTCCTGGTGATTGGTCCAAAGTCACCCAGCTGGTATTCATGCCTAAGGTGGGATTACAACTCACCATTTCCTGGTGATTGGCCCAAAGTCACCCAGTTGGTTTTCATGGCTAAGGTGGGATTAGAACTCACTGTCTGGTGGTGATTGTGCCAAAGCCATCCAACTGGCTTTCCTGGTTAAGGTGGAACTAGAACTCACCATCTCCTGGTGATTGGCCCAAAGTCACCCAGCCAATCTTTTTTTAAAAAAAACCTCCAGTACCCCCAGTATTGGAGAACCTACAACTTCTGAAGGCAAGCCATTCACAACTGTTGCAGCAATGTTTTTTCACGCTTATGACCTTGCAGCTTCCCCACGGTCACTTGAGCAAAATTCAGACGCTCGGCAACTGGCTCATATTTATGACGGCTGTCGTGTCCTGGGATCACGTGGATCACCTTTTGCAGCTCTCTGACAAGCAAAGTCAAGATTCATTTGACAGCCGTGATACTAACTTAACAACTGCAGTGATTCACTTAACAACGGTGGCTAGAAAGGGTGCGTGCGTGCTTGGTAGAAGTAGGGTTTTGCTTAATCTACTTTACGTGATCTCATTTTTATGGATTAAGCAGGAAAAAAGGAGGGTTGAGGAGGAGGATATAAGGAGGAGGACCCTAAGAAGGACTTACATTTTAACTACTGTGTAATTATATTCACATAGCAGGTTAGGATTAAGGCTAAAATGAGACTGTGGATTTGTAGAATTGTGGATTTTTTTTTCTTTGCATGAGGTGAGAACTAAGCCACTCCTCCAAAGCAGGATGTATTAGATTAAGGAGTTACAACACATGAACAGGCTCAGAGATAAAGGAGGTTAAGGAGTCACAACACATGGACCGGCACACAATCATAGTTTCAACAACACATACTTTCAACATCATAGATTCAAAAAAAAAAAAAAAGGCCATAAGAAAAGTTAAGAAGGAAACAAAAAGCCCCCTCCAGATAGATAGATAGATAGATAGATGTAGACTGATGGAATAGATAGATAGACAGACAGACAGACAGACAGACAGACAGACAGACAGACAGACAGACAGACAGACAGATGTAGACTGATGGGATAGATAGATAGATAGATAGATAGATAGATAGATAGATAGATAGATAGATAGATAGATAGATAGATAGATAGATAGATAGATAGATAGATAGATAGATAGATAGATAGATAGATAGATAGATAGATATAGATAGATAGATAGATAGATGTAGACTGATGGGATAGATAGACAGACAGACAGACAGACAGACAGAATATCTATTATATTTTATTTCTTAATTTTCCGTGTGGTTGGACAATATCCCAATTGGAACATGTTATAAATAGCATTTTTGTTTACTGGAATAAACCATAATTGGTTAGGAGGATGCAACATGCTGAAGCCATAAATTATTATTCGCAAGCCACAAAAACTAGGTTTACATATTACTCCAAGCCAAACCCAAACAACCGCGGTATGATTTGGTAAACATTTACAGTAATAATACAAAATTAGCCCCATGTGCCTTATTAAAATTAGCCTGCCTGTGCTAAGTTAGGATTTCAAAGGAAAGGGTTTTATTTTCTGTAATTTACCCTCATAAATTGTCTTTGTTTACACAGGAAATGTTGACCTGGGAAAGAATTCATATATGACTAGTCTGGATGACAACACATTTCAATCAATCAGTATAGAGCTGGAAGGGACCTTGGAGGTCTTCTAGTCCAACCCCCTGCTCAAGCAGGAGACCCTATACCATTCCAGACAAATGCCTGTCTAATCCCTTCTTAAAATCCCCCAGTGATGAAGCACCCACAACTTCTGAAAGCAAGCTTCCCACACTTAATAATAATAATAATAATAATAAAGTTGGAAGGGACCTTGGAGGTCATCAAGTCCAACCCCCTGCTCAGGCAGGAAACCCTATACCATTTCAGACAAATGGCTGTCCAGTCTCTTCTTAAAAACTTCCAGTGTTGGAGCATTCACCGCTTCTGGAGGCAGGTTGTTCCACTGGTTAATTGTTCTAACTGTCAGGAAGTTTCTCCTTAGTTCTAGGTTGCTTCTCTCCTTGATTTGAGCTGTTTTCCCCTTTAGGATTTTCATCCATGGAATCTTTCCTAGGTTCTCCCTCAGTTTGTTAAAATCAGCTCTTTTGAAGTTTAAGACATTGGTTGAATTATTTTCTATTGCTTGTGTTTGCATTTTATTGAATTCCAGTATGACGTGGACATTTTCCCCCAAGGTAACTTCAACTCCCTCTATCACTTCTTTTCTATTAGTAAGAATTAGGTCCAGTATAGCTTTACTTCTAGTTCCCTCCTCTACCTTTTGGATGACAAAGTTGCACTGCAGAGTTTGTCTCCCAGCTGATATCAGGGTAATTAAAGTCTCCCATTACTACAGTGGTATGTTTCCTACATACATTTGTTAGTCGTTTAGCAAAAAGTTCATCTATTTCTCCTGCTTGGTTGGCTGGCTTGTAGTGTACTCCTATAGCAATGTCATTCTTTTTTCCTTTTAGATTGACCCATATGGATTCTAGGAGGTTTTCATCCTTGGTTCTGTGGGTTTCTGTATAGATGTAGTGATCTTTTATATATAATGCAAATCCACCTCCTCTTTTGTTAGGTCTGTTTCTTTTGAATAGTTTGTATCCTTCCATTTCTCCTTAAGGAACACGCTGGACAGGCCCATAACGTCCATTGCAAGTAGGGGAACTTATTTTATCAGCTTGAGCCTACAGTGCCAGTGGAACAGCCAATAAGACGTCTGAATGAGCGCAACTATTTATCCACATTCAACTCTATTCTAGGGCAACAGGAGATTTCATTCTATTTTTATTTATTTTACGTATTTATATCCTGCCTTTATTATATCTAAAATTCCTTCCTCCTCCTATTTTGCACACAACAGCCCTGTGAGCTAGAGTTGGTACGAGAGCTAGTTGGGTAATGAAACCTCTGCAAGAAAACAACCCAGCTCAGAGAGCACCAAGGACCCCACAGTCCTCTTCCTCCTCTCCATAACACCCACTCCCTTCGAGCACCGATGATGTTACCTAGTTGGGTAATGAAACGTCTGTAAGAAAGCAATCAATTCAGAGAGCCCCAAGGGCAGCTCCTCCTCCTCCTCCCTTCCAGCACTGATGATGTTACCTAATTGGGTAATGAAATGTCTGCAAGAACACAACCAAGTTCAGAAGGCAACAAGGACCCTACCAGTTTAATCCCGAACTACAAATATTTCGATTTCAAGATATGCGAATACCAGCGAAAAGGCAGTATTAAAGTGGCAAGGGATCTTCTCTAAAGAACAGAATATTTTGTCAAAAGAAGCAGAAATGGCTAGATAGAAGACCATGTTTTTGACCTTTTGGTTCCACGGAAGAGAGTTAGGAGAAATTTGGCTGTAAGTTGAATACAGTCATCATGCAGAAAGAATGAGAAATGAATCACAAAGCCAGCATTTGAGGAAAGAGTGAATGTGTAAAGAGGAAAGGGGAAAGTAACTAAGTGTGATTGGATGGCCTTGATAAGAATCCCCGAAAGAGAGAGGTGTGAAGTTCAAAAAACAAATGGAAGTGTTTTTTGGGGGATGTGATAAAAGCCAGGGTGATATCCAACGATAGCAAAACAATGGGGAAAATATAGTGAACAGTAATGTAGATCTAATTAGATTTCTTTGTTTTTTTTTAAACTCTGGCCTTTAATGTATTTTGCTGATTACTTCTTTTCTGGAACTTGGCTGATCATTGCCTGTCATGCTGAAAGAGAATAGCATGATGGATATTTATTATTTATTTATTTTAGATTTTTTACCCCACCTTTATTACTTTGTAAGTAACTCAAGGCGCTGAACATAGCTAATATTCCTTAGTCTTCCTCTTTTCACCAGCACAACAACCTTTTGAGGTGGACTGAGCTGAGAGAGAAAGACTAGCTCAAAGTCACCCAGCTGGCTTTCGTGGCTAAGGCGAGATTAGAACTCTCTGTCTCCTGGGGATTGGCCCAAAGTCATTCACCCAGGCTTAATGTCTAAGGTAGGACTGGAACTCACAGTCTTCTGATGATTGGCCCAAATCCACCCAGCTGGCTTTTCTGCCTAAGGCGGGACTAGAACTTGCATCAGAATAGAGCTGGAAGGGACCTTGGAGGTCTTTTAGCCCAGCCCCCTGCTCAAGCTGGAGATCTTATACCATTTCAGACAAGTGACTGTCCAGTTTCTTCTTAAAAACCTCCAGTGATGAAGCACCAAAATGTCTGAAGGCAAGCTGTCCCACTGTAAGGCCACACTTGGAATACTGCATCCAGTTTTGGTCACCACGATGTAAAAAAGATGTTGAGACTCTAGAAAGAGTGCAGAGAAGAGCAAGAAAGATGATTAAGGGACTGGAGGCTAAAACATATAAGGAATGGTTGCTGGAATTGGGTATGTCTAGTTTAATGAAGAGAAGGACGAGGGGGGACATGACAGCAGTGTTCCAATATCTCAGGGGCTGCCACAAAGAAGAGGGAGTCAAGCTATTCTCCAAAGCGCCTGAAGGCAGGACAAGAAGCAACGGATGGAAACTAATCAAGGAGAGAAGCAACCTAGAACTTCCTGACAGTTAGAACAATTAACCAGTGGAACAACCTGCCTCCAGAAGTGGTGAATGCTCCAACACTGGAAGTTTTTAAGAAGAGACTGGACAGCCATTTGTCTGAAATGGTATAGGTTTCCTGCCTGAGCAGGAGGTTGGACTAGATGACCTCCAAGGTCCCTTCCAACTTTATTATTATTATTATTAATTGTCCTCGCTGTTAGGAATTAAGGAGAAACTCCTGCTTGAGCAGGGGACTGGACTAGAAGACCTCCAAAGTCCCTTCCAGCTCTATTCTGATTCAAGTTCTAGTCCCTCTTTAGGCATGAACATGATCTCCTGGTGATTGACCCAAATTTAGCTAGCCAACTTTCATGCCCAAAGTGAGATTAGAATTCACCTGGCCCAAAGTCACCTAGCTGGCTTTCACAGCTAAAGCAGAACTTATGATCTCCTGCTTTCTAGCCTGGTGATGCCTTAACCGCTAGACCAAATTGGCTCAAACATATGAACACTCTACCATGGAAGAAGTGCCAGCCTGCTCCATTTTGCATAATAACCATGTTGCCGATATATGCTCTAGGGGATCTAAGCAACGACGACCCAGCCTGTCCGTCTGTAGACGGTACATGCAAAACCTCTAAAACTGTGAAAGGATTATACATCCGATTAACACATTTGAATATTTTCTGCCTAACACGTACACAATGAGGGCACGCCAGGCGAGGCGTCTCCTTTGGGAAATTGCAATGCAAATATTTCTCCTTTTTTGCAGGGACAGACGGAAGAGGCCGCGGGGCAGATGGGCTTCCACGCTCAACAGCATCCATTCGTTATCAAAGAAAGGCATGGTTAGGCCCCCTTCAGATGAATTCAGTCTGGGGAGACCAGATCTGAGAAGAGCTTGAAGGCAGAATAATTTTGCATGTTTTAAGAGGTGAAAAATGTATTATTAACCAGGAGGAAGAGGGAGTCTTTATATTTCTAAATCTTTGGGCTATTTGTTCTGAGCAGCCATTTCTCACTGAGCTATCAAGAAAATTGCAGGTATTCACAGAATAACAGAGTTGGAAGGGACCTTGGAGATCTTCTAGTCTAACCCTCTGCTCAAGCAGGAGACCCTATACCATTTCAGACAAAGGGTAGGATGCTGCTACCAGTGGTTACTATTTATTAAATGTATATGCTGCCCTATCTCACTGTCCGAAGCAATATAGGTAGTCCTTGACTTACGGCCATAACTGAGCCCAAAATTTCTGTTGCTAAGTGAGGCAGTGGTTAAGTGAGTTTTGCCTCATTTTGCAACCTTTTTCTTGCCACGGTTGTTAAGTGAATCACTGCGGTTATTACGTGAGTGACACAGTCGTTACGTGACTCTGATCTCCCCATTGACTTTGCTTGTCAGAAGGTCACAAAAGGTGATCCCGGGACCCCGGGACACCGCAACCGTCATAAGTACACGCCAGTTGCCAAACGTCCGAATTTTGATCACATGACCACGGTAATGCTGCAATGGTCATAAGTGTGAAAACCAGTCACAAGTCATTCCAAAGCACCTGAAGGCAGGACAAGAAGCAACGGATCGGATGGAAACTAATCAAGGAGAGAAGCAACCTGGAACTGAGGAGCAATTTCCTGACAGTGAGAACAATTAATCAGTGGGACAACCTGCCTCCAGAAGCTGTGAATGCTCCAACACTGGAAGTTTTTAAGAAGAGACTGGACAGCCATTTGTCTGAAATGATATAGGGTTTCCTGCCTGAGCAGGGGGTTAGACTAGAGGACCTCCAAAGTCCCTTCCAACTCTATTAATCTATTCTATATGAATTACACTTTTTATAGTGCCTTTATAACCTGGTCACTAAATAGTCACTAAACGAATGGTTGCATATTGAGGACTGCCTGTATTCCAGGTTGCTTACCTGAGTTTTGGATTGCCACCAGATTTTAGCAGATCAAGGAGAGGTTGCAACATGTTGCTAGAGGTAAAGAAAGGGTTCAGGGGGGCTAAGAATGTTTTGAAGGAAGGAAGGAAGGAAGGAAGGAAGGAAGGAAGGAAGGAAGGAAGGAAGGAAGGAAGGAAGGAAGGAAGGAAAGGAAGGAAGGAAAGGAAGGAAGGAAGGGGCTGAGGTGCAGATCTCTAGTATCAAGATCAGGAATACGTCATGTAAACATAGACCAGAAGACCTCCCCCTAAGTCCATATTGTTGTAAAAGCAGCACACCCGGAGCCCTGGTGACACAATGGTTAAAGCGCAGTATTACAGGCAAACTCTGCCCACAGCCTGAAGTTCGATCCTGATCGGGCTCAAGGTCGGTAAAATGAGGACCCTGACATTGTAAACTGTCCAGAGGGTGCTATAAAGCACTATGGGGTGGTGGTATATAAGCCTAAATGCTATGGAATGGGAAAACTCACCCTGGCCATCTTCCTGAGGACAACTCGCTGTGGGACAACGCGGGGACAATTCAACAAATACAAAAGTTTAATTAATTTCGACAGAACCGTGGCCGATAATAATAAAATGAAGTTCGATCCAGAAGTGCGAAAGTTACAATAATTTCGACGAAAACGTGGTCACCCATAATAAAAGCACCCGAATGAAACGATTAATACGGCGTTGAATTGTCCCATGGGGAGTTGCGGTGAGTTGGCCGTGGTGAGTTGTCCTAACTCAGGGGTAGGCAACCTTGGCTCTTTTATGACTCGTGGACTTCAACTCCCAGAATTCCTGAGCCAGCATGGCTCAGCTTGGAAACCTCTCCCTTTCCCCTCAGCATGGCTGGCTCAGGAATTCTGGGAGTTGAAGTCCACGAGTCATAAAAGGGCCAAGGTTGCCTACCCCTGTCCTAGACCCTAAATGCAATTAGCTATTCCTAAACCTATTTCTTCCAAAGAGAATCGGAGCCCGTCGTGGTTTCAGAAGAGAGAGGGAATAAATTATATCCCCCATCGGGGTCCGCAGAGGCTGCTCTGATCCTCATTTGCTGCTTCTCACCCATAATTCCACCTCTTGGTTGCTCTTCAGCTGGGTATCGGAGTCCAGATGGGGTCAAAGACGCAATCTGGAGCTAGCAGTAGTAGAAGCCGTAGTAATGAGCATCCCCAAGGGAGGATCGCCTTGCAGTGCAAAACTGCCCTCCTAACACTCAGAAGGGAGGGAAATGAAGAGACAGGGAAGAGAAGTAAAGCTGAGGGCAAACAAGAAACGCATAAAGGCAGTAATAAAGCACCACCGAGGATAGGCAGGTAGTCCTCGACTTACGAGCCCAGAATTGCCGAGTGAGAAATTTGCGAAGTGAGTTTTGCCCCCCTTTACGACTTTTCTTGCCACAGTTGTTAAGTGAATCACTTGCAGTTGCTAAATGAGTAACACGGTTTATTAAGTGAATCTGAATGCCCCCGTTGACTTTGCTTGACAGACGTTTGCAAAAGAGGATCATGTGATCCCGGGACAACCTGCAACCGTCATAAATATGAACCAAGCATTTGAATGTAAGTCACGTGACCACAGGGATGCTGCAGTGGTCATAAGTGTGAAAAATAGTCCTGTCATTTTTTTCCCAGTGCTGCTGTAACTTCGAACGGTCACTAAATGAACTGTTGTAAGTTGAGGGCTACCTGTAGTCCTAAAAAAACAGTACATGGACTACTGAAATAGGCTCTGCATGGTCCTGCTTCTGGAGACTGCCCAAAGGCTACACAGAGTGCAGCTAAACATGGATGTTACACCTGAGTTCCAGCTTCCGAGTATAGGTAGTCCTCAACTTACAACCATTCATTTAGTGACTTATGACCCTTTTCCACACTTAACACTGTTGCAGCATCCCCGTGGCCACATGATCAAAATTCAGCCACATGGCAACTGGTTCGTATTTACGACGGTTGCCGTGTCCCGGGATCATGTGATCCTTTTTTGCAGCCTTCAGACAAGCAAAGTTAATGCGGAAGCCAGATTCACTTAACAGCTGTGTTACTAGCTTAACAACGGCAGTGATTCACTTCAAGAAAGGTCGTAAACTGGGGAAAGATTTGCTTAACAATTTTTCTCGCTTAGCAACAGAAATGTTGGACTCAGTTGTGGCTGTAAGTCAAGGACTATCCGTATACTGTACATGCAGAGCGTAAGAGTCCTCCGACTGGCAAGATGCTGTCCGCAGGTGTGAAACAATAAAGAACTCAGCTTGGAGGATTCACACTTGTCGTTCTTGGTTTGGGGTGTGTGACAATTGGAGATGTTGAATGGGAAGGTGTCAGGTGCAAAGGATCAGGGCCATATGTTAAGTCACAGTTCAGAAGATGTATTGCTCAAGTCTACTATACACAAGACTCCAGCCAACTAAAGTTCAATACTAAATTGGCACCAGATAAGAATTGACAGAATTCAGGAGGGGTTAGATTTAGACCATTTGTGGGAACGTAAGGATTCTAAGCTGATGATGTGCTTAATTTCATCCCCTCCCCCCAGCTCTGCCTGCTCTTCTCCTATGGATGGAAAGCTTAGTACTCCATGATGTTGCTTCTTTGGATGCTTTTAAGGTACAACTATCACCGGAGAGAAAACATAATGTAAAACATAACGTAACGTAGAGAAAAGCAAGGTTTTACACTTAGGCAAGAAAATTCAAAAGCACAGGCACAGACTGTCTCAATAGTAGCAACTGCAAGAGGGATCTTGGAGTCCTGGTGGACAACCATTTAGAGATAATAATAATAATAATAATAATAATAATAATAATAATAATAATAATAATAATAATAATAATAATAATAATAATAATAATAATAATAATAATAAGAAGAAGAAGAAGAAGAAGAAGAAGAAGAAGAAGAAGAAGAAGAAGAAGAAGAAGAACAACAACAACAACAACAAATAATAATAATAATAATAATAATAATAATAATAATAATAATAATAATAATAATAATAATAATAATAATAATAATAATAATAATAATAATAATAATAATAATAATAATAATAATAATAATAATAAAGCTGGAAGGGACCTTGGAGGTCATCGAGTCCAACCTCCTGCTCAGGCAGGAAACCCTATACCATTTCAGACAAATGGCTGTCCAGTCTCTTCTTAAAAATTTCCAGTGTTGGAGCATTCACCACTTCTGGAGGCAGGTTGTTCCACTGGTTAATTGTTCTAACTATCAGGAAGTTTCTCCTTAGTTCTAGGTTGCTTCTCTCCTTGATTAGTTTCCATCCGTTGCTTCTTGTCCTGCCTTCAGGCGCCTTGGAGAATAGCTTGACTCCCTCTTCTTTGGGGCAGCCCCTGAGATATTGGAACACGGCTATCATGTCCCCCCTCGTCCTTCTCTTCGTTAAACTAGACATACCCAATTCCAGCAACTGTTCTTTATATGCTTTAGCCTCCAGTCCCTTAATCATCTTTGTTGCTCTTCTCTGTACTCTTTCTAGAGTCTCGACATCTTTTTGAGCCAACAGAGTGCGGCAGCAGCCCAAAAGGCCAACGCAATTCTAGGTTGCATTAATAGAAGGATGGAATCAAGGTCACATGAAGTAGTAGTACCGCTGTACAAAGCCGTGGTAAGACCACATTTCGAATACTGCATCCAGTTTTGGTCACCCCAATACAAAAAAGATGTTGAGACTTTGGAAAGAGTTCAGAGAAGAGCAATAAAAATGATTAGGGGGCTGGAGGCTAAAACATATGAAGAATGACTGCAGGAACTGGGCATTCCTAATCTAGCAAAAAGAAGGAGCAGGGGTGACACGATAGCAGTCTTCCAATACTTGAAGAGCTGCCACAAGGAAGAGGGAGTCAAGCTATTCTCCAAAGCATCTGAAGGCAGGACAAGAAGCAACGGATGGAAACTAACCAAGGAGAGAAGCAACCTGGAATTAAGGAGAAACTTCTGAACAGTGAGGACAATTAACCAGTGGAACGGCTTGCCTTCAGAAGTTGTGGGTGCTTCATCACTGGGGGGGGGGAGGGATTTAAAAAAAGACTGGACAGCCATCTACCAGAAATAGTATAGGTCTCCTGTGAGAGCAGGGGTTGGACTAGATGACCTCCAAGTCCTTTCCAACTCTATTACTGTTCCTGTTGCTGAGATCCATGCAGATGTTTAAAGACTAATGACCTACAGTCAGAGATTTGAGGAGGCTGCTTTAGCCACAACCCAGCAGCGGAATGAAAACTTGGATGCAGCATTTCCGAGGACGCCATTACAGGATTCCTCTCCGCATCCTGAGCCAGAGGGGTGAGAGGAGAATTTAATTTCTCTCCCACCTCCTCCTCCTCCTCCTTTTCCATCGGGATCGTCACCTGTTTGCACGGAAAAGGACACCCGTTCCCGCCAGCTAGCAAATCAACAACTCCATCCTTTCTACCTCACTGCACTTCCTCGCATTTTGTCACTAGATATTAACCTTCGGCTGACAAAGACAGATCAGCCCAGCTACATTGCCACGGGGAAAAATAAATAGATAAATGTGGAAGTTAGGAGCAGGGAGACGAATTTTTCTATATATGCCTTTTGCCCTTCGACATTTAGAGACCAGGATACATTTCCCCTTCAGTGTTGACACAGATTGTCTGCCAGTTGCCTGATTTAGAACAAGATCCGGCAAAGAAGATGACCTATGATACTCTTTCTGGATTTCCAGGATGTTCTTTATTGGGATTTTTGGCCCTCATTCCTCGCATAAATTCTGCTTATTTTGGAAGGCTTCAATTTGAAAAGAAAGATTTGAAAAAAAACAACCACATGATTTTCTATCCTCTCCAACATCAGTGAGCCCGAAGGACAGCGTGAATTTGTATGTCCAGATAGTCCTGGACATACAGCCACAATTGGGCCTAAATTTCTTTTGTTGCTAAGAGAAAGAGTTGTTAGCTTAATTTTGCCCCATTTTATGACCTTTCTTGCCACCATTGTTAAGTGAATCACTGCAATTGTTAAGTTTGTCACAGGGTTGTTAAGTGAATCTATCTTCCCCATTGACTTTGTTTGTCAGAAGGTTGCAAAAGACGATCACATGACCCCAGGACACTGCAACCGTCATAAATATGAGTCAGTGGCCAAGCATCCGAATTCTGGTTACTTGACCATGGGGATGCTGCAACAGTCACTGCCGTTGTAACTTCGAACAGTCATTAAAGAAATGGCTGCAAGTTGAGGACCAGCTGTACCTCTTGGGAATCAACTTTAAGTCAGCAACAAATGCCCAAATATTCAATATTCTTTCCAACATTCCATCCAAATCTTAAATCATTTCATTTTGGTAGAATTTTGATAAACTACCGTATAAAGGGCATACACAAAAAGAGGAGAAGGTCAAAGAACACGAGGCAGACCCAGGAGATGATGGAGAGACAACATCAAAATCACACCACAACAACATCAATTAACAATGATTGAGGCCACCAGAAGAGCAAGAATCAGAACTTTGTATCTCCCTTGACAGAAGGAGAGGAGGAGGAGGAGCAGGAGGAGGAGGAGGAGGAGGAAAAGGAGGAGAAGGAGAAGGAGAAGGAGGAGGAGAGGAGGAGGAGAGTGAGGAGGAGGGAAGAGAAGGATGGCAGGAGGAGGAGGAGGAGGAGGACAAGGAGTGAGGAAGGAGGAGAGGAAGAGGAGGAGGGGAGGATGGAGAGGAAAGGAGAGGAGGAGGAGGAGCAGGAGGATGAGGAGGAGGAGAAAAGGAGGAGAAGGAGAAGGAGAAGGAGGAGGAGAGGAGGAGGAGGAGGAGGAGGAGGTAGAAGGAGGAGGGGAGAGGAGAGAGGAGGAGGAGGAGAGGAGGAGGAGGAAGGAAGGAGGGAGAAGGAGAGAGAGGAAGAGGAGGAGGTAGGAGGAGGATAGGAGGAGGAGGAGGAGGAGAAGGAGGAGGAGGAGGAGGAGAAGAAGGAGGAGGAGGAGGAGGAGGAGGAGGAGGAGAAGAGAGAGGAGGAAGAGAAGAAGGAAGAAGAGGGAGAAGAAGAGAAGAAGAAGAAGAAGAAGAAGAAGAAGGAAGAAGAAGAAGAAGAAGAAGAAGAAGAAGAAGAAGAAGAAGAAGAAGAAGAAGAAGAGAGAGGAGGAGGAGGAGGAGGAGGAGGAGGAGAGGAGGAGAAGGAGGAGAAGGAGAAGGGGGAAGGGGAAGGAGAGGAAGAGGAAGAGGAGGAGGAGGAGAAGGAGAAGGAGAAGGAGAAGGAGAAGGAGAAGGAGAAGAAGGAGAAGGAGGAGAAGGATTCCACATTCTAAGCTGCATGAAACAGAATGAAATCCCATCAAAACTGTTAACACCATAAATTTATTTTATTGAATATTTCCACTGCTTAGGAAATCCTGAATTCTAGCATTCCAGACAGCCATAGAGGAAGAATAGCTATTTTTCCTGGAGTAATCCAATACTGTCAATCAACTGCAATTCTCAGAATCCTTCGGGAGAAGCCAAGTACAACAAAGGCATCAATATTGGGAAGGTTTGTTTTCAGTCTGGATCATCTCCCAGTGTGTAAGGCTAATATTGTGGAAATTGATTTGCAACTGTCACCGAATTCCACTCTCTATATAGAGGTGTAACTGAATATTTACTTTGTTTTTCTAAGCTGTTCTCAGTTCTTCATCTCCAAAACAACTCTTAACATCTTTTATTTAAATCTATCCTTGAAAAAACTTAAATACAACGAGAGGTGTATTCTGGAAAAAAAACCAAACCATACCACTTTTAGTTCAGACAGACACTGTTCATTTAGGCACTGGAGAGAAAATGTACTTCTAGCTACTCACATCTGACCCACATCAAACAATTCTCTAGAAGGACTGGAATTACACACCAACATTTGCACGCAGGAAGAACTGCTGGACAAAATTTCAGGTAGTCCTCGACTTACAACCACACTGAGCTCAGAATTTCCTGTTGCTAAGCAAGATAGTTGTTAAGCGAATTTTGCCCCCTTTTATGACCTTTCTGGCCACAGCTGTTAAATGCACTGCAGTTGTGAAGTGAATAAGGCGGAGGTTGTGTGAATTTGGTTTCCCCACTGATTTTGCTTCTCAGAAGGTCGCAAAAGGGGATCACATGACTCTGGGACACCGCAAGTGTCATAAATATGAGTCAGTTGCCAAGCATCTGAATTTTGATCATGTGACCATGGGGATGCTGCAACGGTCATAAGTGTGAAAAACGGTCATAAGTCACTTTTTTCAGTGCCGCTGGAACTTTGAACTATCAATAATAGCAATAGCACTTAGACTTCTATACCGCTTCACAGTGCTTTACAGTAGGGGTCCTCAACCTTGGCAACTTTAAGACTTGTGGACTTCAACTCCCAGAATTCCTCAGCCAGCAAAGCTGGCTGAGGAATTCTGGGAGTTGAAGTCCACAAGTCTTAAAGTTGCCAGGGTTGTAGACCCCTGCTTTACAGCCCTCTCTAAGCGGTTTACAGAGTCAGCCTCTTGCCCTCAGCAATCGGGGTCCTCATTTTATTGAATCTCGGAAGGACGGAAAGCTGAGTCAACCTTGAGCCGCTGAGACTCGACCTGCCGACCTGCTGGCAGCCGGCAGTCAGCAGAAGTAGCCTGCAGTGCTGCCTTCCAACTACTGCACCACCACAGCTCCTAAACAAACGGGTTGTAAGTCAAGGACTACCTATACCAGGGGTCCCCAGCCTGTGGGCCGTGGCCTAATCACCACTGGGCCGTGTGAGTGACCGGTCGGCGCTTGCGTGTCTGCGCGCACACCGCCCCACTTGCACGAGAATGTCACAGGTGGTCGCAGTCCCATGAGCATCGTCATGGGTGCTCGCTGTCCCACTCATGCAAGCCTTGCTGCGGGCGCTTGTGGACCCACTTGCGTGAGTGTTGCCGCGAACGCCGTGGGCACTCATGCAGCGCACACACGCACACACACACACATGCACCTGCCCCTCCCACAGAATCATCCCCTCTTTCCCTCCTCTCTCTGCTCCGGCCGCCAATCTGGAAAGGTTGGGGAAGAGATTGACCTATACTGGGCCACTGAGGTCGGCTGATAGTCTGCGTGGACACATAAGACGTCTCGCTGTATTTTTGTCTAAAAGAAGAGCTTTGAAATCTTAAAAGCCCTGCCGAAGGAAGGAAAGTGTTTGAAGGCGAAAAAGGAATCCACACAACAACACACAGCGAGAGTGGAGGATGTTCAAGAAATTAATTTGCTCCTCGAACTGTGCAAGGAAGCTCGCAATGACTGATAGCCTTTTCTTTGAAGAGGCGTTAAAGCACTAAATTGGATTCAGTTTATGGAAGGATAATTTAATCCCCTCTTCCACACACACACACCCTTTCTCTTTCCAATCTGAATCTTGTGTGATAACCAGCAGACGCTTCACTCACAAGACCTCTTGACCCACACTTGGCTCTCGCTTAGCAGATTCTTTCCACCAGCGGACTTGAGACACCGCCCCATGCCATGCCACTCCCCCCTCCCCACCGGCCAGGCCCCTTTGCCCCCCCCCCTCTTTTCGTTATTCCTGGATGCTCAGAGCCCAACGTCACTCACCTTCGAAAGACCGCCGACCTCCAAATAAAAGCAGATGATGAAAATGTTCCAGGTGACCCAAATGGCCGTCCAGATGGCATACTGGGTGGAGGGATGGGACATGCAAGGAAGAGGGGGGGGGGGAAAGGGAGGGAAAAAAAACCACAATCTTATTGCTTATTGAAAATGTTTTTTTTTTAAATCACCTTTCCCAAACCATCTACGCCACACCTCCTCTTCACAACCTGTTTTCCTTGTTACCTTCTGAGAGATAACATATATATATATATGTTAAATTTGGATTGCTAACAAAGAGTTAAAGGGAAGCTGATATAGCTATTTCAAGCTCCTTAGCTCTCATCAGCCAGAGCTAAGGAGCTTGAAATAGCTATACCAGCTTCTCTTTAACTCTTTTGTTAGCAATCCAAATTTAACATAAAAATGATTGTCGCAGTAGCGACTGCTGCCTATGGATAGCCCTAGATTGGGGCTGATACAGGCAAAAGATTTATTCTTCCCATATTTGGGCTGACCAGGTGCATCATAAATATATATATATATATAATGTGTGTGTGTGTGTTTGTGTACATACATACACACATATATATATAAATATATATTGTATATAAAAAATAAGCCCCAGTTAAGATCGTCAGCCAGACGGACGCATTTAGTACCGTATTTCCCCGAAAATAAGACCTAACCGGAAAATAAGACCAGGTCTTATTTTGGGGAAAATATGGTATGTGTGTGTGTGTGTGTATGTATATAGTATAGGCATATGTGTGTTATGTATGGGTATGGGTAGATATATACTTTCCTTTGAGAGCAGAGAACAGAATTTCATTTTTAATGTGGGTCAGTGTGATCACCGTAAAATTGATAATCAAGGTGATCTTATCTAAGTACAAGTAGTCCTTGACATACAATTCATTTAGTGACCATTCAGAGTTACAACAGCACTTATGACCATTATTCACCCTTACGGCCGTTGCAGCATCCCCGTGGTCACATGGTCAAAATCCACACACTTGGCAACTGGCTCATATTTATGACGGTTGCAGGGTCCCGGGGGGTGGAGGGGAAACATGTGATCCCCTTTGGTGACCTTCTGACAAGCAAAGTCAAGGGTGGAAGCCAGATTCACCTCACAACTGTGTGACTAGCTTAACAGCTGCAGGGATTCACTTCACACCTGTAGCAAGAAAGGTGGTAAAATGGGGGCAAAACTCACTCAACGTTCTTGTGGTGTCTTGAGAAAGGACCTTGCATTCTAACAAGCAAAGTCAATGGGGAAGTCAGTGGCAGTGGAGCTTCAGGCGTGAGCGTGAGTGCCCGCCGCTCACACAAGTGGAGCTGCATGCACATGCTTGCCCACTGCTTGTGCAGCCTGGTTCTGAACAGGATGCAGTAGGCAGCCACGGACCCAGCGATTGGAGACACCTGCACTAGGAAACCTAGATCTGGGAAATGTCTCTGGAGATTCTCAGTCATCTAGGTCATGATTGTCCCCAAAGTGCTTTTTCACGAGGCAACTGGACTTCCTTTTTTCTCTTTGAAGACCTTTCACTTCTCATCCAAGACGCTTCTTCAGTTCTGACTGGATGAGAGTCATTGATGAGAATCCTTTCAACAATTTCAAGAAGGCTCCACACTCATTTGCACTACTCAGGTGACCCTGTTGCTGTTGTTAGTTGCGAAGTCGTGTCCGACCCATCGCGTCCCCATGGACAACGTTCCTCCAGGCCTTCCTGTCTTCTACCATCTTCTGGAGTCCATTTAAGCTCACGCCTACTGCTTCAGTGACTCCATCCAGCCACCTCATTCTCTGTCGTCCCCTTCTTCTATTGCCCTCAATCTTTCCCAGCATCAGGCTCTTCTCCAGTGAGTCCTTTCTTCTCATTAGGTGGCCAAAGTACTTGAGTTTCAACTTCAGGATCTGGCCTTCTAAAGAGCAGTCAGGGTTGATCTCCTCTAGGACTGACCTAGGGGACTCGCAGGAGTCTTCTCCAGCACCATAGTTCAAAGGCCTCAATTCTTTGGCGCTCAGCCTTTCTTATGGTCCAACTTTCACAGCCATACATTGCAACTGGGAAAACCATGGCCATGACCCTGAGGACACAGAAAAACCTCCAGGTGGCCTCAATGACTCTCTAAAAGAAGGCAAATGACCAGCTGTCTGCAAGGAATATAAATCTTTTCATTCCCTACCATCCAGTCAGAGCTGAAGAAGCTTCTTGGATGGGAAGTGAAATGTCTTCAAACAGAAAAAAAAAAAAAAAGTCCAGTTGCCTTGTGAAAAAGCACTTTTGGAACTAGATCTGAGAACTGTATTTTCAGACTTCTAAGATTCTGTTAATGTAGCTTTACAATAAAATGAATTAGCTTAGTTGGTTATGTTTCCTGCCTGGCAGCCTAGTAGTACTGACATCAGCCCTGGCAGGTAACAATGTGATTAATCAAATTGGGGAGAGTTAGTCTTGTGGCTGTTTGGAATGTAAAGACCCCCAAGGCTCCGTTACATAATGCAAAGACTAATGATGATTACCATGGATGGCCAACTCCATATAAGAACAATCCCACAGGCAAACACCCTTTAGGCTGGCAATTAAAAGCTGCAGCCACTTGTATTATGAACTGCCAGATTGTTGCATTGTTTCCCCCCCCAAAAGGCTGCAGAACAAAGTGAAAACACTTGATTGAAGTGCATTAAGTCTCCTCCATTGGAAGGGGTAGATCAAAAGCAATTATCTGCTTGCAATCTCAGTGGTCCTGATCGCAGTCAGATGTGTTATGGGAAATAGACAAGCTGAAGACTTGATTGCATATTTGAATTTGTGTAAACAGCAACAGGCCAGCTTTCAAAGGATCAGGCGTTCCTATGGAAAAAAAGACACCCAAATTTCCCTTTTCTGGCAGATTGTGAAAATGTGATTGGAAGTTTTCCTGGATCACCCCAGGAATTAAAATTGGCCCTGCAGCTGCTCCAAGCAGCAGAGGAAATATTTGCATTAATGGTGGGATAAATAGAGGAAATCCTCAACTTACAACCACAGTTGGGACCAGAATTTCCATTACTAAGCAAGGTGTTCAGTCAGTTATACCTGATTTTATGACTTTTTTTTTTTTGCCATGTTGTTCAGTGAATCTTTGCTGTTGTTAAGTGAACCAAACAGTCATTAAGCAAATCCAGTTTCTCCCATTGAGTTAGCTTGTTGGAAGCCAGCTGGGAAGGTGATCACATGACCCTATGGTGCTGTGACCATTGTAGATACAGGCGGATTGCCAACTGCCCGAATGTTGATCTGATGACTGTGGGGATGCTGAGACAGTCGTAAGTGCGAGGACCAGTTGTCAGACACAATGGCACTGAAGAAAGTGATTTATGACCGTGTTTCACACTTACGACCATTGCAGCATCCCCGTGGTCACATGAGCAAAATTCAGACTCTTGGCAACTGGTTCATATTTATGACCGTTGTCCTAGGATCATGTGACCCCTTTGGCGACTTTCTGAGAATCAAATTCAATGGGGAAGCCAGATTCTCTTAACAACTGTGTTACTAATTTAACAACTGCAGTGACCCACTGAACAACTGTCGGAAAAACATGGGGTAAAACTCACTTAACAACTTAACAATGGACTACCTGTAGCCACCAGTTCTGGTGGCCTGGTTCCACCATTTAGTTCTATGCAATAATCTGCACAGAATTTGCAATACCTATGCAATAATCTTCCAATAGTTAAGTCTCGTTGAAACCAGTGGGCGCCAAATCCCCATTTGGCTATTATTCCAATGCCAGCCTTGGAATCGTTAGCAAACTCACCACCACAATGTAGCGTGGTCTGTACTGGATTGTCCCAAAAAGGCCCAGAATCACCATGATGATGTGGAGGAAATTGGCCAGAATCGGAGCCCATTGGTAGCCCAGAAAATCGAAGACTTGTCTCTCTAAAGCAACAAGCTGGAAAAGAAGGGGGGGGGAAGGAAAAGATAATTTGCACATCCATATATTATGAAATCCACTTTATAATACCTTGGTAAGGCCACACTTGGAATACTGCATTCAAGTTTCAGTTGCCACGATATAAAAAAAGACGTTGAGACTCTAGATTCTAGAAAGAGTGCAGAGAAGAGCAACTAAGACGATTAAGGGGTCTGCAGGATAAATTGTATGATGAACGGTTAAAGGAACTTAGGTATGTTGAGCCTAATGAAAAAAAGGATTAGGAGTGACATGATACCCATCTTCCGATATTTGAGGGGTTGCCACAAGGAAAAGGGGGGGGGGTCAATCTATTCTCCAAAGCACCTGAAGGCAGGACAAGAAGCAACAGATGGAAACTAATCAAGGAGAGAAGTAATCTAGAACTAAGGAGAAATTTCCTGACAGTGAGAACAATTAAGCAGTGGAATGGTTTTGCCTCCAGAAGTTGTGGGTGAGGTCCCTCTTCCCCCCTGCCTCTCCCCGGGCCACCAAGCCACAAAGGTTGGGAACTGATACATCATTGTTGTTAGTTGCGAAGTCGTGTCTGACCCATCGTGACCCCATGGACAACGTTCCTCCAGGCCTTCCTGTCCTCTACCATCTTCTAGAGTCCATTGAAGCTCACGCCTACTGCTTCAGTGACTCCATCCAGCCACCTCATTCTCTGTCGTCCCCTTCTTCTATTGCCCTCAATCTTTCCCAGCATCAGGCTCTTCTCCAGTGAGTCCTTTCTTCTCATTAGGTGGCCAAAGTACTTGAGTTTCAACTTCAGGATCTGGCCTTCTAAAGAGCAGTCAGGGTTGATCTCCTCTAGGACTGACCGGTTTGATCGCCTTGCAGTCCAGGGGACTCGCAGGAGTCTTCTCCAGCACCATAGTTCAAAGGCCTCAATTCTTTGGTGCTCAGCCTTTCTTATGGTCCAACTTTCAGAGCCATACATTGCAACTGGGAAAACCATGGCCTTGACTATACGTACTTTTGATACATCATAGCTGGGCGAATCTTTCATGTCATGGATCCTACGATGTTGTGAACTCTACAGTGGGTCCATAAACCAAATTAAAGTTGAGCACTGTTGGGATCTAGAAAGGAGGGAGGGCTTTCTGATCTTGGTTGTTTTCTTGCAGAGATTTCATTACCCAACTAGGTAACGTCATCAGTATAAGAAGAAGGTGGGGTTTGCTCTCTGTTTATATGCAAGTGTTGGTGGGAATGTTCTTGGTGGTTCTTTAATTAGGCTGTATTTACAGTAAGGGCAAACCACTTGTATATAAACTGAGCAAACCCCACTCCTTTCCAGCACTGATTATGTTACCTAATCTGGTAATGAAATGTCTACAAGAAAACAACCAAGCTCAGAGAGCACCAAGGACCCCACAGTCCTCCTCCTTCTCCTCCTCCCTCCCTCCTTCCCTCCCTCCCTCCCTCTCTTCTAGTACTGATGATGTTACCTAGTTTGGTAATTAAATGTTTGCAAGAAAACAATGAAGCTCAGAGACCCCTTCATTTCAACCCTGAGCTACAAATATTCTCCTTCAAATGCTTAAATATAGTTTTGTGTCTCTTAAAAGTTTTCTCCCAGACAGATCTCCAACTCAACAACCCGTTGCTTCTTCTCTGGCCTTCATGAGAGATGGCCTCATGGTTATTTTTCTCAACTTAGAAAACGTTTAGAAAAGCATTTGAAAGTGATATTCTCCAAGTCCAGGGGAGCCCATTACACGAGTAAGGAGGCAAGCACCCCCAGCAATCTCGATTGAAGCATCTGGGGAAGTGGAGAAAGGAAGGCTATATTTCATTTCAAAATCAATTTTCTTTGCATCATCGGTGCCAGTGGGAAGGGGTTAAAGCATTTAATCTTCCATTAGGAAGATCAAAAGACATACGATGATGACATTTAGAAATTTTGGATTCAGACCGGGTAGCTGGAGAACACATGATTGCAATCGGTTTACTCAATCGGGCATTTAATTAGCATGGTTTGTTGCATTAACCCAAAAAGTACAGATAAAGAACCAGCATTTACATATTAGCTTAACCATCAAGGAAAGGATGGGCAAGCTAATAGATTAGCACTGCATAGGCTTGAAAGGGATAACCTTGTGCTGCCAGATATTGTAAGGATGAATCCAACTTTCCTTCTTGTAAGGATGAATCCAACTTTCCTTCTTAGAACATAAAATAATGGGGTTGGAAGGAACCTTTAGTCCAACCACCTGCTCAGGCAGATGATCCATCACTGGAGAATTTTAAGAGACCAGACAGTCACTTGTCTGAAATGGTATAGGTTTTGTGCTTGAGCAGGGGCTGAACTAGAAGACCTCCAAAGTCCCTTCCAGCTATATTCCTAATTCTATTCTATTCTATTCTATTCTATTCTATTCTATTCTATTCTATTCTATTCTATTCTATATTCCATATTCTATTCCATATTCTATTCCATATTCCATATTCCATATTCCAATTCTATTCTATTCTATTCTATTCTATTCTATTCTATTCTATTCTATTCTATTCTATTCTATTCTATTCTATTCTATTCTATTCTATTCTATTCTATTCTATTTCTTATTCCAAATTCTATTCTGTTCCATATTCCATATTCTATTCTATTCTATTCTATTCTATTCTATTCTATTCTATTCTATTCTATTCTATTCTATTCCATATTCCATATTCCATATTCCATATTCCATATTCCATATTCCTATTCCATAGAAATGGCTGCCCAATCTCTTCTTAAAATCCTTCAGTGATGGAGCACCCACAATTTCTAAAGGCA
This sequence comes from Azemiops feae, assembly GCA_023970755.1. Lineage (NCBI taxonomy): Eukaryota > Metazoa > Chordata > Lepidosauria > Squamata > Viperidae > Azemiops > Azemiops feae. The sequence goes on from JALGBA010001274.1 coordinate 198,882, forward strand.
ACCCGTTCTACTGGTTGATTGTTCTCACTGTTAGGATGTTTCTCCTTAGTTCTAGGTTGCTTCTCTCTTTGATTAACTTCTGTCCATTACATCATATTACTCTTTTTTCATTATCTATCTATCTATCTATCTATCTATCTATCTATCTATCTATCTATCTATCTATCTATCTATCTATCTATCTATCTATCTATCTATCTATCTATCTATCTATCTATCATCTATCATCTGCCCCCCCCCCTGACTCTGTCTCTGCTATCAATATACTGAACCACACTTCAATATGAAGGTTGTTTGCATTCAGTGATCAATACTTTGAGATGTTTAATTCTTTGCTGCTACTGTATAAGTACCGAACCCTGAGAAGAAGGAGAGACTTATATTTTTGGCATATTTTAATTGTTTCCCCTCCCTCTCTCCCCCCCAGCTTTTGGGATTATTTTGTCTGAGGAATACTTGATTATTTGTATCAGAATTTTTGCAAAGCCTGGCCTGGAGAATAAATGGATGCTAAGCTGAAATTGGAGAAGATACCGCTTTTGGTGTCTGTTTGTGTTTGTGGGTGTGAGATTTATACTGGCACTAGGGATAGGCAGGGTAATGTTCTTGAGAACTAATTTCCTCCTGGGTAATTTTTTTAATTACAAAAAAAACTTAAACAAAAGCTAGTATGGTGGAAGGCAAATCGACGGCCTGTATCTTTGCATTTATTTGCCGGAACAGTTTGGAGCTGTACGTAAAAACTTCCTTTGGTTGTTGAAAGTATCTGTCGGTAGTCCTCATTTAGTGACTGCCTCAGATAGTGACCAGTTATGTCAAGGATGAAAAAGTAACTTTGTGAGCAATGCCAACATTTATGACCCTTGTAGCATCTCTCTCCCTCCCTCCCTCCCTCATGCGTTCACCATTACAGTCAGTTAGTATGTATTGTCCTGATCCTGACCCATTTTTTTCCTTCATAGCCCCCGTTGCCTAAATAAGCAATCTCTTCCTGAGTTGCTTTTCAACACAGCCTTTCCCCAAAAGGTGCCAAAGGAATGAGCTCAGCTCTGACCTTAATTAATTGATTAGAGCCAGCTGCCACCCTGAAACTGACCAGACCTTAATCAGTTTTGTTTGCCTAATCAGGGGCTGGTGGTTATAGTCACCAGCACCCTAGGCAAACAGCTGGGACTAATGCATTCCTTTTGATGTGTATTCCCATTATGCACCTGCTTACTCTCTTGTAATCCCTTTCTCTCCAATGAATGCAATTAGAAATACCAATTCTCTTCTTGCTAATTATCAGAGCACTGGAGTCAGCATTCTAAAAGGCAGGGGATTGGCGGGGAAGGGCTATAAGATTTGCCTTTTTAATGGCTTCCTTGTGAGTTGACTTCTGGAAAATTCTTGTTTGGAGTTATATTCTTGTGATGCTGTAAAGCAGAACAGAATAACACAGGAGTGTCAAACTGCCAGCCCACGGGCCGGATGCATCATAACAAAACCGTACCCACCCCATTGCCGGCAATGGCAAAAAAGTCACGATACGTTGCGACACATCACGTGATGGTGCGAATTTGACACCCTTGGAATAACATAACAGTTGGAAGGGACCTTGGAGGTCTTCTAGTCCAACCCCCCTGCACAGGTAGGAGATCCTATACCATTCTGGACAAATGACTGTCTTTTTGAAAACCTCCAGTGATGGAGCACCCACAACCTCTGAGCAAAGGAGACCTGAAGTAAAATCATATGCACAGTCAGGGTTTATGTGATTTTTCACTTAGCAATCAGTTCACCTAATGGACAAGTTGCTCATCCCAAATTGCACTCACTAACCAAAGACTCTCCCAAGTTGCAAGTATGCCAGTTTCAAAAGTTGGGCTACTCGTAATGTACACATTTATCATACTGTACTTATTTCTTTCCATTTTGTTCCTTTCTGTCTCACCTTGCTTGTACTCTAACCACAGCTTGATACAGGCTTGCAATAATCAGCCAAGCAAATTCATTACCAAAACATTTCCCAAACTAATTGGATTTCCAAGAAAACAAGAAACAAAACACTAATCAATTTCCTCCTTGAATAATCGGGGTGGATATTATTCCTTGATGTTCACTGACTGAGAAAATGAAGGATGCGTGTTTTGGGGAAAGGGAAAAGAACAGAGACTTTTGCAGTTCAGATGTTTCATTAAACCCAACCATGTCTTTGTTGAGCATGTTATGCATAGCTCAGAATGGGAGCTTCGTTCACACCAATGGTGGGATTCAGCCGGTTCGCACCAGTTCGGCAGAACCGGTAGCTAAATTTTGTTGAGTTCGGAGAACTGGCTGAATACACACTGCTTCCGAAGGCCTTGGAGGCCTGGAGGAGGCCTCTCAGGCCTAGAACAGCCTGCCAGAAGTGCATGGATGCCACTTCCGGAAGTCTGTTCTAGGCCTGGGAGGCCTGGAGGAGGCCTCCCAGGCCTAGAACGGCCTGCCGGAAGTGCGTGGATGCCACTTCCGGAAGTCCATTCTAGGCCTCGGAGGCCCAAGCCTGCATCCACACAGAGAAGCAGTTGTTCAGGTATTTGAATCCCACCACTGGTTTACACCTATGATTGTTGATAGTTAAATGTATCATGGTTTACCTAGCTTAAATACAGTCTGGGTTTACCTGACATACTTAGGTAAAATGATTAATTAGATCAGTATTTCTCAACCTTAAGAGGTAGGGATTTCAACTCCCAGAATTTCCCAGATAGCCATGTCTATGGAAATTTTCAGTCATTCAGGTCATGGTTGTCCCAAAACTGTTTTTTCATGAGGCAACTGCACTTTCTTGTTTCTCTTGGAAGATGTTTCGCTTCTCATCCAAGAAGCTGCTTCAGCTCTGACTGGATGGGACAATCATGATATGGATGGCTGAGAATCTCCATAGACATTTAGCTATGCACTTTGGGATAAACACCCTTTGAATGGCGTGGGAGTATGAATGGATTTCCAGAAAACCATTTGCACTTTAGTTTGAGATGCAGACAACACAGACTCATCCCCAACAACCTGCACCTGTCTTCAACAGTGAAGGAACCCAGGGCAGAAAAACATCCTGCAGCCAAGAAGGATGCTCCACACCCATTTGCATCGCTTAGGTGACCCTGAAGACACAGACAAACCTCCAAGTGGCCTCAACGACTCTCTAAAAGAATGCAAATGACCAGCTGTCTGTAAGGAGTATAAAAATCCTTCTATTCCCCACCATTCAGTCAGAGCTGAAGAAGCTTCTTGGATGAGAAGCGAAATGTCTTCAAAGAAAAACAAGAAAGTCCAGTTGCCTCCTGAAAAGGCACCTTTGGGACACCAAAGGAATTCTGGGAGTTGAAGTCCACACCTCTTCAAGTTGCCAAGCCTGAGAAATACTCTATTACACTATACAGGTAGTCCTCAACTTACAACTACAACTGAGCCCAGAATTTATGTTGTTAAGTGAGACATTCGTTAAGTGAGTTTTGCCCCCATTTTACGACTTTTCTTACCATAGTTGTTAAGTGAATCATTGCAGTGGTTAGTAACACGGTTAATGGATCTGGCTTCCCCACTGATTTTGCTTGTCAGAGGTTTGCAAAAGCTGATCACATGACCTCAGAACATGGCAAACTGTCATAAATATGAATCAGTGGCCCAGCATCTGAATTTTGATCACATGACCATAGGGATGCTACAACGGTCGTAAGTGTGAATAACAATCATAAGTCACTTTTTTCAGTGCCGTTGTAACTTTGAACGGTCACTAAACAAACCGTTGTAAGTCAAGGATTACCTGTAATTTCCCAGGACTCCTTGTCCTGGGTGTGTGAGGTAGTTGAATCAATATATAAAAAGATAAAAGCCAAGAAAATCTGATCGTCTGATACATCAATCACTTTTATTATGGTAAAGTGATAAAGAAACGGGGGTCAAGCTATTCTCCAAGGCAAGACAAGAAACAATGGACGGAAATTTATCAAGGAGAGAAGCAACCTAGAACTAAGGAGAAATTTCCTGACAGTGAGAACAATTAACCAGTGGAACAACTTGCTTTCAGAAGTTGTGGGTGCTCCATCACTGGAGGCTTTTAAAAAGAGACTGGACAACCACTTGTCTGGAATGATATAGTTATAGTGTCTCCTGCTTGAGCAGGGGGTTGGTTTAGAACAGTGGTTCTTAACCTGGGCGATATCGCCCCCCAGGGGGCGATTTCATTTTTCAGGGGGGCGATGGAACAAAAAGGGGCGATGTGGGGGCGAAGGAACAAAAAGGGGGCGATATGGGGGCGATGGAGCAAGAAGTTTTGGGGACACTTTTGAGACTTTTTCGTACAGTGAATCGCTGTATATCTGTCGTACAAAAACATCAGATCGCTCGCTATTAGTGGATTGAATTGTGTTTTCAAATGTTCCTCCAGCTAGCTTCAGTACAGAACGCCGTACATATATGAATACGCATCGCTTATCTTCATGCGCGTTGCGCAGCAGCCTCTACCCATACAGTGGCGCGCCATTGGCCAGAATGGGCAGTGATGGAGGGGGGAGCGCTTCTTTCGAAACATCGCATGCTGAGTTGCTGTCCCCTGTGACGTCAGCTGTAATGTCAACGTAACTGTTAAAACTAGGTTTATCGACGTCCACGTGTGTTTTTCTAGTGTTCCAGTGGAGTCGAAAATTTAATTTGCAGGTAGTGCCTTTCATTTCGAAGACCTGTCAACGTGGCCGAGAAGAGGAAGTGTCGCCAATATTCGACAGAATACCTAAAATTGGGATTCATTCCATCTCCTTCCAACGTACAGCTTTGTTCTTTTTTTTTGCTTTTTGTGTACATACATTTTTTTTGTTAATAATTGTCTGAGCTTTTATCGTTGTATTTGCTTGCATTGGATTTCGTGTTCCAGTTTGAGTTTTCGGCTTCATTTTCGAATTTTTGTTGTGCTCTGTAAAACATTTTTTGTGTCTCTTTGTATTGTACTTTTTTAGCATGCACTCCAGTTCGATATTATATTTTCTTTGTGTCTTTTTAATGCTTTTTACAGTGTGCGTGACTTATATATACTTTCCTCGAATCTTAATTTAGTTTCAGAGTTTTCGTCTTGAAATTCTTAGTTCCTGCATTGCGGTTTGTTCTTATGCCCTTTTTATATTTCTTTTTGCGTCTTAAATTTCACTTGTAATTCAATCATTAAATGTTACTGTTTTTCTTTTCGGGCATTTCACTTTCTTGCAATTGAATTTTGTTTTCAGTGGTCATTACATTTAAGTGTCTTGAATAAATAAGATAATAATGAAATACATGTATCAAAAAGTTTGGGAATAAAGTGATGGGTGGCACCAAAATTTTTCACACAGTTGAGATATGGGAAAAAGACTGGAAATAAATTATTTGCATCGATATGTCCTGATGACAATTTTAAAGAAAACAAAAAAAAGTGTTTGCATAAATTGAAGAATTATTTCCTATGTTGTGATTGAGAGGTTATGTTGGGGGAGGGGGGCGATGACAACTTCCTCATTGGCTCAAGGGGGCGATTCGTTCAAAAAGGTTAAGAACCACTGGTTTAGAAGACCTTCAAGGTCCCTTCCAACTCTGTTATTTTGTATACTGGCTAGGGAATTTTGGGAATTGAAGTCCACACATCTTAAAGTTGCCCAGGTTGAGAAACCCTGATCTAGATTAAACTTGCATGCTATTTGTCATCAACAGTCCAGCTAGGAGAGCAGCTAGAAAGAAATCTGCTTTTCTTTTGCAAAATTAATGCTTAATGGGCTGTCTTTGATTGTCAAACTTCAGCACTCACCGAGACAAATAATTTCTGGGTTTGGGGCTTAATGGATAAAGAACTTGAAAAAAAAGAATGAAACTTTGATGTTTTATATGCTGACAGCTGCAAGAATACTCCATGCACAAAAATGGAGGGATACTTTGATTTCCACAATGGATGAACGGCTGCAAAAGCTGATGGAGTTAACAGAGATGGCTAAATTTGACTGCTTTGTATTAAAGAAAAAAACACAAGTATTTTTGTTTCTATTTGGAAACCTTTTTTAGACTTTGTGCTTGAGGTGGGAAAAAAATGAAGCTTTGATTTTGGGTTTTGCCGATTAGATAGGTTGTTGTTATAGAAATGGCTAGTATATATTATTATGTAAAGTAAAGGTTGTATGTTATTACCTTATTCTACTGCGGCAAAAGAAGTCAAAAGTCAATGCTTTTTTTTCTTCTTCTTCTCTGCTTTACCCTATATACTTTTTCCTCTTCCCTTTTTCCTGCGTCTAGGACAGGGGTCTTCAAACTTGGCCCTTTTATGACTTGTGGACTTCAACTCCCAGAATTCCTCAGCCAGGCATGCCTGGCTGAGGAATTCTGGGAGTTGAAGTCCACAAGTCATAAAAGGGCCAAGTTTGAAGACCCCTGGACTTCAACTCCCAGAATTCCTCAGCCAGGCATGCTGGTTGAGGAATTCAGGGAGTTGAAGTCCACAAGTCATAAAAGGGCCAAGTTTGAAGACCCCTGGACTTCAACTCCCAGAATTCCTCAGCCAGGCATGCTGGTTGAGGAATTCTGGGAGTTGAAGTCCACAAGTCATAAAAGGGCCAAGTTTGAAGACCCCTGGTCTAGGACAATTCACCACAGCCAACTCACCATGGGACAACTTGTCAACGGGACAAAAATTACAGAATATCCAAGAAATGGTGGAATAGACTCATTAAAGAAAGGCTGCAAAAGGAGGGTCAAATCGAAATGCGAATGACATAAATTAAAATAATTTTTTTACCTTAAATAATTAAATAAAATTGTATTTGAGTATTTGAGAGGCTGCCTCAAAGAGCAGGGGGTCAACCTATTTACCAAAGCACCAGAGGGAAGGACGAGAAACAATGGTTGGAAACTGATCAAAGAGAGAAGCAACCTGGAATTAAGGAGAGACTTCCTGACAGTGAGGACAATCCACCAGTGGAACAGTTTTGCCTCCAGAAGTTGTGGGTGCTCCATCACTGGAGGATTTTAAGAAGAGATTGGACAGCCATTTGTCTGAAATGGTATAGGGTCTCCCCTATTTTCCGATTATTTTGTGTTTCTTTGTATTTTGTAATTTGATAAACTATAAGAAATATAGTTTATTTCTATATGTTCTATAAGAAATATGAACAGCAACAATTGTGCAAGTGTGCATTTTTAAAGACATCTGGAAGGTGGCTGCAATAATCGTTTTGCACTAAAAATTTCTGGTTGCTATAGTAGGATTTGGCACCAAAGCCCAAATTGTCTGCCAGATTCCATATTTTTACAGCAGAGTCACAGATGCATAGTGTGCAACCCTGCCTGATAATATTTTCCAGTGATCCTGGAGGCCTTCGACAGATAGCAGAAGAAAACAAAATCTCTCAGTCGTGAAAGCTCTGAATGTTAAAAGCTACAGTGGAGAGGATCCTCAAACTTATAGTCCTCGACATGACCACAACGGATCCCAAAATTTCTGCTGCTAAGTGAGACAGTAGTCACTGCAGATAATAATAATAATAATAATAATAATAATAATAATAATAATAATAATAATAATAATAATAATAATAATAATAATAATAATAATAATAATAATAATAATAATAATAAAGTTGGAAGGACCTTGGAGGTCATCTAGTCCAACCCCCTGCTCAGGCAGGAAACACTATACCATTTCAGCAATGGCTGTCCAGTCTCTTCTTAAAAACTTCCAGTGTTGGAGCATTCACAACTTCTGGAGGCAGGTTGTTCCACTGGTTAATTGTTCTGTCAGGAAATTTCTCCTTAGTTCTAGGTTGCTTCTCTCCTTGGTTAGTTTCCATCCGTTGCTTCTTGTCCTGCCTTCAGGCGCTTTGGAGAATAGCTTGACTCCCTCTTCTTTCGGGCAGCCCCTTAGATACTGGAAGACTGCTATCCTGTCACACTACTAGTCCTTCTCTTCATTAGACTAGACCAGGGGTAGGCAACCTTGGCTCTTTTATGACTCGTGGACTTCAACTCCCAGGAATTCTGGGAGTTGAAGTCCACGAGTCATAAAAGAGCCAAGGTTGCCTACCCCTGGACTAAACATACCCAATTCCAGCAATCGTTCCTTATATGTTTTAGCCTCCAGTCCCCTAAACATCTTTGTTGCTCTTTGCTGTTAAGTTAGTAAGCTGGTTGTTAAGTGAATCGGGCCTCCCCCTTGACTTTGCTTGTCAGAAGGTCACAAAAAGGGATCACATGACCCCGGGACGCTGCAACCGTCATAAATATGAACCAGTTGCCAAGTGCCCAAATTTTGATCATGTGACCATGGGGATGCTGCAATGGTCGTCAGTGTGAAAAACGGTCATAAGTCATTTTTTCAGTGCTGTTCTAACTTCGAACGGCCAATAAGTGAATCATTGTAAGTTGAGGACTACTTGTATCATTTAGCAACCATTTGAAGCCAGGATAGCACTGAAAGGTGGTTATGACCGGTCTTCGGAATTCCTTTCCCAATGCAGTTGAGCAATAATTGGAGTGGGGTAAAAGGGAAGAGAATCCCTCCGGTTAAAAAGTTATATTTTGCAAGATCCAGGTGATAAAGAACGGAGACCATCAGCTGAGGAGCATGACAGTTGCTGGGTTAAAGCTCCCTGGAGTTGATAGAAAAATCTTGGAAATTCCCAGACCTCACCCAAATCAACCAAGCAAACTTTTTAGCAAACTGTCTGAAACACCAGGATTAATACCAGACCAACAACCAAACAATAAAAACTACCCCAGTCAAGGAACTACCAACTCACACACAAAAAATAAAACAGTAAACAACAGCCTAATCAAGGAATCACCAAAAACACTTCCACCAACACTGACAGAAGTCAATTGTCTGTAAACAGAGCAAACCTCACTCCCTTCTAGCCCTGATGATGTTACCTAGTTGGGCAATGAAACGTCTGCAAGAAAACAACCAAGCTCAGAGAGCACCAAGGACTCCACAGTTGTCATCCTCCTCCTCCTCCTCCTCCTCTTCCCTTGCAAACCCCACTCTCTTCTAGACCTGATGTTACTGTTGAAGGAAAAGTCTTCATTATGGTTCAGTCCAAGCCGGGGATAAACAACATGGCGACTGCTTTAGAAAGAAGGTTTCAGTTTATTGAAGAGGAGAGCCAGACAGAAAGATGGCTCTGAAAGAAAAGAGAAAGTGAGCACATGTAGGGAGTGGGTTTTTATACCCTCTGGAGCCTTTTGTTTGAAGTTGTTCCTGTGGCATGAACTTTGACCTGAGTCTGAGTGTGCCTTTCTGGTATTCTGATGGTGGTGGGTTAATCCTATTATGTCCCAAGGGTCATATCCTGCTTCCCTGGGGCTGTGGTTGATGACTCTAGATTTTGGATGTTGATTCTAGGGATCTTTCTTCCTAATCCCAGTTTCCTGATCCCAGTCTTTCTGCCAAGATTGCATTGTGCAAACTTGGTTTCTGTTTGGGACAGAGAGACTTGGGGGGGCAGGGTTGGTTCCTGCTTTTAAAATCCTTTAGGGAAATATATTCTGCCCTTTTAATATTTTCTTCTCTGGGGGGCTGACTTCCCACATTACGTAGTTAGATAGTGAAATGTCTGCAAGAAAACAACCAAGCTCAGAGAGCACCAAGGACTCCACAGTCCTAGTTCTCCTCATCCTCTTCTTCCTCCTGCTCCTGCTGCTACTGCTCCTCCTCCTCCTCCTCCTCCTCCTCCTAAGCCCCACTTCTTTCTGGCTCTGATGATGTTATCTAGTTAGACAGTAAAACGTCTGCAAGCAAACAGCCAAGCTCAGAGAACACTAAGCACTCCACTGTCTGAAACTTTTAAAGAGACCAAAAAAAACAACGAGTAAACACACATCTGTTTCTTTTTTGAGTTATCCGGATCAGTTTTACTCTCTCATGTTCAAGGAGAAGATGAAGGACAGACATTCCTTGTCAAGGAATTGGGGACTTTATTGTGGAGTTCCAAGATCGAGACAAAAGGATTTGCAGAGTAAATTCACTAACCAACTTAGCTGATCACCCATAAAAGTGCAATGAGACGGAAGGCCTAAACCAGGGGTCCCCAACCTTGGCAACTTTAAGACTTCAACTCCCAGAATTCCACAAGTCTTAAAGTCCACAAGTCTTAAAGTTGCCAAGGCTGGAGACCCCTGGCCTAAACTATCTCTACAAGGAAAAATAATTTCATACCTGGCCTACTGCTAGGAAGGATTGCCAGAATGATAGTGTGTGAACTAAGGTAACTGGACAAAAAACCCGCAGTGGAAGCCATTTGTTGCTTCTAAAAATCTCTGGATTGTTTCTGGGCAGCTTCAATTTCTTCCTAACCATGTCCTTCACGTCTACATCTCACATCCTGTTTTTACAGCTCCAACTTGGGCTTTCCCCCCAAACATTAGACTCTTAAAACTCTTAAGTGATTCTAAGTTTCTCAAGATGATCGCCTCATACTAACATGAGACTAACAACCTGAATGCTCCTGCTATTATATTCCCATCGAGAGCAATGGCGAGGAAGCCAGAAGCTGCTGTGAATATTTATTTTTATTTATTTAGTACATTTTTATCCCACCTTGATTGTGTTTATAAATAACTCAAGATGGTAAACATATATAACGTTCCTTTCTTCCCCTATTTTCCCCACAACAACAATCCTGTGAGGTGGATTGGCTAAGAGAGAGGGACTGGCCCAGTCACCCAGCCAGCTTTCATGTCTAAGTGGGAACTAGAACTCACAGTCTCCTGGTGATTGGCCCAAAGTCACCCAGCCGGCTTTCATGTTTAAGGTGGTATTAGAACTCACCATCTCTTGGTGAATGGCCCAAAATCACCAAGCCAGCTTTCATGTCTAAGTGGGGACTAGAACTCACAGTCTCCTGGTGATTAGCCCAAAGTCGCCCAGCCGGCTTTCATGTCTAAGTGGGGACTAGAACTCACAGTCTCCTGGTGATTAGCCCAAAGTCGCCCAACCGGCTTTCATGTCTAAGGTGGTACTAGAACTCACTGTCTCCTGGTGAATGGCCCAAAGTCACCCAGCCAGCTTTCATGTCTAAGTGGGGACTTGAACTCACTGCCTCCTGGTGAATGGCCCGAAATCACCCAGATAGCTTTCATGCCTAAGCAATAGCAATAGCACTTAGACTTATATACCACTTCGTAGTGATTTACAGCCCTCTCTAAGGGGTTTAGAGAGTCAGAGTCTTGGACCCCAACAATCTGGGTCCTCATTTTACCAACCTCGGAAGGATGGAAGGCTGAGTTAACCTTGAGCCAGTCAGGATCGAACTCCAGGCAGTGAGCAGTGAGTTAGCCTGCAATACTGCATTTTAACCACTGCGCCACCATGACGGGGCTAGAACTCAGTGTCTCTTGGTTTCTAGGCTAGCACCTTAACCACTACACCAAAGTAACTCTCCATCCCCCTTTGGTCACCACCATTCTACTATGAAGTCCATACGTTCAGTTGTATCTCTATTATGTTCATTCACTCTGCCCGGAAAAACGCCTTAATGTTATTTGTTTTAGAATACATCTCTCTTTCCCAGCCTGACGTCTTCTGGGAACACAGCAACTAATTATTGCAAGGGTTATAAGAAGCTAATCCTCAACCACAAACACACAATCAAAGTGGACTCTACCCTTTGAGATAATCCAGATAGGTCTATATTCTGAATTTCTGAGACTTGCCTCCAGGATCACTTCACCCAGGTCTTTTCTCCTAATCTTAACATTTCCTTAACAAACCAGTACAGGTAGCCCTTAACTTACAAGCAGTCATGTAGCGTCCTTTTGAAATTATAACGGCACTGAAAAAAGTGACTTACAACTGGTCCTCGGACTTATGACCATCGCAGCATTCCCCACGGTCACGGGATCAAAATTCAGGCGCTTGGCAACCGGCATGAATTGACAACAGTTGCAGCATCCTGGGGTCAAGCGCTTAGCCATTTGCAATCTTCCCAGCTGCCTCCCAACTCGCAAAGTCAACGGGGGGGGAAAGCTGGGTTGACTTAACCATCATGTGACTCATTGAATAAAGACGGTTATTCATTTAACCACCATTGCAAAAAGCTTGCAAAATTGAGCATGGCTCACTTAACAACCAGCTTGCTTAGCAACGTAAATTCTGGTCCCGATGGTGATTGTTTAAGTCGAGAATTATCTGTATGATAAAGTTGGTTAGTCTACTCTAACCAATGCTGCAAAGGCACCTCTGTATGATATAGAAAAAAAAACGTGGGCGGCAGGAGAGAGTGCTGTTATAAGTCATTTTAACTGCACAATCGTGCAAAGGTGTTAAAGGATTTGATCTGCAGGTGATGTTTCTCTAAATGCTAATGGCAGTTCAGCTATTATAGATGCAAAAATGTAGCAGCAGAAACTCAACAAATTATCTGAAAAGCCAAAGTAGTGTTAAAATAATTGGATGCACTTTAGTTAGCATCCCTTACTTGTTCAAATTGCTACTACAGCTAAGCAATATTCATTACCTTGTTTTAGAGTTAGGTATTATTCTGCATCATATTGCACAAAAATTATCTTGTGCATTACTGGGTATTTTAACATAGCTAAGAGAGGGGCATACAATAAGGTAGTCCTCGACTTACAACAGTTCTAGGTTTGATCTCTCTTTGATGATCTTCCACCCATTAGTTCTTCTTCTGCTCTCAGGTGCTTTGGAGAATAGGTCAACCCTGTCCTCTCTGTGGCAGCCCCTGAGATATTGGAAGACTGCTATCATGTCCCCCCTAGTCCTTCTCTTCATTAAACTAGACATAGCCAGTTCCTGCAACCGTTTTTCGTTTATCATCCAGTCCCCTAATTACCTTTGTTGCTCATCTCTGCACTCTTTTCCAGAGTCTTTTTTGTATTATGGTGACCAAAACTGGACACAGGATACACCAGTGCAGTATAGGATTAGATAAAGCCTACTATGGCCTACTTAGGTATCTACCTGAAATGTCAAATGAAAACTGTGTAGATAGATAGATAGATAGATAGATAGATAGATAGATAGATAGATAGATAGATAGATAGATAGATAGATAGATAGATAGATAGATAGATAGATAGATAGATAGATAGATAGATAGATAGATAGATAGATAGATAGATAGATAGATGGATAGATGGATAGAGGATTGATGGATGGAATGGATTGCGATGGATGGATGGATGGATGGATGATGGAATGGATGGATGGATGGATGGATGGAGTATGGATGGATAAGATGTCGATAATAGATAATGAGATAGATAGATAGATAATAATAGATAGGTAGATAGATAGATAGATAGATAGATAGATAGATAGATAGATAGATAGATAGATAGATAGATAGATAGATAGATAGATAGATAGATAGATAGGATAGATGGATGGATGGATGGATGGATGGATGGATGGATGGATGGATGGATGGATGGATGGATGGATGGATGGATGGATGGATGGATGGATTAGATGGATTAGATAGCTAGATAGCTAGATTGGATAGATGGATAAATATATAGTTTTCATTTGACATATATATACAGATATACACACATACAAACATATATATATGTGTGTGTATATATATAACACATCCCGTGTGTGTGTGTGTGTGTGTGTGTGTGTGTGTTAATAAAATTCTTACAAGAAAAAAGGCGAACACCAGGATAAAAATAAACAAGGCTGTTTAATATAAACAGGCCTGTAGATAAAAGAGCACTTAGCTTTCGTCCGCCAAACTACGGACGTCCTCAGAGTTGGAGTGGGAGGCATTCTGGGAGCTGGCCTATATAGCCTCCTGCCTCTGCGCCCGGCTTCTCGAGCGCATCATCGGCCCATTGGTTGTAATAGTCCACAATGTGCTGAGTTGGTCTACACCTGGCAATCTGTCAGTGGCCTTGCTGGTTGCCTTCAGATCCTCCTTCGCTTTCCTTGAGCGCGTACATGCACTCGGGGGGGTGGCTGTCCAGCTGCCTTTGCTCCTTATCTCCTTCCCCTCCCGTAAACAGCCTTGTTTATTTTTATCCTGGTGTTCGCCTTTTTTGTTGTAAGAATTTTATTAACATGTGTATTCCTAGGATTCGCATTTTTAGTATTATAAAGGACATATATATATATATATATATATTTAAAGTCAATTAAATAAAATAATGAACTCTGGGATATTAGAAAAAGGTTTCTTTATTGCTGAGCTTTCGTTAACAACCTGTTAACATCATCAGAGCAAAGGGCTAAATGGCAAGGGAGCATGTGCATAAATTCACATAACAGTTGGAAAACGGTTACATTGTGGCATGTGCACATAGCGTGCTTAGGAAGCTCGTTTAGAAAAATCACATTGACGGTAGTAGGTATACAGTAGAAAGTCTCCCGACAAGATTTAAAAGTCGCGCTTGACAGCTGTCAGGCGCGCAAGCCGGAGCGTGCCTGTCAGTTGTTCGGCGCGAGGTTAACATACATACACACACACACACACACACACACACACACGGGATGTGTTATGAGGCTAACCTGCTTAAACCGAGTAAAGTCCAAAGTTTCCTCTTGCTTGCAAGCTCAGCCTTGCAAGCAGCCTGCGGCCCAAGGTCGTGACTCGATTGCCCAATTCTTGGTTCTGCTGGTGCAATTGCTGCCTCTTCAGACACGGTTGCCAAGGAAACGTATCTCTGGGCCTTGTACTCCCAGGCCCAGCCAAGGTCCCTGGGCCTGCAAGGTCAAGAGAGCAATCAAGCAGGAGAGACAATTTGCCATTGTGTCTCCGAGTTGAGTTTGGTCAGCGCTGCCCTTTAATTACAGGTAGTATTTAATACAGGTAGTCCTCGACCTATGACCACAATTGAGCCCAACATTTCTGTTGCTAAGCGAGACCGTTCTTAAGTGAATTTTGCCCCATTTTACGACCTTTCTCGCCGCGAGTCACCCCAGCTGTTAAGTTAGGAACACGGTTGTTAAGTGAATCCGGCCTCCCCATCCACTTTGCTTGTCCGAAGGTTGCAAAAGGGGATCACACGACCCCGGGACACGGCAACCGTCATAAATATGAGCTCTCACAGTCTCCTGATAATTAATCCAAAGTCGCACCGCCTGCTTTCATGCCTAAAGCAAGACTAGAGCTCACAAGTCACCTTCTTTCTTAGCCAGCACCTTAATTACTACTCCAAAACTGTGTTCTCAGTGCTTGCACCCAGTTGGGGCACCCTAGCTGATTTTTTTTTTTTAAAGAAACTCCTAGAATGCAGGGCTATCCAGATCTGCAAAGGGGGAAGGCAGATTTAGCCACCTTTCACGACTGCTCTTGTGCTGCAAGCTTGTGCAGGCATGGGGGGGGGGGGAATATGTAATTCAAATAGCTAAATCCTCCCCCCCAACACACACACACCGCCTTGGAATCCTTCCCCATAGGGGGAATGCAAGTTTCAACATCTGCTTAAGCAAGGAAAGAGGATCAAGTTTTGAAAGAGCCCTGAAGTCCTTTCCCCAGGTTTGTGTATATTTGATAGCCATGCCCTTTAACCTGGTAGCATGGCTGGAAAACACTGTCAACATATGAGGGGTCCTTGGGGCTATCTGAGCTTGGTGGGGTTTTTTGCAGACGTTTCATTCCCCAAACTAGGTAATCTCATGGCATTCCGGCCCTCTCAATTCCTGGCAAATAGATAGGGAAGAAATGGAGGTAGTGACAGATTTTATCTTCCTGGGCTCTAAGATCACCACAGATGGGGACTGCAGCCAAGAAATTAAAAGACGCTTGCTCCTGGGGAGGAAAGCTATGGCAAATCTAGACAGCATACTAAAAAGCAGAGACATCACCCTGCCAACAAAAGTACGTATAGTCAAGGCCATGGTTTTCCCAGTTGCAATGTATGGCTGTGAAAGTTGGACCATAAGAAAGGCTGAGCGCCAAAGAATGGAGGCCTTTGAACTATGGTGCTGGAGAAGACTCATGCGAGTCCCCTGGACTGCAAGGTGATCAAACCAGTCAGTCCTAGAGGAGATCAACCCTGACTGCTCTTTAGAAGGCCAGATCCTGAAGTTGAAACTCAAGTACTTTGGCCACCTAATGAGAAGGAAGGACTCACTGGAGAAGAGCCTGATGCTGGGAAAGATGGAGGGCAATAGAAGAAAGGGACGACAGAGAATGAGGTGGCTGGATGGAGTCACTGAAGCAGTAGGCGTGAGCTTAAATGGACTCCAGAAGATGGCAGAGGACAGGAAGGCCTGGAGGAACGTTGTCCATGGGGTCGCAATGGGTCGGACACGACTTCGCAACTAACAACAACAACATACTGTGGATATACTAACTAGTGGCTTGCTCTTTCAGTTCCTTGATTAGGGCAAGCCACTTATATATTAACAGAGGGCAAACTCCAGCACCCTGATGATGTTACCTAGTTGGGTGATGAAAGGTCTGCAAGAAAACAACCAAGCTCAGAGAGCACCAAGGACCCCTCATTTCAACCCTGAGCTACAAAAATTCTCCTTTATTCGTACCCTCAGCTTAATTGGATTGGATTCATTTGGTCCTTGCATGCAACACAGCCATTGTTCTTGATTAACTGAGGTTCAGGATTTGTTTGTTTATTTACTATCAATATAGAGGTAATCCTCAACTTATAACAGTTCACTTAGTGACAGTTCGAACTTATAACAGCAATGAAAAAGGTGACGTATGATGGGTTTTCCCACTTACGACACTTGCAACCTCCCCGCGGTCACGTGATCAAAATTCAGATGCTTGGCAACTGACTCATACTTATGACGGTCGCAAGGTCCCAGGGTCACGTGATCCTCCTTTTGCGACCTTCTGACAAGCAAAGTCAATGGGGAAGCCAGATTCACTTAACAACCGGGTTACTGACTTAACAGCTGCAGCGATTCGCTTAACAGCTGTGGCAAGAAAGGTTGTAAAATGGAGGAAAAGTTCACTTAACAATGTCTCGCTTAGCAACAGAAATTTTGGGCTCACTTGCGGTTGTAAGTCGAGGACTACTTGTATTCCTCCTGCAGATTATATTTTTAAAATATTTTTTCATGGTTTTTCATGGGTTTTTTTTTTTACATCATTTTTGTTACGTCTTTGGTTATTTTGCTGTATTGTTTTTGTGTTTTTTTAAATTTGCGTACCACTCAGTTATCTACCTGGGATGGACAGCTACTTAAATTTAACAAACAAATAAATTTATTTCTTTATATCTCGCCTCTACTATTTTTACAAATCTCAAGGCAGTGAACATATCCACCACACCTCCCTTTTCTTATTTTTCCCACAACAACATCAACCCTGTGAGGAGTGACTAGCCCAAAGTCACTCAGCCAGTTTTCATGCCTAAGACGGGACTAGAACACACAGTTTGCTGGTGATTGGCCCAAAGTCACCCAGCTGGTTTTCATGTCCAAGGCGGGAGTAGAACTCACTGTCTCCTACTGATTGGCTCAAAGTCACCCAGTCAGCTTTCAGGCCTAAAATGGGACTAGAACTCACAATCTCCTGGTGATTGGTCCAAAGGCACCCAGTCAGCTTTCATGTCTAAGGCGGGACTAGAACTTACCATCTTCTGGTTTCTAGGCCAACACCTTAACCACTACACCGAACTACTCTCACCACACAGATTGAATCCACACAATGCAAATTAGTCCACATCATTTTATCCTAAGGTATTCTTGCACACGATGTAAAAAAAGATGTTGAGACTCTAGAAAGTGTACAGAGAAGAGCAACAAAGATGATCAGGGGACTGGAGGCTAAAACATATAAGGAACGGTTGCTGGAATTGGGTTAGGTCTAGTTTAATGAAGAGAAGGACGAGGGGGGACATGATAGCAGTGTTCCAATATCTCAGGGGCTGCCACAAAGAAGAGGGAGTCAAGCTATTCTCCAAAGCCCCTGAAGGCAGGACAAGAAGCAACGGATGGAAACTGATCAGGAGAGAAGCAACCTGGAACTAAGGAGAAATTTCCTGACAGTTAGAACAATTAATCAGTGGAACAACCTGCCTCCAGAAGTGGTGAATGCTCCAACACGGGAAGTTTTAAAGAAGAAACTGGACAGCCATTTGTCTGAAATGGTATAGGGTTTCCTGCCTGAGCAGGGGGTTGGACTAGATGATCTCCAAGGTCCCTTCCAACTATTATTATTATTATTATTATTATTATTATTATTATTATTATTATTATTATTATTATTATTATTATTATTATTATTAAAATGTACTCACCTTGTGTGATTGTTAAATGAGGAAAATAAACGAGAAATAAGGTCTGAAGAAAAATGGAGCAGTCTGGAAGAGGGCATAGCTAGAATCCAGAACAGGAGAAGTTTATACCAGAATATTTCACTGCAATTCTCATGACATCCTTTGCCTCCTTGTGATTGTAACGGAGGGACCAAAATAAAAACTCAACACTGTGAGCTTCATTGTTCACCTTATCTCCAAATTAACCCAGAGGATCCCTGCCTATTTTTGTCTTTCCAAAAATGTCATTGTCAAAGAGAAATTCTGGTCTTTCTTTCAGGTATTGCACATTTGCTATTAACCCCGTTACTTAAAGGACCGAGAACTGGTTTTCTCAGATTGTAGGTGGAACTAGAACGGGCTAATCTCTCTAATTGGGTCAAGAATGGATTGGGAGGTTTAAAAATAAAAACTGTCCGTCCACAGCCAAATTTCTTCTCTGTAGCAAGAAGGGGCAAGTGGGAAATGATCCGGAAACCTGCCTCCTAGATCTGGGGTGCAAAACCCAGAAGGACCACTGGATGGTAGCAGAGAGGGAGAAAAGTTGGCTATAGGTAGTCCTTGACTTATAAGCATTTGTGTAGCGACCCTTTAAACTTACAATGGCACTGAAAAAAGTGACTTATAACCATTCCTCACTCTTACGACTGTAGCAGCACCCCCACAGTCATATGATCAAAATGTGGGCGCTTGGTCCCTGGCATGTTTTCATGACAGTTGCAGAGTTATGGGACTGCCTTTTGCAGTCTTTTTAGCTGGCTACCGATAAGTCAATAGGGGAAGTTGGATTCACCTAACAAACACGTCATTCACTTAACAGCTGCAGTTATTTATTTATTTAACAGGATAACAGAGTTGGAAGGGACCTTGAAGGTCTTCTAGTCCAACCCCCTGCTCAGGCAGGAAACCCTATACCATTTCAGACAAATGGCTGTCCAGTCTCTTCTTAAAAGCCTCCAGTGCTGGAGCATTCATAACTTCTGGAGGCAAAGCTCTTCCACTGATGAATTGTTCTCACTGTCAGGAAATTTCTCCTTAGTTCTAAGTTGGTTGGTTGGTTGGTTATTTATTTATGACATTTATCTGCCGCCTATCTCACCACAAGCCGACTCTTTAACACAATTTAACAACCGTGGCAAAAAGATTGTAAATTGAGGCATGACTCACTTAAGAATTGCCTTGCTTAGCAATGGATGTTCTGTGGCTGTAAGTTGAGGACTATCTGTACTACCTTTTGGTCAGCCAGACAGATATACTCCAATTCTGGAGGTCCTAGGATCACGAAACCCATATTCTTTCTCCCAAATGTGGCCCATAATTCAGGGAGACGGTGCAGAGTGAAACGGTTGCTGAAATTGGGGATGTCTGGTTTAATGAAGAGAAGGACTAAGGGTTACAGTACATGATAGCATTGTTCCAGTATCTCAGGGGTTGCCACAAAGAAGAGGGAGTCAAGCTATTCTCCAAAGCACCTGAAGGCAGGACAAGAAGCAACAGATGGAAACTCACCAAGGAGAGAAGCAACCTAGAACTAAGGAGAAATTTCCTGACCGTGAGAACGATTAACCAGTGGAACAACCTGCCTCCAGAAGCTGTGAATGCTCCAACACTGGAAGTTTTTAAGATGAGATTGGACAACCATTTGTCTGAAATAGCAGAATAGGGCTTCCTGCTTGAGCAGGGGGTTGGACTAGAAGACCTCCAAGGCCCCTTCCAACTCTGTTATCCTGTTAAGTGTGGGAATCAGGTTGTCTTTGTCTGCCACATATAACATACCGTAATAACAGAACAACAAAGTTGGAAGGGACCTTGGAGGTCTTCTAGTCCAACCCCCTACTCAAGCAGGATGACTGCACACCATTTCAGACAAGGGGCTGTCAGATTGACTCTTTCTGTTCTGTGCCGGCTCCCAGGCGCTGCGGTTTTAATTTCCCTTTGCTCCCTCTGCAACCCCCAAAACTACTTGGATGTGTGAAACAGACGGCCCGTTTAATGAAAATTGTAATTAGAATCCTGCAGTGTTCATGTCTAAAGCGGTATTGGTAATTTACATTACAAATCAAGACGATGTCAGGGAAAATGGAAGGTGATTCATCAGAGACTGGCTGAGTGAAGTGAAAATGAGCTGAGCGGGATGGGAGGAGGATGGAACCCAATAAATGATTGCCACTCCTGATATAATAAATACACCAGCCTTTCCCTGCCACGAGATAAGGTGGTTTCCGTACAGGATGCTAATCATGCAACCTCATGCATATGTATTTGGAACAAAAGCTCTGATCTGCTCACATAGTTCCTTTTTTTTCTGCCGTATGCCGAAATTCAGTTGCTGCTAAGGAATGGATTATTTCAGGAAGTTTTCCTCCAGAGGTTCAAAGAATGAGTAGAGAGGGATCAAGGCTCCGTGTCCCGGTCCCACCATATTACCCTCTGGGCTGATTAATTTTATCCCTTCCAAATCTAATGAGGGATACTTCACTCAAGAAAGGAGAATTTCAGGGTTGAAATGTGGACTCCTTGGTGCCCTCTTGAGTTTGGTTGGTTTCTTGCAGATGTTTTATGGCCCAACTAGGTAACATCATCAGTGCTAGAAGGAAATAGTGGAGAGGAGGAGGAGGAGGAGGAGGAGGAGGAGGAGGAGGACTGTGGTCCTTGGTGCCCTCTGAGTTTGGTTGGTTTCTTGCAGATGTTTCATTGGCCAACTAGGTAACATCATCAGTGCTAAAAGGAAATAGTGTTTGTGGAGAGGAGGAGGAGGAGGAGGAGGAGGAGGAGGAGAACTGTGGTTCTTGGTGCTCTCTGAGTTGGGTTGTTTTCTTACAGATGTTCCATTACCCAACTAGATAACCTCATCAGTGCTAGAAGGAGTGGGATTTGCTCCCAGTTTATTTTTGTGGCTTGCCCTAGCAGTGTTGGTGGAGGTGGCCTTAGAGGATCTTCAATCATCAAATAAAAATGAGGGGTGACCACAGCCCTATTTACAACTATGTCCTGTCCAGAATAAAAAACAAACAAAGATAAATTGGTGAAGTAAATTCTAATGTTGTGTAGAGTAGACCAAAGATGCTTCTAGCTTGCCTACAGTTGCATGGGGGGGGGGGGGAGAGCTTGGGATCCACAGGTGTTCCGTATCAGCTTGAGAACCGAAACATCCCAAGAGATGTTTTGGCGAACTGAAGTTTTCTTCTCATAACAATTGCGGGAAGATTTATTGGGCAATGTGAGCTGAACTGTCAAGAAGGGGGGAGGGAAAGTTTCACTCTTTTAATTATCTGTTTTCCGCCATAATGCCAGAGCTAGCTTTCCTTCTATCGTACCCGTTTGCTATACCTAATAAAATTTACATTAGAGATTGCCGTGTCGCCGATGTTTTACTTCGTTGGGTTTTTCCAGACGGAACTTGACACCATTATTACAAGCCTCTTTGCAGTGTTTCCCCAAGGTTTCCCCAAGAGAAAGTCGGATCTCAGCATCACATTCTGAGGGGCAAAAGGTCACGCCAGTCACTCAATGAAACAGAAAGGAGAGTTTCAGAGCAGAATCCCAAAATACTACATCCTAAGAAACTGGAGTGTTCAGGCGGGCATGTTCCAATCTGATGAAGCAAAAACACTGACCATGCATGTCCCTTGTTCTCTGTACAGGTGGTCCTCAACCTACAACAGTTAATTTAGTAAATAAGACGTTGAGACTCTAGAAAGAGTGCAGAGAAGAGCAACAAAGATGATTAGGGGACTGCAGGCTAAAATGTATAAGGGACGGTTGCTGGAATTGGGTATGTCTAGTTTAATGAAGAGAAGGATTCTGGGAGTTGAAGTCCACGAGTCATAAAAGAGCCAAGGTTGCCTATCCCTGGACTAGTTTAATGAAGAGGGGGGGGGACATGATAGCAGTGTTCCAATATCTCAGGGGCTGCCCCAAAGAAGAGGGAGTCGAGCTATTCTCTAAAACACCCAAAGGCAGGACAAGAAGCAACAGATGGAAACTAACCAAGGAGAGAAGCAACCTAGAACTAAGGAGAAATTTCCTGACAGTTAGAACAATTAATCAGTGGAGCAACCTGCCTCCAGAAGTTGTGAATGCTCCAACACTGGAAGTCTTCAAGAAGAGACTGGACAGCCATTTGTCTGAAATGGTATAGGGTTTACTGCCTAAGCAGGGGGTTGGACTAGATGACCTCCAAGGTCCCTTCCAACTTTATTATTATTGGTAGTAGTAGTAGTAGTAGTAGTAGTAGTAGTAGTAGTAGTAGTAGTAGTGACAGTTCAAAGTTACAATGGCACTGAAAAAAGTGACTTATGACTATTTTTCACACTTATGACCATTGCAGCATCCCCCCGGTCACATGATCATAATTCAGACACCACTGACTCATCTTTATGACGGTGGCAGTGTCCCGGGGTCATGTGATCACCTCTTGTGACCTTCTGGCAAGCAAAGTCAATGGGCAAACCAGATTCACTTAACAACTGCAGGGGTTTCCTTAACGACTGTTGCAAGAAAGGTTGTAAAATGGGGGCAAAAGTCACTTAATAAATGTCTCGGGTTAGCGACAGAAAATTTGGGCTCAATTGTGGCCGTAAGTCGAGGACAACCCGTAGGCTCAAAGGGGCCGAGAACAGAATCTGCTGAAAGTGATTTTGCTGTACATTTGGCAGTTGTGTACCTTTGGAATAGTTTTCAGACTGGAATTCAGCAAAAAAGAGAGTCTGGTATTTTCCTTTGAGAAAGTGCATTTTGCAACAGCGCAAAGATCAGGCAGCGATAAAATCGTGTCCATTGCACAAAAACGGGACAGCTACAGTATATGATCTTCGTGTTTTCATGAAAACTCACCCAAAGGAGGGTTTTCCCTGCTCCCAAGGGCTCAGAAATGGCAAAAGTCCAAATTACCTTGAAAAGCTCTCCGAAGCTTATTTATTGGATTTAGATCTTGTCTTTCTCAGTTGAAAGACGGGGTGGTTAAGAATTAAAACTTCAAGCACTAATTTATTCAGTATCAATTAAAGTCCCAGTAAGAGAGAGAGAGAGAATTTGGCTGCTGTTCTAAAGATGACAACAGAATAACAAGAGTCGGAAAGGAAGATTTCCTTAAGAAGATTTCACACTGTTCTCAGGGAAAAGCTGAAGAATGACAACAAAATAAGAGTGTTGGAAGGGGCCTTGGAGGTCTTCTAGTCCAACCCCCTGCTCAAGCAGGAGATCCAATACCATTTCGGACAAATGGCTGCCCAGTCTCTTCTTAAAAACCTCCAGTGTTGGAGCACCCACAACATCCGGAGGCAAAGCTGTTCCACTGGTTAATTGTCCTCACTCTCAGGAAATTTCTCCTTAGTTCTAAGTTGGTTCTCTCTTGATTCGTTTCCATCCATTGCTTCTTGTTCTCTCTCAGGTGCTTTGGATTATAGGTTGATCCCCACTTCTATCCCATAATAAGTAGGATCCCAGCCTAACTCTTGAGCCTTGACATGATATAGAAATAGGGTTTCTCTCCCATGCAATACAAACTCAGATAAACTCAAATGAAATAAAATAAACTTGTTGAAGTCCTTCTACTAAATATCAAGAACCTAGCACAGTGATGAACTATGACACCTATGTCAAAGATGACATATTACGACATTTTAGATGACACACCAATACCCAACAACAAGTACAGGTAGTCCTTGATTTACAATCACAATGGAATCCAAAATTTCCGTAGCTAAGCAAGGCAGTTATTAAGTGAGTTTTGGCCCGTTTTATGCCCTTTTTGCCACAGTTGTTACGTGAAACATGAGGTTGTTAAGAGAATGGGGCTTCTCTCGTTGACTTTGTTTGTCGGAAGCCAACTGGGAAGGTTACAAATGGTGATCATGTGACTCGGGACAGTACAACTGTCATTAACACTTGCCAGTTGCCAAGTGCCCAAATTTTGATCATGTGACATGGGGATGCTGCAATGGTCGTAAGTGTGAAAAACGGTCATAAGTCCATTTTTTTCAGCACCATTGTAAACTCGAATTGTCACTAAATGAATCATTGTAAGTCAAGGACTACCTGTATAGATACTAACTGGGGAATTCTGGGAGTTGAAGTCCACACAGCTTAAAGTTGCCAAGATTGAAAAACAAGGCTATCGATTCTTGACTGACGTTCTGGTTTAACTTGGTGTAAAAATCTAGAGCAGTGTTTCTCAACCTCAGCCACTTTAAGATATGTGTGGACTTCAACTCCCAGAATTCCCTAGCCAGCCATGCTAGCTGAGGAATTCTGGGAGTTGAAGTCCACAAGTCATAAAAGGGCCAAGTTTGAAGACCCCTGCATTAGATTCTGATAAGAGTTGCTTGGGATAATTTTAAATACATTTTCAACCACCTGGGAATTCTCTCTCTCTCTCTCTCTTTTTTATATTGTGCATCCATAGTTCCTAATCGAGATATTTTTTATAAATGGGATACTACCCTATTGGATAAAATCAACTTTTAAGTTTTTTTCAAAAATGTCCTCTTTCTGCTTTTCTTTCTAATTTGGTTTGGAATTTCCTGCTTGGCTCATTCGAATCTCTGAATATATCAAAGAAATTATAACAGCAACGTCAGAATATATATTGTAGTCAAAAGAGAATAATGTGTTACATTTTTTAAAAATAAGGCAGAAATTCTCCTTAATATGATTTTGATATTATATGAGTTTCATACACTGTTGCATTATTTTATAAAAAGGCATAATCAGATTTAATACTATTGGGCCATAGTAATCATTTTGACATATTCTGATTGATGGCTTTGGCTTTTGTTTAGCTTGGCATAAATATCCCCACAACATTTGCTATGCTGCTAAAATTGAACATCCCAGGGGTCTTTAAACTTGGCAACTTTAAGACTTGTGGACTTCAACTCCCAGAATTCCTCAGCCAGCTGTGGCTGGCTGAGGAATTCTGGGAGTTGAAGTCCACAAGTCTTAAAAGTTGCCAAGTTTGAAGACCCCTGCCCTATCCTGATACCAATGAAAGAAAATCGAGATAGATGATCCAGCATTCTTTGAGTGTTTGGGGTAGGATAAATGTGATTAAGATTAATTTAATTTGCAGGCAGAATTATTTATCAAGAGCTCTTTTTATTTCTTTTCCACAACTTTAAGTGAATGTAAATATTACCAATTTTCCCTGCCCCCACTCGTCAAGAGCATCGTTCCAGAATTTCACTGTAAAAATTAGACCCATCTATTATGCAAAAGTGGATTTAATTTTCCACGCTTGAAGATTTATTGTTGGGCTTTTGTTCTTGTTTTTTTTTTTAGCCCTGGACATTGGCTGGAATAAGGATTTTTTTTTCCCCAGAATTCCACTTTTCTTTAACTTCAACTTGTGAGCTACTTTTTAACCTCACTGGAATTCTAGCCAGTATTGGGTTTTGTATAATTCTAGAATTTGTTTCAATATCTGGATTTAATATTGCACGATAGACATGTAAAGTATTGGGTTGTGGATAAATATCTGAGCCTTTTTACACATGGCAAACTTGTATTGTGGGATAATCTTGATTTTTTTTTTTTTTAAATGCTGTTTTAAAGTAAATTGGTCCTCTCATAATGTCACTGAACCAAGGGAGTTTAGATGCTGTTTTTAAAATTCTTTTCTGGAATTTAAATCTGAATTATACCGCAGAAGGATTCTTGGCAATTTATTCAACTTAATCACTTGTTATGTGGACATTTTATCCTGATGCTAGTTTCTATTATTAGACCCTTCCTTCCTTCCTTCCTTCCTTCCTTCCTTCCTTCCTTCCTTCCTTCCTTCCTTCCTTCCTTCCTTCCTTCCTTCCCTCCCTCCCATCTCTCCTCCCTCCCTCCCTCCCTTCCCCCTCCCTCCCTCCCTCCCTTCCTTCCTTCCTCCCTCCCTCCTTCAAGATCTTCCTTCCTTCCTTCCTTCCTTCCTTCCTTCCTTCCTTCCTTCCTTCCTTCCTTCCTCAAGATCACCCTTCCTTCCTCCCTCCCTCCCTCCTTCAAGACCTTCCTTCCTTCCTTCCTTCCTTCCTTCCTTCCTTCCTTCCTTCCCTCCCTCAATCCACTGAACATCCAAGGACATCAATTTCAGCAAAAGCTGAATAGATAGTAACCCTGTACAGCTTGTGGAACTTGCATTTACATTTTTATCAAGGGGTGGAAAGTTGGTTTCTTTTGATCTTAAAAGGCAGACAAAACAAAAAGTCACGATGATAGCCATGACGCCATGATTAAAGGTCATAATCTGTTTGAAAATATATCCTGTTTCAAGGTCTATGCAGAGAGAACCAAACAAGTTCGCTCTGCAGATGGAAATTAGCTGCAACAAATAAAAGTTAAAGCTTCAGAGAAATTCAAACGAAGATTGCAAAAGGAAATTCAGGTTTTCAGTAAGACTCCAGCCATCTATTTCAGATGTACCATTCATGAATACATTATTATTCTTATTATTATTATGTCTGAGTAATCTGCAATTAGATTCATAAGTCTAAAAAGCAGTGGAAACTTAATAATTCAAGCCCTAACCAAGAACCTTAGATTTATTAACCTCTATAAGTTAATTAACCCCAAATAATACAAGTTAATTAACCCCAATTAACCCCAATTAATTATAAGTTAATTACGCAGGAAAAAATATGTTTCGGGTATACTGGAAACCCAAGGATTGATTGCAATTGTCTTGGTGCTGGAGACGCAAAGGCACACCATGTAATCTGGTCTTCTTTTCACCACTGCACATTAGGGTGGACATGTGCTTCAGATCTGAAGGCAAAAAAGTACTGGGAACTTGGAGGGAAGTGTGCAGTGGGGTACCCCAGGGCTCTGTTCTGGGGACAGTGCTCTTCAACATCTTCATCAACGATTTGGACGAGGGGATAGATGGGGAACTCATCAAATTTGCGGATGACACCAAGCTGGCAGGAATAGCCAACACTCCAGAAGACAGGCTTAAGATACAGGAGGACCTGGACAGACTTGAACACTGGGCGCTATCTAACAAAATGAAATTCAATGGTGAAAAAAGTAAGGTTCTACATTTAGGCAAGAAAAACCAAATGTACAGGTATAGTATAGGGTACCTTGCTCAATAGCAGTAACTGTGAGAGGGACCTCGGAGTCCTAGTGGACAATCACTTAGATAGGAGGCAGCAGTGTGCTGCAGCTGCCAAAAAAGCCAACACAGTGCTGGGCTGCATTAACAGAGGGATAGAATCAAGATCACGTGAACTATTAATACCACTTTACAAGGCCTTGGTAAGGCCACACTTGGAATACTGCATCCAGTTTTGGTCACCACGATGTAAAAAAGATGTTGAGACTCTAGAAAGAGTGCAGAGAAGGGCAACAAAGATGATTAGGGGACTGGAGGCTAAAGCATATAAGGAACGGCTGCTGGAATTGGGTATGTCTAGTTTAATGAAGAGAAGGACGAGGGGGGACATGATAGCAGTGTTCCAATATCTCAGGGGTTGCCACAAAGAAGAGGGAGTCAAGCTATTCTCCAAGGCGCCTGAGGGCAGGACAAGAAGTAATGGATGGAAACTAATCAAGGAGAGAAGCAACCTGGAACTAAGGAGAAACTTCCTCACAGTTAGAACAATTAACCAGTGGAACAACCTGCCTCCAGAAGCGGTGAATGCTCCAACACTGGAAGTTTCTAAGAAGAGACTGGACTGCCATTTGTCCGAAATGGTACAGGGTTTCCTGCCTGAGCAGGGGGTTGGACTAGATGACCTCCAAGGTCCCTTCCAACTTTATTATTATTAATTATTATTATTATTATTATTATTATTATTATTATTATTATTATTATTATTATTATTATTATTATTATTATTATTATTATTATTATTATTATTATTATTATTATTTCTTGGGAAAGATACAACTGCTTCAAGAAATTGCTGTTATGGGCTATGTGTGTCTTCCTGGGCCATGAAAAGCACTTTGTTCATTTCACATCCAAAACTACACAACTCTGCTAAGATACCTATCATTGTGAGGTTTATGGGATCCTTGGTGCTCTCTAAGCTTGGTTATTTTCTTGCAGACGTTTCACTACCCAGCTAGGAAACACCATCAGGGCTAGAAGGGAGAGGGGTTTGTGGAGAGAAGTAGGAGTAGAAGAAGACGTTTGTGGGGTCCTTGGTGCTCTCTGAGCTTGGTTATTTTCTTTCAGACGTTTCATTACCCAACTAGGTAACATCATCAGGGCTAGAAGGGAGTTGGGGTTGGCTCTCTCTTTATATACAAATGGCTTGTCCCAATCAAGGAAAGCTCAGAGAGAATCAAGGACCTCACGGTTCAATCCTGAGCTACTAATATTATCTTCTGTTGGTGTTATGAGGTTTGAACACATTTATTTTGTTTGGCTGCATCACTGTAGCCTAGGACAGGGGTAGGCAACCTTGGCTCTTTTATGACTCGTGGACTTCAACTCCCAGAATTCCTGAGCCAGCCATGCTGAGGGGAAAGGGAGAGGTTTCCAAGCTGAGCCATGCTGGCTCAGGAATTCTGGGAGTTGAAGTCCACGAGTCATACAAGAGCCAAGGTTGCCTACTGCTGGCCTAGGCTCACCTCCTAGGGTTGACTTCTATAGACGGGGTGAATGAAAGACCTATGCAACAATAAACTACCCATTTGCAAGAATAGATAATTGAATTGTGTTATCAGTCAAGGTTTGAATTAGAGTTCTTCCTTCCCCCCCCCAACAGGATAAGAAAGAGAACTTTTAAGCAGTTCATTTACTGCAGGGGTCTTCAAACTTGGCCCTTTTATGACTTGTGGACTTCATCTCCCAGAATTCCTCAGCCAAACACTGCCTGGCTGAGGAATTCTGGGCGTTGAAGTCCACAAGTCATAAAAGGGCCAAGTTTGAAGACCCCCGATTTACTGTAAGTACAGGTACTCCATGACTTACAACCCTTTGTTTATTGACTATTCAAAGTTACAACAGCATTAAAAAAGTGATTTATGACCATTTGCACACTTATGACCATTGAGGCACCCTCATGGTCATGTGATCAAAATTCAGATGCTTGGCAACTGGCTCGTATTTATGATGGTTGCAGTGTCCTGGAGTCACACGATCTCTTTCTGACAAGCAAAGTCAAAGGAAAAAAAGAGATCCACTTAACAACCGCCCTCCTAATTTAAAAATTGCAGTGAATCACTCAACTACTGTGGTATGAAAGGTTGTAAAATGAGTCGCAACTTACTTAGGGACTGTCTCGCTTAGCGACAGAAACTTTGGGCTCAGTTACGCTTGTAAGCTGAGGACTGCCTGTATTTTGGAAATTGTTCACTGATTCTTTATTTCCCAGTCTTTTTTGTTTATAGGTAGTCCTCAACTTAGGACCACAACCGAGCCCAACGTTTCTGTTGCTAAGCGAGACACTTGTTAAGCGAATTTTGCCCCATTTTACCACCTTTCTTGTCACACTTGCTAAGAGAATCACTACAGTTGTTAATTTAGTCACTGGGTTGTTAAGTAAATCTGGCTTCCTTATTGACTTTGCTTGTCAGAAGGTTGCAAAAGGGGATTGTCATGGTTCTGACAGATGAAACTCTTCAAAGAACTTCGAGGCATTGTTTACCTTAAAGAATCTTTATTTGAGTAACATAGCATCGGCACGTACATAGGCAAAGCCAAAATCTGAATTCCCCTCCCCTGAGCACATAGTATCAAAGCACAATTCCCTCCTCTAATTAACGGTCATAAATCACATTCTCCAATTAGTTTGAAATGCAGGCTTTCCCTCCAGTTGTTCAACCCGCCATTTCTTATCATCTATTTCAAAAAACCTTGGTTCTCACAATAGTTACAATATTGTTATGTCTAACTAAACTCCAATGCACATTCCTCCTCCTCTCCCCCCAGTATCATCTAATTCTAACTCTAATTCTAAGAGTCAAACATAAGAAGGAAAATGATTGCATCTCCATATGTTGTCAAAGCAAGAACATCCGATGTTAGCAGCGTTGACATCCGGCCCCTCTTACAAAAAGGACAGATCCTGTAACGTTAGCAGCATTGACAATGATCACATGACCCCGGGACACTGCAAACGTCGTAAATATGAACCAGTTGCCAAGCATCTGAATTTTGATCACGTGATCACGTGATCATGGGGATGCTGCAAAGGTCGTAACTGTGAAAAACGGTCATAAGTGCCACTGTAATCTTGAACGGTCACTAAACAAACTGTTGTAAGTTGAGGACTAGCTGTATTTATATATACACAAACAAACACATATATAAATATATAAGTATTATCATTTTAAGGGTAACAATGTTTTACAAGGAGGAGAACAACAGAGAATCGTTCCCCATTGATTTCCCCAGTTCTAATTACCCCAAGGGATGAAAAATCCATTACATAATTGATTAACTACATTTGTAAGGATAGCTACACAACGATTCTAACTCTTTTCTTTCTCAACTGTGAGTCTTATCTTTTATTCACTAATCTGAATAGCAAAACATGCTTCGTTTCTCCAAGAATTCAACCAAGTTTAAACCTGAACACATCCTGACCTTAGCACCAGAATCAGGACACCACAAGCCTCCCCCTCCTGAATCTGCTTCCGTAGGTGCTGAGTAATACAGTGATTTCACATTTTCACATCGCAGCTTGAGAGAGCATTGTGTCTGTTCTTCAAGGTAAACCAAACCTGGAGACCAATGACATGCAAGCTAATAGTAGTCCTCAACTTAGGGCCACAATGAAGCTCAATATTTCTCCTCCTTGTAAAAACATTAGAATGGAATAGGAATAGGAATAGGAATAGGAATAGGAATAGGAATAGGAGTAGAGTAGAGTAGAGTAGAGTAGAGTAGAGTAGAGTAGAGTAGAGTAGAGTAGAGTAGAGTAGAGTAATAATGGCATGGCATGGCATAGAATAATAATAGAATAGAAATAGAAATAGAAATAGAATAGAATAGAATAGAATAGAATAGAATAGAATAGAATAGAATAGAATAGAATAGAATAGAAAATATGGAACGGAACAGAACAGATATGGAATGGAATGGAACAGAAACTTTATTGTCACTTTAAATATACACTAATCAGCATGCATTAAACTGAAATTTCCTTGCATTCAGCTCTCAAAAAAATACCATTATACATATACCCACATACACACATATAATGACACAAAGAAACATCGCAGTCTAGCTCACGTGTATACATATACATGGCAAAAAATGAAGAATCCTGTGAATTTACAAGATGGATGGCAAAAGGAACAAAGCTGTTACAGCAGGGGTGTCAAACTCGCAACGTCACGTGATGTGTCGCAACGTATCGTGACTTTTTTTCCATTGCCGGCAATGGTATAGGGTCTCATGCTTGAGCAGAGGGTTGGACTAGAAGATCTCCAAGGTCCCTTCCAACTCTGTTATTCTGCATAAATGTTAGTAATTGCACTGCTAGCCGTGAAGGGCTAACTTGAGTTGGCATGGCAATCTGTGCAACAGGGACCGCAAATCCATTTTAGGAAGAGAATACGAAGACTGTGGACATTGATACGAGGGCAATTCGGAAATAAACCTCCATTTGGTTATCAGTGACAGACACTCGCAGATACAGAACTTTTATTATACACATTAGAAAACTACAACATTACATTACTTTTTGACATAATCGCCATTCAAATTGAGGCACCTATCATAACGTCTTACAAGTTTTGAAATTCCTTAGTCGCAGTCGCTCGGCGCCAAATCTGGGCTATGGGAGGGTTGATCAAAAACATCCCAACGGAACAGCTTCAAAAGTTCTTGGGTGCATCTAGCAGTGTGCGGGCAAGCATTATCGTGAACCAACACCACACCGGAAGTGGTGCCATCGAAAATCCCGCCAAATGTGAAGATGCCAAAGAAGTAATGCCAGTGAAGTTCATGGAGCGTAGTTTGACCATCAGTCCAGAAGTCTATTGTGAAATGTTACGAAAACTCAAGACAAGCCATTCATAACAAGCGTCCAGGCATGCTGACTTCCGGTGTGGTGTTGGTTCACGATAATGCTTGCCCGCACACCGCTAGACGCACCCAAGAACTTTTGAAGCAGTTCCGTTGGGATGTTTTTGATCACACACATCCCCTAGCCCAGATTTGGCGCCGAGCGACTGCGACTAAGGAATTTCAAAGCTTGTAAGACGTGATGACAAGTGCCTCAATTTGAATGGTGATTATGTTGAAAAGTAATGTAAGGTTGTAGTTTTCTAATGTGCATAATAAAAGTATCTGCGAGTGTCTGTCACTGATAACCAAACAGAGGTTTATTTCTGAATTGCTGTCGTAGAAGAGAATATTTGTAGCTTAGGATTGAATTGTGGAGTCTTTGAGAGGTGCGATGATTCAGCGATTAAAGACACTGAGCTTGTCAGCTGGAAATTGATAGCCGGGGTTCGAGACCTGAGCGCAACATGACTGGGTGAGCTCCCGTTCCTTGCTCCAGCTCCTGCCCATCTAGCAGTTCAAAATCATGCAAATGCGAGTAGATAAATAGGTACTACTGGTGGGAAGGTAGTAACATTCCTTGCACCTTGGTCTATAGTCATGCTGTCCACATGACCGCGGAAATGTCTTCAGACAACGCTGGCTCCCTCGGCTAAAAAACGGAGATGAGCCCCTCAAATAGTGGAAGACTGCTATCACATCTCCCCTACTCCTTTTCACTAGACTGGACATACCCAGTTCCTGCAACTGCTCTTCCTATGTTTAGCAAGGCTTAAGTAGTGTATACTCAGAGAAGAGAATCGTTTATCTCTCCTGTCATCCTATGCAATCCGTTTTGGTTCCCCGCTGATCTTCGAGCAACACACTTGAGTCCCACGGTCTGTTACTACCAGTGTGTTTCTGGCCCCCTCCCACCAACATATACTCCAATTAGGTCTCAGGGCACTACCGTCCTGGGTGTGTGTGTATCTTGTGCAAATGTGCAGTTGGTCCATGTATTTCCACTACCCCTCCTGATGTTCTCCCTCCCCCCCCCAACTGATGCCTCATTTGAAAGGGAATTGAGGGGTTTTTTTTGCAAATGGGCCAGAGGCAAATGCTGCCATTATTATCGAAGCCTGGCAAAAAAAGATAAAGGCAATTTTTTTTTGAACTCCAGATCCTTCTTGTCAATCTTCTCTCTTTCTCTCTCTCTCTCTCTTTCTCTCACTCTCTCTCTCTCTCCCCTTCCCCCCCCCACAATCCCGGTTCTCGTTCACAACTCTGCAAAATTTAAAAAGAAATATGAACGCATGATTGTGACACTGATGCTGAATGCCTCGGGTTGTGTTCACACCCAATAATTAATCAGGTCAGAGAAAGGCCTCCATGCCTCATTTGCATAAAATGCGAAGCTGGACCCTGTTCGTGGTGACGAATTTTTCCGAAGGGCGAGCGGACGGCCTTGTGCAAATTCAGCCCCGCTTGTTTATTTTATTTTTCACCCATCGTGAGACTCCAGAAAATGAATTAATTTGGGAACCAGCTTAAACATCTGGAACAGCAGCTGCCAAGGACTGTCCCGTTCCTTTTAATTCAGAATTATAACTCGTTTCTGTTTCAAGTGGTATTTAACTTTATCTTTATTGGGTTGCTCTGTTAATCTTTTATATTATTATTTTTATAGGATTGTAAGCCACCCAGAGTCATGGGACGGTATGGGTGGCATATAAATTAATTACAAAAAACAACAACAATTATTCCAGGGGAGGGTGAATTTCAGATCATGAATTATTGTATTTCTTTTATTTCAAACCTTTATCAGGCCACCCATCTTATAACCAACTCTGTGCCTCTCCTAACTAAAAGTTAAAATAGCATAAAGATTACAGCTGTAATGTATCCAGAATGCATGAAAGGCATTCTAGATACCCTAAAGCAGGGGTAGGCAACCTTGGCTCTTTTATGACTCGTGGACCAACTCCCAGAATTCCTGAGCCAGCATGGCTCAGCTTGGAAACCTCCCCCTTTCCCTTCAGCATGGCTGGCTCAGGAATTCTGGGAGTTGAAGTCCACGAGTCATAAAAGAGCTAAGGTTGCCTATCCCTGTCCTAAAGCAATATCAATTTTTGCCTGTCTTTATTATGCATTCACCTCCAAAATTACTCTGTTGATTGTATTTTTCTTGGCACAAGTAATCTCTTTCATCTCTGTTTTCTATATTTATTACTGGTCTGTTAAGGTGACCAAAAATTTCATTTTGCCACCTGTTGCAAAAGAAAATTTGCTCAAACCTGTTAATATCACTTTATAACGCCTTGGTAAGACCACACTGGGAATACAGCGTCCAGTTTTGGTCACCACAATATAAAAAAAGATGTTGAGACTCTAGAAAGAGTACAGAGAAGAGCAACAAAGATGATTAGGGGACTGGAGGCTAAAACATATAAGGAACGGTTGCTGGAATTGGGTATGTCTAGTTTAATGAAGAGAAGGACGAGGGGGAACATGATAGCAGTGTTCCAATATCTCAGGAGTTGCCACAAAGAAGAGGGAGTGAAGCTATTCTCCAAGGTGCCTGAGGGCAGGACAAGAAGCAATGGATGGAAACTAATCAAGGAGAGAAGCAACCTGGAACTAAGGAGAAATTTTCTGACAATGAGAACAATTAACCAATGGAATGACTTGCCTACAGAAGTTGTGGGTGCTCCAATACTGGAGATTTTCAAGAAGAGATTGGACAACATTTATCTGGAATAGTATACGGTGTCCTGCTTGAGCAGGGAGTTGGACTAGAGAACCTCTAAGGTCCCTTCCAACTCTGTTGTTCTGTTAATCTGTTATCCACTTCTAATCCCCCCCGCATATGTGTTTTCCCAGAAAGTCAGAAATCAGAAATACTTGTTAATCATCCAGATTTGCTACTCGGTCCAGATTTTATTTCTTCTTATCCAACATTAGCAATAGTAGTAGCGCTTAGACCTATATACTGCTTCACAGTTCTTTACAGCCCTCTCTTAGTGGTTTACAGCCTCTTGCCCCCAACAATCTGGTTCCTCATTTTACCAACCTCAGAAGGATGGAAGGCTGAGTGAACCTTGAGCCGGTCAGGATCGAACTGCTGGCAGTCAGCAGAGTCAGCCTGCAATGCTGCATTCTAACCACTGCACTACCACAGCTCTTAATAGCAATAGCACTTAGACATATATACTGCTTCACAGCGCTTTTTACAGCCTTCTCTGAGCGGTTTACAGGCTCAGCCTATTTGCCCCCAACAATCTGGGTCCTCATTTTACCGACCTCGGAAGGATGGAAGGCTGAGTCAACCTTGAGGCGGTCAGGATCGAACTGCTGGCAGTCGGCAGAGTTAGCCTGCAATACTGCCCCCTGAAGTAGCCTTTTAACCACTGCGGTACCACGGCTCTTATAATATTATTTATTAGAAAAAATGCAGTGGTGGGATTCAAATATGTGAACAACCGGTTCTCTGTGTGGATGCCGCTTCCGGAAGTCCATTCTGGGGCTGGGCAACAAAAAATTAGCTACCGGTTCTGCCGAAGTGGTGCGAACCGGCTGAATCCCACCACTGCAAAAAATGCATTTGTCTGTCATTCTCTCTCAATCAGCAAGATTTCCAGGAAACATGTTTTTGGCATAGTTAACTTAGCTCTAAATCCTGTAAGAGGATTGCAACCAATTGTATCCTGCACTTTAGGAATTGGTGGCAGGAGCTGACGCATTGTTTCACTCCCCTGATGTGAGAAGCCTAAGGATGAAGAAAAACATACAATACCCACCATTTTGTCATTGAAGTAAGTGGAAATCTACCAGAAGATACAGGTAGTCCTCGACTTACGACCACAATTGAGCCCAAAAGGTATGTTGCTAAGTGAGAAATTTGCTAAGTGAGTTTTGTCTCATTTTATCACTGTTCTTGCCACATTTGTTAAGTGAATCGCTGCAGTTGTAAAATTAGTAACACGGTTGTGAAGTGAATCTGGTTTCCCCCATTGACTTTGCTCGTCAGAAGGTCGCAAAAGTGGATCACATGACCCCGGGAACACCGCAACCGTCATAAATACGAGTCAGATGCCAAGCGTCTGAATTTTGATCCCGTGACCACGGGGATGCTGCAACGGTCATAGACGTGAAACACGGTCATAAGTCCCTTTTTTCACTGCCGTTGTAACTTCGAACGGTCACTAAATGAACTGTTGTAAGTCGAGGACTACCTGCATTTATTAATTTGGTTGACTGTTTGAATGAATGAATGTTGACTCTGCTCAACTCAGGGCAGCCATCCATGCAGAAGATGCAAGAAACAGCAGGCAAAAAGTAATACTGTGGTAGAATCCCAAGAGTATTTTTACCCACGTGGGTTTTTTCACATAGAAAAGTACAAATCAAAACAGCCGCTTTGCCAAAGATTCTCAAGACCCTGTTATCATGGTCGCTCCCAACAGTACCCGGTTTAATATAGCTTTCCTATCCTTTGCATAGCTGTAGTCCCTGAAAAATTCTAAATAATTCTCCCACTCCAGCCACGAGCTGCAAAAAAAAAAAAAATGAACTTTTCTTTCCGATCCCGGTCGTTTTCCCATGACCTTCTCCTCACCCGGCCATCTAATTTTCCTCTGTCATGCAAAATCGGGGCAGAGACGACCAATGTAAAATAAAAAAATAAAATAAAAAATTCTCGAGATTAAAAAGTAAAATAGAAACCCCCCCCCCCCCAAAGCCTGACTTCTTCTTCTCTGTTCTGTATGAAACGGGAATGAAATCTCACTTCGCCAGACCTCTTAGCAGTTTTTGGCAAAAATAATGTTTGCGGGGTTTTTAGGCAGTGTTAAAAATTAGGCCAATTTTGTAGGACCCATGGGATCCAGGCCTGGAACCAGGGAGTTATGTTAAAATACAGGTTG
This sequence comes from Azemiops feae, assembly GCA_023970755.1. Taxonomy (NCBI): domain Eukaryota; kingdom Metazoa; phylum Chordata; class Lepidosauria; order Squamata; family Viperidae; genus Azemiops; species Azemiops feae. The sequence goes on from JALGBA010001274.1 coordinate 235,953, forward strand.
CCTTCAACTTATAACCATTCGTTTACTGACCATTTGAAGTTACAAAGTGACTTATGACCATTTTTCACATGACCGTTGCAGCATCCCCATAGGCACGTGATTATTATCGATGATGATGATGATGATGATGATGATGATGATGATGATGATAATAATAATGATAATGATGATAATAATAATAATAATAATAATAATAATAATAATAATAATAATAATAATAATAATAATAATAATAATGTTGGAACGGACCTTGGAGGTCATCTAGTCCAACCCCCTGCTCAGGCAGGAAACCCTATACCATTTCGGACAAATGGCTGTCCAGTCTCTTCTTAAAAACTTCCAGTGTTGGAGCATTCACAGCTTCTGGAGGCAGGTTGTTCCACTGGTTAATTGTTCTAACTGTCAGGAAGTTTCTCCTCAGTTCCAGGTTGCTTCTCTCCTTGATTAGTTTCCATCCGTTGCTTCTTGTCCTGCCTTCAGGTGCTTTGGAGAATAGCTTGACTCCCTCTTCTTTGGGGCATCCCCAGAGATATTGGAAGACTGCTATCATGTCTCCCCTCGTCCTTCTCTTCATTAAACTAGACATACCCAATTCCAGCAACCGTTCTTTATATGATGATGATGATGTTGGAAGGGACCTTGGAGGTCTTCTAGTCCAACCCCCTGCTCAAGCAGGAGACCCTATAGGCCTATACCATTTCAGACAAGTGGCTGTCCAATCGCTTCTGTAAAACTTTCAGTGATGGAGCACTCACAAGCCCTTCCACTGATTAATTGTCCCTAAATGTCAGGAAATTCCTCCTTAGTTCTAGGTTGCTTCTCTCCTTGATTAGTTTCCATCCGTTGCTTCTTGTCCTGCCTTCAGACGCTTTGGAGAAGAGGTTGATCCCTCTCTTCTTTCTAACACCAGCCTTGGAAGTACCCAATGTATGATGAATATGGTAGCAAACAAAGAACCTTCACTCTCACTGTAATCTATGAATGCGCCTGGACGGAGCGACCTTCCGCTTCCCAAATCAATCATTGGCTCGATCACAACATTCTATTGTCATCCTGATACATGATGTCACCCAATTGCCCGAGGGACTGGAAACTGACAGGGGCAAACCTCTCCAGCCAGGTGGCGTCCAGATGTGCTCGATCCACACAACTACAGGAGTCCTGAGTCCTGGGCTACATCTGGGAGGAGAACAAGTTGGAGAAGGCTGCAGGCCAAGCACCGGGGTGGGGGTGGGTGGGGAATGTCAAAACTTTAGCCAGGAACTCTTTGGGAGCAGGCCAAATCTCTCTCCGAAGACTGGGAATGTTGGAAAGGAGAAATGTTCAGACCCAGGCATTGAACAGACGATTTAGAAATTCCCCACGATGCATTTAACAGAAGAACAGAATGAATTGGGAGGGACCTTGGCGGTCTTCTATCTAGTCCAACCCCCTGCTCAGGCAGGAAACCCTATACCATTTCAGACAAATGGTTGTCCAGTCTCTTCTTAAAAACCTCCAGTGTTGGAGCATTCACCGCTTCTGGAGGCAGGTTGTTCCACTGGTTAATTGTTCCAACTGTCAGGAAGTTTCTCCTTAGTTCTAGGTTGCTTCTCTCCTTGATTAGTTTCCATCCGTTGCTTCTTGTCCTGCCTTCTGGTGCTTTGGAGAATAGGTGGACCCCCCCCCCCCCTTTCTTGGTGGCTGCTCCTCAAATATTGAAACACTGCTATCCTGTCACCTCCAGTCTTTCTTTTCATTAAACTAGACATACACAATTCCTGCTCCCGTTCCTCATATGTTTTAGCCTCTAGTCCCCTAATCATCTGCTCGAGCAGGGGGCTGGACTAGAAGACCTCCAAGGTCCCTTCAAGCTTCTATTCTATTCTATTCTATTCTATTCTATTCTATTCTATTCTATTCTATTCTATTCTATTCTATTCTTTGTTTCTCTTCTCCGTACTCATTCTGCAAATTTTGGGGTGTCTTTTTTTTCCATTAAGGCAAAGTATGGGATGACATGACTACAGTGATGGCAGGGATGCAGACTGTTTTGAAAGAATACGTCTGCCTTCAATATACATAGACCTTTTTTCTTTTCCCATTTTTTTTTTAAAAAGCATTCCTGAGTTTCTTTGTCTAGTATCTTGGATACCAAGGATCTCCCACGCTTGTGGGGGGGGGAACCACAACCTGCTACAACAATTACTGGGGAGGGGGGAGATGGATAAAAAAAAAATGTGGGAGCACTAAATCAAATGATGGAGTTATAGCTATTAGTGGACAAAAGGCAAGTATAACACGAAAACAATGCCAGGGGCCTGCTTTACTTTCTTTTCTCTCTCTCTGTCTCTCTTTTTAAATAGTTCAAGCCTCATTTCCTACAAGGAGAAATGTAGAGGGATCATCCATTCTTCTTGAGTGAACGGCTGCTAAAGGGCATATTTCTTGAATAAAATGCATTTGCCTTTAAACAAACGCACCACTCTGCCAGCAGTGTTCAACACCTGACATCAAGCCAGGATAGGATTAGTTTGATTTTGACTGGGATCCACCCAGTCACTGAAGATTTTTGACTTTATTTTTTTTTAAGACTTAGGATGTTTATTTACATAAACTGAAGCCCACTGTAGCTTAAGTCATCAAAGCAGACTTAGGCAAAATATGGATTAGGTAAGACAATGCCTGTAACCTCTCTCCATTTCTCCCACCCTTAGGTTTTACAGTTCCTTCTTTTTCCCCCAAATTTTATATCCAAATGAAAATCCATTTATGTCCTTTCTTAAAGGCTCCAGTTTCGAAGTTAGAGGAAGTCCTCGGCGTACAACAGTCCATTTAGTGATCGTTCAAAGTTACAACGGTGCTGAAAAAAAGGACTTATGACTGTTTTTCACACTTAACGACCGTTGCAGCGTCCCCAGGGTCACATGATCAAAAGCCAGAGGCTTGGCAACTGGCTCATATTTATGACGGGGTGCAGTCTGCTGGGGTCATGGGATCCCCTTTTGCGACCTTCTGACAGGCACAGTCAATGGGGAAAGGCAGATTCACTTAACAACCGTGTGACTAACAACAGCTGCAATGATCCATTTAACAACTGTGGTAAGAAAGGTGGTAAAATGGGGCAAAACTCACTTAACAAATGTCTCCTTTAGCAACATAAATTTTGGGCTCTGTTGTGGTCATAAGTTGAGGACTGCTTGTATACCAGCCATTTCTATAACAACAAATCTATCTAATCAGCAAAACCCAAAATCAAATTTTCTTTCCCCCCCCCACCTCATTTCCCCCCTCTTTTTGGATTTTGTGCTTGAGAGGACGAGTGATTTCCTAAAGAAAGGCGAGCAGACGTTGCCCTTTTAAAGAGAGAAAGATCCTGATTTCCAGCAGAAATGGACAGAGACAAGAGACCCCCTTGGCCACCAGACTCAACCACAATTGAAAAACAGCCGAATCTTTGTTCATCCCTGATCACCAAGTATGAAGAATGCCTAAAGGGACAGAAAATCCTTTTTGTGTGTGTGTGCAGAAATCTGCGTTCCAGACCCTCTTCAGACAAGCATCCACTATTCTGAATTCCCAATCCCTAATGTTGTGTGTGTGTCTCTGTGTGTACGTGTATGTGTATGTGTGTTTAAGTTGTTTGTTTCTAGCTGGCCGAGATCCCAGGGCTTTCGGCCAAATGCAAGTAGTGCAATCTAGCAGCGCAAAAACAAAAACAAAAAAAAGGAATTAACACACTCAATGGAGTTTTATACATTACTCAAGGATAAATTATGACCCTTGGCAAAATCCCATTTTGGCTATTCCAGGGAATGCAAAGGAAAGTCCAACAGTTCGCAGGGCATTGACAGAAAAAAGGACCGCCCCGCTTTAAAAATAAAACCCCAAAGAATTTTTTTTTTTTTAAAAAAAATCCAATCGACCTGAATAACTAAGCTTGTCCTTTTCCAAAACAAAAGGGAAACAGATTCTTATTTCTCTCTTCTCCCTGAACACACACACACACACACACACACACAGAGAGACACAGAGACACAGAGACACAGAGAAGAAGAAGAAGAAGAAGAAGAAGAAGAAGAAGAAGAAGAAGAAGAAGAAGAAGAAGAAGAAGAAGAAGAAGAAGAAGAAGAAGAAGAAGAAGAAGAAGAAGAAGAAGAAGAAGAAGAAGAAGAAGAGAAACAGACAGACGGAGAAAGAAAGAGAGAGGAGAGGGAGAAAGAGAGAGACAGAGAGAGAGACAGACAGAGAGAGAAAAGAAGAAGAAGGAGGAGGAGGAGGAGGAGGAGGAGGAGGAGGAGAGAAAGAGAGAGACAGGGAGAAAGAAAGAGAGAGGAGAGGGAGAAAGAGAGAGAAAGAGGGAGAGAGAGAGAGAGGTTTTCTTTACTGTACCATTAAAAAAACACATCCTTAAACCCTTCCAAAATATCCCCATATATGTAATAAAAACAAGGTGGGTAGAAAAAAAAGCAAGCAACGATTTGGTTGGTTATATGTATTTGCCAAAAAAAAAAAAAAAGGTTTGGGAACAAATCTGGCAACTTGGTGTCCTTTGTTTGGCAGTGTGTGTTTTCTTGCTTTACGTTTCCTTCCAGGGCAGGGTATTAATTTGCCCGCAATCCATTGATTTGTGTTCTGATTTGCACCAGAAGCACAAAGCTTTCCCTAACAATGGAGAGTCCAAATTAGACTTCTTGGGAGCTACTGGAGGTGAATGCAAAATTAGCCGGAATAAAAAGGTTGCTGGCTGGAATATTTTGGCACCCTGGAATCTAGGGAGAGAAAGTTGATCCCTCTTTGAAAGTTTCTAAAAAGGGAGTTGTGATGATCAAGAAGGGTGTTATGAACATTACTGGTAGGGTGGTAGGGGTGGTAGGGGTGGTGTGGGTTCCCCCCCCATTAACCCAGAGATTTTTTTTTTTAAATTAAGCAGGAAAGACAAACGAAGGCAAAATGCAATGCCCAAATTTCAGAATTGGCCTTCAAATGGCAGAGAGGACAATGATTGACAGGGTCTAAGTCCACACAGAATTGCGTGGGAGACATAAACACACATTGTTTGTTTGCAAGCTATATTCCCCTTTTTAAGCTATGGACAAGCTATGGACTTGCAGCCATTGTTAAGGAATTTCTCCATTCCGACCTTACAAAATAACCTGGAAAAAGTTTGGTGATGCAGGAACATGTTTTGAGGTTACTATTTTGATCATCTGGATAAAGGATCCTTATGACCACAGCTGAGCCCAACATTTCTGTTGCTAAACGAGACAATTGTTAAGGGAATTTTGCCCCATTCCACACTTTTCTTGCCACCGTTGTTAAGCGAATCACTGCAGTTGCTAAGTTAGTAACCCGGTTGTTAAGCGAAGCTGGCTTCCCCATTGACTTTGCTTGCCCGAAGGTCACAAAAGGGGATCACGTGACCCTGGGACAGTGCGACCATCATAAATATGAGTCAGTTGCCAAGCGTCTGAATTTTGTTCATGTGACGGTGGGGTTTTGCAATGGTCGTAAGTGTGAAAAACGGTCACAAGTCAGTTTTTTCAGTGCTGTTGTTAACTTTGAAAGGTCAGTAAACCAACTGTAAGTTGCGGATTGCTGTAGTTTGAAAGCCTTCAGAAAACAATTCCACTTGAAACATTTTTAATCACACAACTCCTTTCAAAGGCAAATCTGTGTGTGAATCTGTGGGTGAATGGCTATTCCACGTTCACTTCCATAGGATTTTTTTTCCCAATGGAAAACACACACAGCTGCACGGTGAACAGTGCAATCAATTGATTTCCATCTGCTTCCTCTAGCTAGCTAAATTGGAACACTAGCATTGTTGTTTTTCTTTTTAAAAATAATAATAATAATAATCCAAGTTTTCTGATCACTTTTGGATGCGCAAGCCAATTTCAAGGAGTTTAGGGAGTGGCTATCTTTTAATTTTACTCTTTCATTCATGGAGTAGAGAGAAAAAGTCGGACACCTCCCCCAAAGTCTCCGCGAACAGGTCAGGATAAAAACAAAAAAACATTGGGATTTATGCATCCAAAATGTGTGTTGGGGTTTCTCTAAGGCTGCCACAACTCAGCAGGGAAAAAGTGAAAACCCCACCTAGGCAACTCTCCCAGTAGCTCCTATTCACACTACACGCTTCACCGGGTCGGAAGAACTAACCGGCCAGCGTTCACACGATACGCTGAGCTTAGCCAATACTAACCGTGCTTAGTTGGAAAGGGAGAATTCACGCGCCATGCAAAGCCAGTCCCTCTCCCTAGACTCGTTTAAGGACCCGTGGCGAATTGCACTCAAGCCCCTTCAGGAGGTCGTGTGAACCCGACCACGAAGGCTGTCACGGGCACAACTCGCTGGCCGAGGCGGCTGGAGAGAGCCTCGCTGGGCGCTTCCCGGAGGCGAGTGGATTCGAAACCCCAGGCGTCCGAAGGATGGGAACTGTAGTCCCGCGTGCGCCTGCGGAACGCGCTGCCCCAGGAGCTTAGGATCCGACCCCCCCCCACCACCACCACCTCCCGGACAGAGACGCAGCCCCCGCCGCTTACCAGCTGTAAAGTGCAGAGGAAGATCAAAGTGCAGCGGCCGGTGCAACATCCCATCTTGGTCCCTTCCCGGTCCCCGGGAGACCCGCGCTGGCTCCGGGCGCCGATGTTCACCGAGCTGCGCCCGAAAGAGCCACCATCGCTCGGCTCCGGCGTGGCTCGGCTGGAAAGAAGAGCGTCGGAAAAGCCGCCGGAGCGAACCTCTCTCCCGGCCGCCAGCAGCCCTCCTCGCTTTCTGCCAGGGCAAACAGCCCGGCTGCGCTCTGCTAACAGCTGCTGGTGACGCTTTGGGGGAAGAGCCCCGTTTGCAAACTCTCCCTCGGATGAGAAAGGAGGGAGGGAGGGAGGAGGGAGGGGTGGGTAGGTGGGCGAGGGGCGAGCGCTTCTTAAAAGGGCAACGCCGGCTACAGGGGGGTGGGGGCTCCTGCCTGAGCTGGATGCTCTTCCCTGCGGTGCCTGTCTCAGGTCGGAGTCCCCTTCACACATGACCCCCTCTGACTTGGTTACTGGGTTAATCCAATTCTGCCCTTTGCAGGCGGTCCCCGACTTAACAACCGTTCCTTTTAGTGACGGTTGGAGGTTACAGCGGTACTGAAAAAGTCACTGGTGATTGATAAGATAAGATAAGATAACCTTTATTGTCATTTTTATATTGTGGGCACAATGGCACACATCAAAAATGAAATTTAGTTGCCCGCTCTCAAAGTGAAACACATACATGACACACACCTAAGCATACTATGTACAACATATATACAGACCCACATCCCTACATATACGTAGCAAATAAATATTAAATACTGTCCATCTTGAATATATAACGCAAGGAGGAAGCTTGAGAGTTCGCAAGGTTAATGCTGTATGGAATGAAACTATGGCTGAATCTGGATGTTCTGCTATGGATACCACGAAGCCCCCTCCTCCCAGAAGGTAACAAGGAAAACAGGTCATGAAGAGGATGTGTAGTGTCCCAGATAATCTTACGGACCCTGCTCAAGCAACGCTTCTGTGCTATGTCCTGGATGGGAGGGAGGGAACTGCCAATGATCTTTTCAGCCATTCTCACCACTCTCTGCACCGCCTTCCCCGCATTTATGGCGCTCACAGCATCCTCGCGGGCATGTGGTCAAACTTTGGGTGCTTGGCCACTGGCACATATGATGTTTACCTAATCTGGGTAATGAAACATCTGCAAGAAAACTGCCAAGCTCAGAGAGCACCCAGGATCCCACAGTCCTCCTCTTCCTCCTCCCCCCCATATCCCCCACTCCCTTCTAACACTGATGATGTTACCTAGTTGGGTAATGAAACGTCTGCAAGAAAACTGCCAAGCTCAGAGAGCACCCAGGATCCCACAGCCCTCCTCTTCCTCCTCCCCCCCATATCCCCCACTCGCTTCTAACACTGATATTACCTAGTTGGGTAATGAAACATCTGCAAGAAAACTGCCAAGCTCAGAGAGCACCAGGGACCCCACAGTCCTCCTCTTTCTCCTCCCTACAAACCCCACTCCCTTCTAGCACTGATGATGTTATCTAGTTGGGTAATGAAATGTCTGCAAGAAAAACGTCCACTTTGGTTGATCTGTTTGCTGTTGGCTTCTTTGGCAGTTTGGGGTATTGTTTACTTGATTGCTGGTCTGATGTTAACCTTGGAGTTAAATCTAGGCTGATCTGGGTGCTGATTGCTGGTGGTGGGGGGGTGCTTGGGTCTTTTTGTTCCCTTTTGGACTGGTTGATCGTCCCTTTTGTATAGTCTGTAGATGTTGTTAATGTCTATGTGTCTATTGATGGCTGATTTCGTCTAGTTCTATCTAGGATGATTACATTTTCCCAATTGAAACTATAGTTAAAACGGTCTATATGTTGGTAAAGAATTTTCATCATGTCTTCTGACTGCTAGTTGATGTTTGTGGATGCGATGTTCAAGAATCTGCCAAAGAAGCCAACAGTAAACAGCTCAATCAAAGGACCTCTGAGACAGGCAAGTCACCAGAATATAAACTTGACAGCAAACCGCACTCCCTACTAGCACTGATGATGTTACCTAGTTTGGCTAATGAAATGTCTGCAAGGAAACCACCCAGCTCAGCGAGCACCAAGGACCCCACAGTCCTCGTCCACCTCCTCCCCATACCCCACACCTCCCTTCTAACACTGATGATGTTACCTAGTTGGGTAATGAAACATCTGCAAGAAAACAACCTGGCTCAGAGAGCACCAAGGACCTCACAGTCCTCCTCCTCCTCCTCCTCCTCCCCATACCCCCCACTCCCTTCTAGCACTGATGATGTTACCTAGTTGGGTAATGAAACATCTGCAAGAAAACAACCCGGCTCAGAGAGCACCAAGGACCTCACAGTCCTCCTCCTCCTCCCTGCAAACACCCCTCCCTTCTACAACTGATGATGCTACCTAGTTTGGGTAATGAAACGTCTGCAAGAAAATCACCAAGCTCAGAGAGCACTGAGGACCCGTCAACCGGCACATATTGACGATGGTTGCAACATCCTGGGGTCATGTGATTGCTATTTGAGGCTCTTCCAGCCAGCTTCTGACAAGCAAAGTCAGTGTGAGAAGCCAGATTTGCTTAATGGCCACACGGTTCACTTAACAACTGGGGTAATTTGCTTAACAACCATGGCAAGAAAGCGTATAATATTGGGCGTGACTCACGTAACATGCTTAGCAATGGAAATTGTGGCTTCAGTTATCATTGTGAATTGAGCACTACCTGTATATTAATCCAGCACTTGAAGCTACTTGAAAGTGAATCAAGTTTCATCACAACCCAAGGTTAGCCCCTTTGTACAGACGTAACTGCTGGATCTTGTATGGATTGGGTTCAAGAGGTGGGTGACACCAGCCAGAATCTTGTGGCATTTGAATTGCAAATCATTTATTCCCATGTAAGACTGTGAAAGGGAAAACTTTCTTCAAGTGGTCATAAAAGGTTTGATTGTGGGGTGCTCTCTGATGTTGGTTGTTTTCATGCAGACATTTCGTTACCCAAGTAGGTAACACTATCAGGGCTAGAGGGAGATGGGTTTGCAGAGAAGAGGAGGAGGAGGAGGAGGACTGTGGGGTCCTTGGTGCTCTCTGAGCTTGGTGGTTTTCTTGCAGACATGACCCAACTAAGTAACATCATTGGTACTGCTGTTGAAATTGGTGATGTTTGTGGTTAACGTTTGATCTTTAACAGTGAGGTTCACACAAGGCAGTCAAAGGTAAAAACCCTGGTGTGAATTCCACAATGGCTAAACCAAAGCTAAGCGAAGCAACCACAGGAGTGAGTTGTGTTGGGAAACATTGCTTCTTGTATAGGACTGAAAGAATTATTGCTCTTATTATATACACAACAATGTGAAATCACAGCTGCCAGTTCTTTAGCTGGTGTTGGGTTCTTCCCAAGCACCCAGGATGTCATAATGAATGGGTATAGTATAAGTGTGGCCTTTTGTAACTGAATGGTGAAAATATTGTCAATGCGCAGATCTTCTAAGTGCTGTCCAAGATTTTTAGGTATGGCACCCAGTGGGCTGATGGAAGTGTGGGAAGTCAGCCCCCCCCCCCAGAGAAGGAAATATTAAAAGGGCAGGATATTATATTTCCTCAAAGGATCTTAAAGAGGCAGAAAAGCATGCCCAGTTTTTCTTAATAGCCCCAAGTCTCCCTCCCCCAAGCAGAAACCAGCTCTGTAGAAATGCAGATGTAAATAATCCATTCAGGAAGGTTGGAGCCCTCCAGCTAGAAGCTTAGGAAGACAAAGACACCTAAATCTACATACTCCACCCAAACTCCAAGACAGGACATAATAGGATTAACCCACAGATGCCAAAGGGGCACACTCAGACTCAGGTCAAAGTACAATACACAGGAAATACAAAGCTTCAAACAGGAACAGGAAACAACTTCAAACAAAAGCCCAAGAGGGTATAAAAACCCACTCCCTATTACATGTGGACTCTCTTCTTTTCTTCCAGAGCCATCTTTCTGTCTGGCTCTCCTCTTCAATAAACTACAATCTTCTTTCTAAAGCAGTCACCATGTTGTTTATTCCCGGCTTGGACTGGACCCTGATGAAGACATTTCCTTCCACGGAAGGAAGGAAGGAAGGAAGGAAGGAAGGAAGGAAGGAAGGAAGGAAGGAAGGAAGGAAGGAAGGAAGGAAAGGAAGAAGGGGGGAGGGAGAGAGGGAAGGAAGGAATGGAGAGAGAATTGGATGTGTGGATGTTAAAGATTTAACTCCAGAATTCCTGGACCTAAATCAGAAATCCTCCCTGAACTGTGATCTTGGTGCTCTTTGTGGCTTCAGAGCTGCCAATTAATTCTGCTGAGCATACGATAAAAAGGTTTCTCAAATCACTTGCCAGCCAATTTTAGGGATTGCTGACAGAACCAGTGAGTTAAAACTACAAGGCTACAAGGTTGAAGCCAGATGTCAGGAGGAACTTCCTGATTCCATGAATTATGAGCCAGTGCAACAGGCTAACACTTGAAGTGGCAAACGTTTGCCTTCCTTGAAGTTCTTAACAACAGAAAATGTGGGCTCAACGGTGGTCGTAAGTAGAGGATTACCTGTACAGGTTATGTGGGGGTAACAGAGGATAAGCCCATTCTGTCTTCTGTGTGACAACCCTTTAGATACAAAGTTCTCTGAGGTTTCCCAAAGTCATATCAGCTCCTTGAAGACCAGCATGCCAATGGTAATGAATTCTAAATGCTTAATATATTTTATGGGGGCTGGCTGGAGGACACCCACTTTCTTTGAGTGAATGGATCGGGTGAGAGGAAACTGAGAACTTACCATCTTAAGGAAAATAATAATTGTTGGCCATCTAGATTAACAGAATCAGAGCTGTCATTCACTTAACAGCTGCAGTGATTTATTTATTTCACAAAATAACAGTTAGAAGGGACCTTGGAGGTCTTCTAGTCCAACCCCCTGCTCAGGCAGGAAACCCTATACCATTTCAGACAAATGGTTGTCCAATCTCTTCTTAAGCATAAGCAAGATACTGACCAGATAAGGAGGATGTCCACTTCGATCTCCATTGATAAAAGTTTGACTGGGAATGATGAGCACTGTAGTGGAGACCGCTGGAAGCCTCCAGAGAATTATAAATGTCCCTCAAGACTGACCATAACAAAACAGAATAACAGAGTGGAAGGGATCTTGGAGGTCTTCTAGTCCAACCCCTGCTCAAGCGGGAAGCCCTATACCATTTCAGACAAATGGTTGTTCAATCTCTTCTTGAAAATCTCCTGTGTTGGACTACCCACAACTTCAGGAAGCAAGCCATTCCACTGATTCTCGCTGTCAGGAAATTCCTCCTGAGTTCTAGGTTGCTTCTCTCCTTGATTAGTTTCCATCCATTGCTTCTTGTCCTGCCTTCTGGTGCTTTGGAGAATAGGTTGGCCCCCTCTGCTTTGTGACAGCCTCTTAGATATTGGAACACTGCTTTCATGTCTTAAATTAAATTAAGTTGTTTAGTGTAGTGTAGTGTAGTGTAGTGTAGTGTAGTGTAGTCAGTGGTGGGATTCAGCTGGTTCGCACTGGTTCGGCAGAACTGGTAGCTAAATTTTGCTGAGTTCAGAGAACTGGCTTAATGCACAGTGCTTCCGGAAGTCCATTCTAAGCCTCGGAGGCCTGGAGGAGACCTCCCCAGCCTAGAATGGCCCACCAGAAGTGCATGGATGCCACTTCCGGAAGTCCATTCTAGGCCTTGGAGGAGGCCTTCCAGGCCTAGTACGGCCTGCCGGAAATGCGTGGATGCCACTTCTGGAAGTCCATTCTAGGCCTTGGAGGCCTGGAGGAGGCCTTCCAGGCCTAGTACGGCCTGCCGGAAATGCGTGGATGCCACTTCTGAAACTTCGTTTTAGGCCTCGGAGGCCCAGGCCTGTATCCAATAAGAGAACCGGTTGTTCAGATATATGAATCCCACCACTGAGTCTAGTCTAGTCTAGTCTAGTGTGTCATCAGCTTAAAGTCATTTTGTTGCCATAAACGGCCAAGTTCAACCCCTCCACAATGCTGTTGACCCTTTTCTGATGGCAATTTAATGTTGAACTTTAGTTGACCAGGTTCTTCTGTATAGACTTGAATACATCTTCTTTGATGCAACTTAATGGATGGTCCTGATCTGTTACGCCTGATATTTTCCAGCCCAATATGTTCCAAAGTCTTGAAATTACATTTTTTTCCCTGAATTTCTAGGCAACGTGTTATGGGGAGAAAGGAAAGGAATGTTATATTTAAAGTCCTTAAAGTAACACTCATGGCCATTGTCCAAAGAGAGAAACCAGAAGGCTTTTCAAGTCCACGGGATCTAAACCAATCTTTCTCAAATTTTCTGTAATCATGGCGTGCTAAGTAAATATTTAGAACATGCAGGGATCGCCCAATTAAGCAAAAAAAATCTTTTCCTATGTTTTTGTCCTTAAGGGCATTCTCATTTTAGGAGAGGTAATATAATGGCTGTGGTTGTGGTCACATGTGCTTACCATCTAGTTCTAAATTATATTTTGGCATTTATATTTATACAGAGTATCCACAAAATTCTTGCACGGTTTTAAGGTTTAATAACTTCACTCGTACATAAGATACAAACAATTTGTGAAATGCTACAGAAAGGGAAAATTGTTTAGGAGTTAGCGTATTTATTTGGAGAAGGTTAATACTTAACATATTCACCATGTTTTTGGATACAAAGCACACGTGGTTTTGAAGTTCTCCAAATATATTCTGCAATTGTCTTCGATTTATTGCACCGATCACATTCGTTATGCTAACATTTTGTCCAATAGCCATTTAAAAAAAACCACCTCAAATAAATCCTCTGTCTTATACAAAATACATATACATATGTATTGACCAGTCTGGTAAAAAGCCAGTTCATAAGCAGGAATTGAACAGATCTCATCAATCCAAGATTGTTGAACCAGGATAGCTTCATCTTTCAAAGAAAAAAGTTTTTTTGCTAGCCCTTAGTGTGCAAATCCATACTTTTTATATTTTGATGATTTTTGAATTTTAGGTAGATTCAGATTCACTTTCACATTTTTGAACCTTTTTCTTTTTCTGTTTATTAAAACAAAATAGGAAAATAATAGGCAAGCCCTTTTTGCATGCAGGTGTTTCTGTCCATATTTTTCATTTCTAGTAGAATGAAGTTGTCAGCCAAGGAATAAATCTTTCTAAATCTGTTCAGGAACCATAAAAAAAAAACTTTTACTGATCTACTCTTTTATTAAGAAACATACATATTATTCTTAATAGATAAAATAATCCATCTTTCTCCAAATAAATGTTTCACAAATATTAAATTTAAAGAAAGCTGGTACTTCTTTACTTCAAATGACCCCAGATCAATAACTTTTCAGCAGTCTCGGGATCAAAAGACTTCTTTGTGGCAAAATTCATAGATATGCAAAAAAAAAAAAAAAAAAAGCTGGAGAAGGGAGGGAGGGAGGGAGGAAGGGAATGAAAGAAAGAGAAAGAGAACAAAAGAGAAAGAAAGAAAAAGAGCAAAATGAAGGAGAAAGAGAGAGAGAGAAAGAGACAAAGAAATAAAGAAAAAGAAAGGAGGGAGGGAGGACGAGAAAAAGAAAGAAAGAAGGAAGGAAGGAATAATCATTTGTTTTTGTTTTGCTTTCAAAATAAAAAAAATAATTGTGGGCTGTTTACGGAATCCGATCTGGAATTTTTTAATTTTTTTGCTCCAAAAATCCCATTTGCTGAGATATGATCCCATACTGTAGATCTTCAAAAAATCTCACCACAGAGATCTCTGCCATCCGCTCTTTTGTCCGGATTGATAATTCCCTGCAGATTCCTAATAGCATGGAAAAATTATGTAGCAATTCCAATTCGGGAAAAAGATAAGAGCCACCCATCCAATTACTATCAGCTGGCTCTGAATAATCACTGCATTATACGTGAAGCATCTCTCTCAAAAACACCCCGATTGGCTGAGGCAAAGAAAAAAAAAAAATAGCTGTGGAATAAGCAGGTTTCAGAGCAGGCTTTTCAACAGCAAATTAATGAATTCTATTGTATCATCAGTTCATGAAGTCACCCAGTTTAACAAGGGGCTTCCTCTAGGCTGCATTTAGAGATTTGAAAGCAACATTTGAGTCAATTCCCATGAGAGACTAGGATGGAAACTGGCAGATTCTCCTACAGACCACTTCTTTTCCAAATAATAATAATAATGCTTCGTAAAAACCCTAAAACATAAATGTGCAAATGATGGAGGATTGACAACTTATTCCATCCTCAAGCAGGATTGAACCTATGTACAAAAGCTGTAGGTCTGTCTATAGACATGGGTGTGTGTGTGTGTGTGTGTGTGTGTGTGTGTACACACACACACACACACACACACATATATAGTGTGTGGTATGTGCGTGCGTGTATTTATAAACACACAGACACACACATATACAGGTAGTCCTCGACTTACAACCACAACTGAGTTCAAAATTTCCTTTCCTAAGCAAGAAGGTTACGTGAATTTTGCCCCACTTTACGACCTTTCTTGACACAGTTGTTAAGTGAATCTGGCTTCCCCATTGACTTTGCTTGACAGAAGGTCACAAAAAAGGATCATGTGACCCTGGGACCCTGCAGCCCATCATAAATATGAGTCGGTGGCCACGACCATTGCAGCATCTACATCAGGGGTAGGCAACGTTGGCTCTTTTATGACTCGTGGACTTCAACTCCCAGAATTCCTGAGCCAGCATGGCTCAGCATGGAAACCTCTCCCTTTCCCCTCAGCATGGCTGGCTCAGGAATTCTGGGAGTTGAAGTCCACGAGTCATAAAAGAGCCAAGGTTGCCTATCCCTGT
Organism: Azemiops feae; assembly: GCA_023970755.1. Taxonomy (NCBI): domain Eukaryota; kingdom Metazoa; phylum Chordata; class Lepidosauria; order Squamata; family Viperidae; genus Azemiops; species Azemiops feae. The sequence goes on from JALGBA010001274.1 coordinate 251,329, forward strand.
ACTAGACCAGGGCTTTTCAACCAGTGGTACGGGTACCACCTGTGGTACATTGGCACCTGGCAGGTGGTACGTGACCATCCTAAAAAAGTGATAGCGGGGGAGGGGAATGAGCTGAACCGGTGGCAGCACCGCACAAGCCTGAGCGAGAGATGGCTGGAGTTGTAGGGCTGTCAGGGCTCAGCGGAAGCACCAGGATCAGTGCCGCTTTCCAGCTGATCGGCGCTTCTTCCGCGCTGTCAGGGCTCAGTGGAAGCGCCAGGATCAGCGCCAGGCTCCAGCTGGAGCTCGGCGCTGATCCTGGTGCTTCTGCTGAGCCCAGAAGAAGCACCAATCAGCTGGAAAGCAGCACTGATCCTGGCACTTCTGCTGAGCCCAGAAGAAGCGCCGATCAGCTGGAATGTTGCAGCATCTCCAGGGTCTTGTGATTTACTTTCAGATGCTTGGCAACTGATTCATATTTATGACGGTCACAGTGCCCCAGGGTCATGTGAAGTGACCAAAACCTGCTGCAACCACCCAGCAGACGGGGGGAATAAAAACCAAACACCCCCCCCACCCCACCCCCGCTGCCAATCCTCAACAGAAATGCTCACAACAATGAACACCTCGGACAGGAGGAAGAGCATCGCCGGGCGGGCAGGCAGGTGTCTTGCTCGGCTGTGGCTTGGGGGGCACTTTTTCCAGTGCCATTGTAACTTTGAACAGTCACTAAGCGAACTGTTGTAAGTCGAGGACTACCTGTACTTTATCACTTTTTTCTTTCTTTCTTTTTTTTTGGTCATCAAGTTTTTCACACCTTGCTAGGTGACTGGTGGTACTCGGATATTGCCATATCCTAAAAGTGGTACAATGGGTGAAAAGGTTGAAAAGCCCTGTACTAGACCATACTGGCTGTCATCTCTTTTCTGTGAGTAAGAGTAACAGTGGAGTAACAGTAACAGAGTTGGGAAGGGACCTTGGAGGTCATCTACTCCAACCCCCTTGCTCTCGCAGGACACCCTATATCATTTCACACAAATGGATGTCTAGTCTCTTCTTGAAAACCTCCAGTGTTGTTGCATCCACAACTTCTGAACGGAAGCTGTTCCACTGGTTAATTGTTCTCATTGTTAGGAATTTTCTCCTTAATTTCAGGTTGCTTCTCTCCTTGATTAATTTCCACCCATTGCTTCTTGTCCTACCTTCTGGTGCTTTGGAGAATAGGTTGACCCTCCTCTTCCTTCAAGGAGTCCTTCCGTGGTGGACCACCTGAGAGCCGAATTTGCATATCTGTTCCCAGCTGCAAAGTCTTTTGAGACTTCTTATGCAGATCCAATAAATTGAAGGCTGGGTTTTGCACAGCAGCTATTAGGTCTGATACGTAACATTTGGTTATGGCCTTAACTGATGAAACAGCATCGCCTTACAAAATATAAAATAGACAGTATTGTGTAGCCAAGAATCTAAGATTACCATTTCCAGCATAAATCCTTTTGCTTTCCTTGAATAAATTATATTTTCCCTCTGAGATAAGCAGTAGGACAAGGGGAGGAGGGGGAATAGAAAATGAGATTGTTTTTTTTTATTTTACTCAGAGAACATCAAACTAATACAAGCAGTCTTGTGTATTTGCACCTGGGGCTGGCCATGAAAAATGAAAACACAATGAGAAAGAGATAAAGAGCAAGGAGGATTGTATATCAAACAAACCAAAAAAAAGTACAGAAATGAGCAGGGAAGCAAAAAACCAGATCCCGCTGGGCACCGGAGGTGGAAAAGGCTCTGTTGATAATAGGAGGAAATCAAAGGATAAAGGCAAAACAGGTCCAGGAACATGTACATGTACATCTGTGCCCATGTTCACACACTCACCCATACAAACATTGTAGAATTGATAAGCCATTTTGCTCCACGTTTCTATTTACGTATTTAATACATTTTGATAGACACCCATCTCATAGAGGTAGACCCCGACATACGACCACCGTTGCTAAGCAAGGCGGATTGTTAAATGAGTCGTGCTGACCTTTTTTTTTGCCATGGTTGTTAAGCAAATCACCACAGTCACTGAGAGAAGCACGCAATCGTTAAACAAATCTGACTTCCCCCATTGGATTTGATCAGGGGTCTTCAAACGTGGCCCTTTTATGACTTGTGGACTTCAACTCCCAGAATTCCTCAGCCAGCGTGCCTGGCTGAGGAATTCTGGGAGTTGAAGTCCACAAGTCATAAAAGGGCCACGTTTGAAGACCCCTGGATTTGATTGTTGGAAGCTGGCTGGGAAGGCTGCAAATGGCGATCACATGATTCTGGGGAAATGCAATCCTCCTAAATTTTATGAGGGTTGCCAAGGGCCTGAATTTTGATTATATAACGGCAAGGATGCTGTGACAGTCACAAGCGTGAGGACCAAACCTGAATCACTTTCTTCAGTGCTATCATAACATCAAACAGTGGCTAAATCCATATAGAGCAGGGGTCTTCAAACTTGGCCCTTTTATGACTTGTGGACTTCAACTCCCAGAATTCCTCAGCCAGGCACGCTGGCTGAGGAATTCTGGGAGCTGAAGTCCACAAGTCATAAAAGGGCCAAGTTTGAAGACCCCTGATATACAGGTACAGGTAATTCTCGACATACGACTGCCATGGAGCTTGCCAATTATGGCTGTATGTCATGATGGTTGTTAAAATGGGTCGGTCACTGACTAACCCAGTTTTATGACGTTTTTTGTGGCAGTCATTAAGGGAACGCTACAGTCGTTAAGGAAACATTGTGGTGATTAAGCAAACTAATGTCTTGCTATGGGTGGTTTTGCGGTCACGTGACCACAGGATGCTGCAAAAGACAGTAAATGCAGCCATGTTGCCCAGGGCCCAAAGTTCAGTCATGTGATCACCGAGGAGGCCTGACTATCACTCACCACTGGAGGTGGCTGACAGAGTAGAACAGGGGTGTCAAACTCGCAACGTCACGTGACGTGTCGCGACGTATCGTGACTTTTTTGCCATTGCCGGCAATGGGGTGGGCGCTGTTTTGCTATGATGCATCCGGCCCACAGGCCGGCAGTTTGACACCCCTGGAGGAGAAGAACTCATCCCCATCTCGTTTGTCTCTTGGCTCTTGTAGGCATGACTTTAGCACGGTTTTTAATAATATTTCAATGTTGGTTTGTTTTGATTTTTTAACTATTTTTCACCTGTTTCTATAAATGTAAGCTGCCCAGAGCACAGGTTTATATATGCAGTTTATAGCCAGTTTGGTGTAGTGGCAAAGGTTTCTGGCTTAGAACTCAGGAGAACTGTGAGTTCTAGAGCTCCCTTAGGCATGAAAGCCAGCTAGGCGACGATGGGGCGCTCATGCTACCTCATGGACAGATTCAACCAGTTTCAACTGGGAAACTGTAAGCATCTGAGACCAAGCCAAATCCAAAAACGCCAGGAAATTCCTGGAAGCCTGGCACTCAGACAAATCGGCCATCAACAGGCAAATTGAGATAAACCACATTTACACACCTCTGAAAAGAGACATTAAAAAAGAAAACAAAAAGTCCAAAACATATCTTCACCAACAGCCAATACCCAGATAAGCAGGGATTAGCACCAGACAAGCAATCAAGGAGAAAACAATACACTAATCAAGGAGAAAACCACACCGCCATCAACATTGGCAGGGCAAGCTGCTATATATTAACAGGCAGCAAACCCCACACTCATTAGCACTGATGATATTAGGTGGGCAAACAAACTCTGAGACTGCACAGTTTAACCTTGAGCTACAGACATTCTCTTCTACTGCAGGATTACTTCTACTTGCATTTCTGTAGATCCTCTGGGGAGCATTAACATTCAACTCGTGCAGCGTTCACAGCGAACTCCGAAGATGGGGTGCGTGTCCACTGCTGATCAGTAGCACAAATGGCTTAATTCCTCTTCTAGCATCCCATAAACCTTTGAGACAGGATATACTGTCAAGGCTTCATAATAACCCCAGCTCCTTCCCCGCTGGTTAGCTGGCGACAGTAGGCAAGGCTTGGGTACTACAATCTGGGATTTGGAAGGGAAAGTGCCTCTAGGATTAGAGGATTTTGTCCCAGTAACAGGATAAAAGAGTTGGAAGGCACCTGGGGTAGGCAACCTTGGCTCTTTTATGACTCAGGAATTCTGGGAGTTGAAGTCCACGAGTCATAAAAGAGCCAAGGTTGCCTACCCCTGTTCTAGTCCAACCACATGCTCAAGCAGGAAACCCTACCATTTTAGACAAATGGTTGTCTATTCTCTTCTTACAAACCTCCAGTGACGGAGCACTCACAACTTCTGGAGGCAGGTTGTTCCACTGGTTATTTGTTCTCACTGTCAGGAAATTCCTCCTTAGTTTTAGGTTGGATCTCTCCGTGAGAAGTTTCCATCTGTTACTTCTTTGTCCTGCCTTCAGGTGCTTTGGAGCACCCGAGAAGTATCTGAGAATTGGAAAAGGACTGATGTGGTTCCCATCTTCAAGAAAGGAGAAGAAAAAAAAAACAGACCCAGGAAACTACAGACCAATCAGTGTAACATCAATACCTGGGAAGATCTTGGAAAAGAATAAAGAAACAGATCTGCGAACAACTAGAAGCAAAAAAAGTTATAACTGGTAGCCAGCACGGGTTTCTTAAAAACAGATCATGCCAAACCAATCTTATTTTATTCTTTGATAAAGTGACCAAATTAGTAGACCAGCGAAACGCTGTGGATAGAGTATGTTTAGACTTCAGTAAGGCATTCGACAAAGTAGACCACAACCCTCTGCTTAGTAAGCTAGAAAAAGGTGGAATATAGACAACATCACCACCAGATGGATCTGTAGCTGGCTGACAAACCATACTCAATGAGTAGTACTCAATGGTACTACATCCACATGGAGAGAAGCAGTAGGGTACCACAAGGCTCCGTCTTAGGCCCAGTACTCTTCAATATCTTCATCAATGACTTAGATGAGGGAATAGAAGGGGAACTCATCAAATTTGCAGATGACACTAAACTGGCAGGAATAGCCAACAGCCCAGAAGACAAGCTCAGGATTCAAAAAGATCTTGACAAACTTGAACAATGGGCCCTATCCAACAAAATGAGTTTTAAAGTGGAGAAAAGCAAAGTTTTACATTTAAGCAGAAAAGCCAAAAATACAAGTATAGATTAGGTGAGACCTGGCTCAAAAACAGTAACTGTGAGAGAGACCTTGGAGTCCTAGTGGTCAATCACTTGACTATGAGCCAGCAATGTACAGCAGCAGCCAAAAAAGCTAATACAATCCTGGGTTGTATAAACAGAGACATAGAATCAAGATCACACGGAGTATTAGTACTGCTTTATAAAGCCCTAGTAAGACCACACCTGGAATACTGCAACCAATTTTGGTCACCATACTACAAAAAAGATGTTGAGACCTTAGAAAAACTTCAGAGAAGAGCAACTAAGATGATCAAAGGCCTGGAGACTAAAACATATGAAGAACGGCTGCAGGACTTGGGTTTGGCTAGTCTAAAGAAAAGAAGAAATAGGGGTGACATGATAGCAGTATTCCAGTATTTGAGAGGCTGCCACAAAGACGAAGGGGCCACATTATTCTCCAAAGCACCAGAGGGCAGGACAAGAAACAATGGTTGGAAACTGATCAAAGAGAGAAGCAACCTGGAATTAAGGAGAAAGTTCCTAACAGTGAGGACAGACCAATGGAACAGCTTGACTTCAGAAATCGCAGGCGCTCCATCACTGGAGGTTTTTAAGAAGAGACTGGACAGTCACTTGTCTGAGATGGTATAGGTTCTCCTGCTTGAGCAGGGGGCTGGACTAGAAGACCTCCAAGGTCCCTTCCAGCTCTATTCTATTCTATTCTATTCTATTCTATTCTATTCTATTCTAATTCTAATTCTAATTCTAATTCTAATTCTATTCTTTGTGGCAGCCCCTTGAACATTGGAAGACCACTATCATGTCACCCCTAGTCCTTCTTTTAATTAAACTAGACATATCCAATAATTGCAACTGTTCTTCGTATATTTTAATCCTCCAGCCCCCTAATCCTCTTTGTTGCTCTTCTCTGCACTCTTTCTAGAGTCTCAACATCTTTTTTACATCGTGGTGGTCAAAACTGGGTACAGTATTCCGAGTGTGGTCTTACCAAGATATTTTAAAGAGGTATTAACACTTCGCATGATTTTAATTCTATCCTTCTGTTAATGCAGCCTAGGACTGCATTGGCTTTTTTGGCAGCTGCAGCACATTGCTGGCTGATATTTAAGTGATTGTCCACTAGGCCTCCAAGATTCCTCTCACAGTTACTGGCTACTCACAGAGCCAAGCACCACCTATTCTACACCTGTGCAACAAACAGCATTGTACGTCACAGAGTAAGCTCATAAAGGCAATTCTTGACTTCTGACTGTCATTGAACCCAGAATTACAGTTGTAAGTTGTAGCAATCATATAAACAAATGGTTGTAAGATGAGGCCTGCCTGACCCTCTGTTGGGAGGCATGTTTTATGTTTTCACACCTTGGCAGCAAGTTCTATAAATTTGCTTGTCAAACTGTTATTTTTTCTCCAGCTCTTTTTCTTCTCTTTCTTTTAAGTTCTATTTAAGCCAATGGGAGAATCCCCCAGGTTTGGGTGTTTCCATCCCACAGCAGACTGGGTGGCTGTTAAGTTTAACTCTAAGCAAAACTGTGCTAAATTGAAGCTAGTTTGCTGAGTCAATTAACCCACTCCCCATTGCAACTCCATCGACCCAGTTAAGTGTAACGTGGGGAGCCTGTAAATCAAAGTAGTGCTGAAGCTTGCAAATTGCCTGGGGTAATTTGATCATATACACAATTGAATTCTCTGGAGCAGTGTTTTTCAAACTTGGCAACTTGTAAGATGTGCAGACTTCAGCTGGCTGGGGAATTCTGGGAGTTGAAGTCCGCCCACCTTAAAGTTGCCAAGTTTGAAAAAACACTGCTCTGGAGCATATGTGAATGTTCTTAGATTTAATCCAAGGCTGAATGAGAGAATCAGAGACAGAAACACAGGGAGAAATCAAAATTCAAACAGAGGTTAGCGATGGAGTTGCATAAAGACTATCTAACAGCACCCCCTTGAGGCTACTTGCATAAATTGTTCCATGACATTACTAAATGAAACCTACTTCATTCCCTATCACAGGGGGGTCTCCAACCTTGGCTACTTTACGACTTGTGGACTTCAACTCCCAGAATTCTTCAGCCAGGCATGCTGGCTGAGGAATTCTGGGAGTTGAAGTCCACAAGTCATAAAGTTGCCAAGGTTGGAGACCCTTGCCCTATCAGATTTGTTTTGTTGTTATTCAGTCGCTAAGTTGTGCCCGACTCTTTGCAACCCTACGAACCATACCACGCCAGGCCCCCGTCCTCCATTTTCCGAGTCTGCCCAAATTCATGTTCCTTGCGTCAATGACACTATCTAATCTCCTCCTCCTCTGCCTTCCCCTTCACCTTTTGCCTTCCATCTTCCCCAATATCAGGGTCTTCTCCAACGAGTCCTCCCGTCTCACTTGGTGGCCAAAGTATTTGAGCTTCAGCTTCAGTCTCTGTCCTTCCAAAGAACAGTCAGGGTTGATTTCCTTTAGGACCGACTGATTGGATCTCCTTGCAGTCGAAGGGACTCTCAAGAGTCTTCTCCAACACCACAGTTCAAAAACATCAATTCTTCTGAGCTCAGCCTTCCTTATGGTCCAACTCTCACAGCCATACATTACTACTGGGAAAGCCGTAGCTTTCACTATATGGATTTTTGTAAGCAAAGTGATGTCTCTGCTTTTTAATATGCTGTCTAGGTTTGTTCGTAGCTTAGTTTTGTTTAATGCTTTTTTTTTTTATACTGGAAGGCTATACCAAGGAACAGCACTCCTCCTCCTCCTCTGATCCAATCTGGAAACAAGAAAGAATTTCCTGGCAGTGAGAATGATTGATCAATGGAACAGTTTGCCTCCCGGAGTTGTGGGTGTCCCATTGCTGGAGATTTTCAAGAAAAGATTGGAAAACCATTTATCCAGAATAGTATAAGGACTCCTGCCATCGGGGTGGTGGGGGGTGGATGGGTATAGACTAGAAGACCTCCAAGGCCCCGTTGAAGGAAAAATCTTCATCAGGGTCCAGTCCAAGCCGGGAAAAAACAACATGGCAACTGTTTTAGAAAGAAGGTTGCAGTTTATTGAAGAGGAGAGCCAGACAGAAAGATGGCTCTGGAAGAAAAGAGAGAAAGCACATGTAGGGAGTGGGTTTTTATACCCTCTTGGGCTTTTGTTTGAAGTTGTTTCCTGTTCCTGTTTGAGGCTTTGTATTTCCTGTGTCATGTATTTTGACCTGAGTCTGAGTGTGCCCCTTTGGCATCTGTGGGTTAATCCTATTATGTCCTATCTTAGAGTTTGGGTGGAGTATGTAGATTTTAGGTGTCTTTGTCTTCCTAAGCTTCTAGCTGGAGGGCTCCAACCTTCCTGAATGGATTATTTACATCTGCATTTCTACAGAGCTGGTTTCTGCTTGGGGGAGGGAGACTTGGGGCTATTAAGAAAAACTGGGCATGCTTTTCCGCCTCTTTAAGATCCTTTGAAGAAATATAATATTCTGCCCTTTTAATATTTCCTTCTCTGGGGTGGGGGGGCTGACTTCCCACAGCCCCTTCCAGCCCTTGGATTCATTTTGCTGAGCCTTTCCTGAAACCGACCTGCTCAATTGGCTTTTCTCTGGGCAGGCATACTGTAACTTTGCAGCTTTCATGCAAAACTGGAAAGATACTACCAGTTGGATCCTGCCTTAAATCATTTCAATTCTTTACATATATGCTACTCAGCCCTGATTCCTTTTCCTTTACGTTGCTGTCCATACCCAGCAACCCCCCCCAATCTACAATTCCCACGTTCGTCTCTAGTTAGGCACGTGTGAAACCGCTTCCCGCACACCCGGGAATCATCCGTGCAGAAGCGCCTGCCGCGCCTCCCCACCAATGAGCGCCTCTTTCACCGGCTCGCGCGGAACTCACCAATCCGCGCGCCGGCTTCTTGCCGCGTGAGCGGTCCCTCACCCCCACCCCCACCCCCCCGCCGCTTTTCTCCCCCCCCTCGGGCGCGCGGCCCTGTCTATCCCCACCACCCCCCTCCAGCGTCGAGGCGCGTCGAGGCGTCGTATTTCAGGCGGAGGCGGGCCCTGAACGCATGCGTACACCGTCTTGCGGTTTCTTTCTTTCCCCATTCCCTCCTCCCCCACATTCTCGTGGCTTGGCAAAGTTACCCGGCATCCTTTGCAAAGTGGCAACGTAGCCGGCCGTGGCAAAGGCAGCGCCTGCGCAGTGAGAGGCGAAAAAAAAAAAAAAAAAAAGCCGGCTGAGAGGTTTCCCGGCCGGTTGACGGACTGAGGGCGACGGTGGTTCGCTCGCCGACTCCGGAGTAGCCGCTTTGCCCTTCGCCTAGTCGGGTATGTCCCAAGCTGAGGGAAACGGGGAAGGGGAGTGGGCTTTTCTCCCTCCCTCCGCTCAGGCTACATCCAGCCCCCTTCCCCCTCCCCTCCTCAGTCCCCCCCCCTTTTTCCTAGGGGGGATCCGGGTTGAATCTTGGCTCCCCTCAAGACTGTGGCATCTCTGGGGAGGGAGGTGGGCTAGGAGCCCCCCACCCCCAGTGGGATTCCCCAGGGATCTGCTCGAATGCCTTGGAAGGGGGGGTGGATTTGCTGGGCACCCCCAGTTGGGTGGGAAGGCTGATCCCCTTACAAGACAGCAAGGAAATCCCAAATTGGGCTCCCCCCCCCACAGAAAGAGGCGGGAGAAATAATGAATGAAAATTACCAGGGGCCAAATAATCAGCTTCTGCCTTCAAGAATCTGCCACCAATGCATAAAAAGGGGGGGGGAGAGATGGGAGGTCCTTGGCTTGCCCATGGTTCTCGCCTCCCCCCCCCAAATCTTGGAATAATAGTCGGTGGCAGATTCAGGTCCTGCTTGGATGGGGAGGGGGCTGCAGGCGAAAATGCTGGGCAGTTTGAGGATGCCTGGAAGGAAGCGTCATTTCAGTTTCTCATCTTATCTTTCCTACTATCTTCTCCTATTGGTGTCTTAACAATTTGTCAGTTGTTGTGTCTTATGGTTAATGATTGTAACTATGATTTATGATCTATGACTTATTGCTTGCTGTACACTGTGAGCTTATGCACTCCGGAGACAAATTCCTTATGCCAATAAAAAAATTATTCTATTCTATTCTATTCTATTCTATTCTATTCTATTCTATTCCATTCCATTCCATTCCATTCCATTCCATTCCATTCCATTCCATTCCATTCCATCCCATCCCATCCCATCCCATCCCATCCCATCCCATCCCATCCTCTATTTCCAAATTGTGAGAAATCGGGGTTTCTGTTTCTTCGGCCTGCTTTGCATCCCACCCTGAGCATTTTGCCCATTTCTGGGCACAGTGGGCTAAAAAGGATTCAGAAGAATTGGAGCAGGTTCCTACAAGGTATGGCAGAGGTGATTAGGAAACTATAGATAGTCCTCGATTTACAACCATTCATTTAGTGACCGTTTGAAGTTGCAACAGCATTGAAAAAAAAGTGACTTAGTTTTTCACACTTAGGACCGTTGCACCATCCCCATGGTCACGTGATCAAAATTTGAATGCCTGGCACTTGGCATGTAGTTATGACGGTTGCGGGGTCCTGGGTGTCATGTGATCACCTTTTGCGACCTTCCGACAAGCAAAGTCAACGGGGAAGCCAGATTAACTGCAGTATTACTAACAACAATTGCAGTGATTCACTTAAAAGCTGTGGCAAGAAAGGTCACAAAATGGAGCAAAACTCACTTAACAGTCTTGCTTAACAATGGAAATTTGGGGCTCAATTGTGGTCATAAGTCGAGAACTATCTGCAGTTTTGTGAAGAGAGATGGAAAGAATTGAAGTTGTTTAGCTTTGACAAAAAAGATGTTGGGGCAATATGATAATAATTTTGGAAAAGTATTGTCTCTTCCCTCTCCCCCCCCCCCGTGGGCTTTAAGATGGGTGGCCATACAGATCTTTTAAATAAATGAGTGTCTCACAGAAGCTCAAGACCTGTGCTCTTTCATTCCAGAGGGCAGTCATGGACTAATGCATTTAAGTAACAGAAAGTAAACTTCGATTTACGTTACTTTTAGAAAAAATAAATCCTAACAGTAGAAGCACTTTGACAGCAGAACTGTCAATGTAAAGATGTAGCCTGGCTCCCTTCAATGAATCTGCCCAAGTGAAGTCAAGGTAACCATTTCACTTGGATAATCTGGATTCCTGCCCTAGGCAGGGGGTGAAATTCAGTGGCTCAGATGATGTCTCTTCCTGCTTCTGTGGTGAAAAAAAAAACATTTTATCGTGAAAGGAAAGATGTTGAGACTCTGGAAAGAGTGCAAAGAGCAACAAAGATGATTAGGGGACTGGAGGCTAAGACATATGAAGAACAGTTGCAGGAATTGGGTAAGCCTACTTTAATGAAAAAAATGGGTGACATGATAGCAATCTTCCAATATTTGAGGGGCTGCCCCAAAGGAGAGGAGGGTCAACCTATCCTCCAAAGCACCTGAAGGCAAGACAAGAAACAATGGATGGAAACTTATCAAGGAGAGAAGCAACCTAGAAAATTCCTGACAGTTAGAACAATTAATCAGTAGAATGGCTTGCTTTCTGAAGTTGTGGGTGCTCCATCCTTGGAGGTTTTTATGAAGAGATATCTATAACCATATCTCTTAGATGGTATAGGGCAGGGGCAGGGGTCTTCAAACCTGGCCCTTTTATGACTTGTGGACTTCAACTCCCAGAATTCGTCAGCCAGCGTGCCTCACCACTCTCTGCACAGCCTTCCTGTCCAAAACTGTAATATTTCAAAACCAGACTGTAATACAATACAATAGCATGCTTTCAATTGTCCCTCTACAGAAAGTGGTAAGGACAGGAGAAGGAAGATTTGTTCTTCTCGTACGATGCAGAAAATGCAGGCTCTGCTGTGCCCGCTGTTGAAGGAAAAGTCTTCATCATGGTTCAGTCCAAGCCGGGAATAAACAACATAGTGACTGCTTTAGAAAGAAGGTTGCAGTTTATTGAAGAGGAGAGCCAGACAGAAAGATGGCTCTGGAAGAAAAGAGAATGAGCACATGTAGGGAGTGGCTTTTTATACCCTCTGGAGCCTTTTGTTTGGAGTTGTTCCTGTGGCATGAACTTTGACCTGAGTCTGAGTGTGCCTTTCTGGTATTCTGATGGTGGTGGGTTAATCCTATTATGTCCCAAGGGTCATATCCTCCTTCCCTGTGGCTGTGGCTGATGACTCTTAGATTTTTGGTGTTGATTCTAGGGATCTTTCTTCCTAATCCCAGTTTCCTGACTCCAGTCTGACAAGATTATCACATCTGCATTTCTGCAGACTTGGTTTCTGTTTGGGACAGAGAGACTTGGGGGGGGGGGTTAGTTTCTGCCTTTAAATCCTTTAGGGAAATATATTCTGTCTTTTAAATATTTCCAAAAATATTTCTTTCTCTAGGGGGGGGGCTGACTTCCCACACCGCTTTACTAGTGTCTCACTGTTAAGCGACCAAACTAACCTTAAATAATGTTATGACATAAAATCTGCATGACTTTGGAATACTGGAGCTACTCAAAATGATTCTTGCCGTGGTATTTCAACTTAGGGCCTTCCCAAATAGAAGATGATGGGTGGAAATAAAAACAAATGAGCTAACAACAAGAAATAATTACTAGCCGGGAAATAATATAAAAGTAGTCCTCGACTTACAACCACAATTGGGACTGGAACTTCCACTGCTAAGCAGTCTGGCCATTAGGTGAGCCATGCCCGATTTTACAATCTTTTTTTGCCATAAGGTGGCAAAAGTGAATCACACCTTAAGTAAATCCGGTTTCCCCCATTGACTTTGCTTGTCAGAAGCCCCCGGGGAAGGTTGCAAACGGCGATCACGCAATGCCTGGAGTGCTGCAATTGTCACAAATAGATACTGATCGTCATGTGCCCAAATTTTTATCACATTCTTTGCTGGGCCACTTGAGTGGTCATAAGTACAAGGACTGGTCATTAATCACTTTTTTCAGCAATGTCGTAACTTTGAACGATTATTAAATGGTCGTAAGTCGGGGACTATCTGTATTATCTTTTCACATTTCACAAAGAGGTACAGTAACCCCATTTCTGTTTAGGCTACCAAGGTTTGCAGGAGAAAACCTCTAAGACAGGGGTTCCCAACCTTGGCAACTTTAAGACCTGTGGACTTCAACTCCCAGAATTCCCCAGCCAGCATGGCTGGCTGGGGAATTCTTGAGAGTTGAAGTCCACAGGTCTTAAAGTTGCCAAGGTTGGGGACCCCTACTCTAAGAGGTTAACTACTGCAGTGTACATTCTTCATAAAGATTTGGGGTTCCCTTTCATTCCACCACAGGTTGTTGCAAAGTTTTAATTGCTTTGTTTCATTAAAAGAAGAAAGATACTGCTGACCCTTGGCCAAAAATAATGCAGTCTAATTCTCTTCATCTCTCTCTCTCTCTCTCTCTCTCTCTCTCTCTCTCTCTCTCTCCCTCTCTCTCTCTCCCTCCCTCCCTCTCTCTCTCTCTCTCTCTCTCTCTCTCTCTCTCTCTGGCAATTCTCCATGTATTCCACAAAGCTTAGCACCTTGACACTACTTTGATTATAGCAGTCATTTAAAAGAAATGACAGCTTCAAATCTGAAACATAGACAAGTTGTGCCAAGAAGTCACCTTTCTGAACCCACCCATCGCCTGTTCCTTCAGATGGTACAGGTTTCCTTGTGAATGCTGATTGACTGCCCGGATTTTATTTCGATTTTTAGGTTTTTGCAGCTTCAGTTGGGGCAGATCTAAGCAGCCTGCAGCAAAAATGGCAACAATATCAGCAGCATCTAAATTGGCATGTAAATAAATAAGCGCCTCTTAATAACCTCAATTCCCACAGGAACCTCCTCGGATCGCTATTAATATAATATATGAGTGCAACCAGTCACCTCAAGTGCAATCAATCCTCACACCACGATTTCAAATACTGCAAAAGCCAGTTTTTTTTTAATTTCCTAAATATTAGGAATGGACTTCATATCAGTTCTGCCAGATGGGAATCTTTACAGGAAAGGCTTGCCTTCAAGTCCCCTCTCACCTTTTCTCATGTGGGATAGGAGTTTCCAGCAGATGTTCTGGTTTTCTTTATAACAGTTTGCTGCAATTCTGGTTTTTATCAACAAAAGATGATAAAAGCCAGAAAAGCACAGGGCCTTTTTTAAAAATAATATTTTGTTGAGTTGGCAGTTAAAACTGAAAACGTTTTGGATTTTCCCAGTTGTGAATAGGCATCCTTCAAAATGGTGTCTGTTAAATAAAAGTTCGTTCTTTTAAAAAATGCAAAGCCTGCTATAAAAACTGTTCATGCACGAGCATCTCTCATAATGTTCCCCTAGAATTATTCTCTTCATCTTTTTCATTGTGGAAGAACAATTCCCTGACAATATTTTATTAAATCTTGGTTTCCTTTCAAAGCATGGTTTGCAGATTGTGATCCAAGCCAGAGAACGCTGGCCTGCTTTTTCCTTCCTATCTGGCATTATTGTGTTTTGTTGCTGCAGTTAGATCATGGACAAAAGTACTACTTCAAGCTGCGATAGTGGGTAACCTTATTGATACTAATACTCTGATATTAATGGGAAAGAATTCATATTTGATCTCCCAGCTGCTTTCAGATTGCCATATCAGGGAATTCCTATAATTTCTGCTAAACTGTAGGAGGAGAGGCAGAACTTAGGGATGGAGTCAAATGAGGAATCACCCTGGAATCCTTAATGGTCTAAGTCAGTGATGGCGAACCTTTTAGAGACTGAGTGCCCAAACTGCAACCCAAAACCCAGTTATGCATTGTCGAGTGCCGGGTGGGTGTGGCCCATTGGCTGGGTGTGGCCAATTGGGTGGGCGTGGCTGCGGTGGTAACGGCAGACTGGGTGGGACTAAAAAGTTCAATCAATCAATTCCAACTTTGCAAGATCTTTTTTTTCCCCCGCGAGAAGTTGAAATTGACTGATTGAACCTTTTTTTTTTTGCACACGGCGGTGGAGGCCTAAAGCGAAAAGGTTTTATAAAACCCAGCTGAAGGCCTAGGACTGGGGCGACGGCGCGCGTGCCCACAGGGAGGGCTCTGAGTGCCGCCTCTGGCACCCGTGGTCTAAGTCACAGGTCCCCAACCTTTTGGGCAGCAGGGACTGGTTCCATAGAGAGAGGTTTTTCCACGGACGGGAGGATGCATGGTTTTGTGTGCTGCCTGCATCCCATGGATGGGGCTTTGCTTGTTTGTGCGGCCCGGTTGCTGGCATGCTGTGGCCCAGTACTGGTCCACGGACCAGGGGTTGGGGACCCCTGGTATAAGTGCCTTTGGAATGCCATTGACTCTTATCTAGCACTAATTTAATGCTGCCTGTTAGTTGACTAAATCATTGTGTATAGTAGACATGAGCAATAAATCATCTTAACGTGTGGTCCCAATTCTGATATAAACTCCTCTATGCTGTCTGAATCTTGTTTACATTGATTGTTTTTCTCCTACAGGACCATGGCAAGCCCAAGAACAAGGAAAGTCCTTAAAGAAGTGAGAGTGCAAGATGAAAACAATGTAAGTAGCTTGAGTTACCTTCTCAGCCACATACGATTAAGCAGCCATGAATAAGCTTCAGCTCATGTTAGATAATTAATGCATGTGGTTATTATAATTACCCATGAAAATTACTGGACCAATTTGCTGCAAAGTAGTATCAGTCTTTCTAACTAAACGGTATGATTCACATTGTTTGCAACACTATTTCCGAAAACACCAAATATTTCTTTTTTTATAAATACAGGTAGTCCTCGACTTACGATCACAATTGACTCCAGATTTTCTGTTGCTAAGTGAGACATTTGTTAAGTGAGTTTCCCCCCCCCCATTTGCACGACCTTTCTTGCCCCGGTTGTTAAGTGAATCACTGCAGTTGTTAGCATAGTGACACCGTTGTTAAGTGAATCTGGCTTCCACATTGACTTGTCTTGTCAGAAGGTCGCAAAAAGGGATCACATGACCCCGGGACACTGCAACCGTCATAAATATGAGTCAATTGCCAAGCGTCTGAAATTTAGTTATGTGACCGTGGGGATGCTGCAACAGTCATAAGTGTGAAAAATGGCCACAAGTCCCTCTTTTTCAGTGCCGTCGTAACTTTGAATGGTCACTAAATGAACTGTTGTAAGTTGAGGACTACCTGTACTGATAGTCTATTTTTTTAATTGTTAGGCACAAAGTCCTTCATTTGTTGTTGTTAGTTGCGAAGTCGTGTCCAACCCATCGCGACCCCATGGACAACGTTCCTCCAGGCCTTCCTGTCCTCTACCATCTTCTGGAGTCCATTTAAGCTCACGCCTGCTGCTTCAGTGACTCCATCCAGCCACCTCATTCTCTCTCGTCCCCTTCTTCTGTTGCCCTCCATCTTTCCCAGCATTAGGCTCTTCTCCAGTGAGTCCTTCCTTCTCATTAGGTGGCCAAAGTATTTGAGTTTCAACTTCAGGATCTGACCTTCTAAAGAGCAGTCGGGGTTGATCTCCTCTAGGACTGACTGGTTTGATCGCCTTGCAGTCCAAGGGACTCGCAGGAGTCTTCTCCAGCACCATAGTTCAAAGGCCTCAATTCTTTGGCGCTCAGCCTTTCTTATGGTCCAACTTTCAAAGTCCTTCATAGCCAGGAATAAAACCACCATCCCAACACAATAAGAAAACACATTTCTCACGTGCATTCGCCCTCACTTAGGAGTGCAAGTCGTCCTTGACTTACGACCAGTTACTTAATGGCCATTCAGAAGTTACTTACAACTGCCATACCACCCCTGCAGTCCCATGATTGCATTTCAAGCGCTTGGCGGTTGGCTCGCATTTACGACTGGTTGCAGTGTCCTGCGGTCACACACGGTCACATTTTGATGTTTTTTTCCATTTTCCAGCAAAAATTACAAAGAAACAACCCTTTGAATAAACTGGATTTGGATTTATGACCCCATGATTTGCTTAACTGCCACGGTGACTCTCTTGATGACCATGGCAAAAACCGTCGTAAAATTGAGCCTCGTCTGACTGCAACAACTTAACGACAAAAACTCCAGGTTAATGTGTGGTCGTAAGTTGAGGACTCCCTGAACATCTTACTAAATAAATCGGGATCTACTTCTGAAGAACGGACAGGATTCACGTGCAATAGAATTGCGTTGCAAAAAGAATTTTAAATGGTGGTGTCCAACGTATTTAGCGTCCAGGATGCTAAATCTTGGCCTCCTTACTTGGAAATAAACTCAGTTGCATTTTCAGTGATACTGTAAAATCAGATATAACCAGCTTAAGAGACTGAAGTCTGCCCTACCTGAGTGGGAAACTCAGAGATAGTCCATATTTGAAGAATCACCATCAAAAAGCTCTTTCTGAAATCAGATGGACAGAAGCAGGAGAAGGTTGAAGGCAGGGCCATCAGTAACCAGTTGTGATATCAACAAAGTGATGAAACATGTTTTGACATAATTATGCACCTTTTGGCTCCTTAACAGAGGGCGGTGTTTGCGTTGCAGTATCACAATACGTGTTTGCTCCTTCCATGGCTTCGGAAGGAAATTTTAATCTTCAGAAAAGTATCCCTGAATGAAGTATTTTTTATAAATCCTGTTAAAACGTTTGATCCTTTAGGGAGATTTGTTTTGGAACGTGCAATCTGGAACTTTTATAAGTTTAGCTTACTTTCCATTTTTAATATGAATGACTTATTCACTATATTTCACTGAATAAACCTTCTGGCACTATTCCAAATAAAACAATTTTGATTGATGAGCATAACTGTGGCTAATCTAGAGACTGCTTAAAACGACCTGTCAACGCTGCTAACATTTGGATGTTCTTGCTTTGACAACAGATGGAAATGCGGCCATTTTTTCTCTATCGCTTTTAGAGTCCGTTGATGCTGGGAGGGGGAATGTGGATGAGAGTCCAGCTAGTCATAACAATAATAGCTGTGGGAACCCAAGGACATTGGGCCCAGAGCTGATAAAGAATTGGCGGGCTGGAGAGCTGGGGAGAAAGCCCTCGCTTCAAGCTAATTAGGGAATGTGATTTATGACTGTTAATTGGAGGAGGGAATTGTGCTTTGCTACTTCGTGCTCAGGGGAGAGGAATTCAGAACCATGACACTACCAAAGAATTGGTACAAATATGTAGAATGACTAGTAAGTAGCAAGAATGAAAATATGAAAATGTGGGTGGCTTGAGTTAATAGTATATTATATTTAATACATACCCTAGAACAGTGGTGGCGAACCTATGGCACGGGTGCCAGAGGCGGCACTCGGAGACCTCTCTGTGGGCACGTGCCGTTGCCCCAGCCTTGCTTCCGCCCGCGACCCCCTCCTCACCAGCAGCCCCCCTGGAGGAGAGTCGCCCCTGAGCGTGGCCCACGCAGAGCAGCGCAGCCAAGGACATGGCAGCCTGGCAGCATAGACAAGACTCTGCCCTCATGCCCCAACGCGCACAGTTGATGCTGCGTGGGCAAAGGGTGTGGCCACCATGGCGCTGCTGGGCTGCCTGGGTGATCGGCGGGCCCTGGAGGCAGTGAGTGGCCCTGCGGGCAGGCAGGGTGGGGCGGGGCGGGGCAGGGGGTGGAGCGGGGGCAGGGCAGGGGGTGGAGCAGGGGCGGGGCCAGGTTTTGGGCACTCGGTCTCTAAAAGGTTCGCCATCACTGCCCTAGAAGTTAGATTTTGATCATATGCATTTCTGTCTACTATCACGGAATTTTCTGAGGAATGTACATCGGTTCTGAGAATGTTAATGGAAAACTAATGCTTCACTATAGTAGCATTAACCTTCCTGCTAATCAGTTGGAACAGTTCCTTTATGTTTCTCCTCCTCTCGTCTGCCGTTAATTGTGTTTTTCTTCTGATTTTTTCGAAATGTCGTATTGATTTCCTGCAGCTCCTTCAGATTTCCACAGATGCTTCCTTAAAACCCCTTGCCAGAGTGGTTACTAATACGCAAACAAAGCAGGCATGGTGGGATTGATTCCCCAAAACTCAGCCCACATTTGAAAAGCATTGGAAGATTCCGGGATTTGATGCAACTAAAATAATTCCTGGGTTTTAAATCGTGGGCTGTTGTCATCTGCCCTTTTAATGCATTTTCTCTCCGTCTTGAGCATCAGTTTCATGTTTACATAATTTTATCTGGCCTGAGCTGATTTCCAGGGCAGGAGGGTGATCTGGCTGCCACCTCCGTCACCCCCTTGACTACCAGAGTTGATTGGGTGATCTGGCTGGCTCAGGGGAGATCGCCTTCCTCCCTCACTGTTCCATGTGCAACCCTCCTGAAGCTGTGGGCTTGGTGGAAGAGAATGGTCACCTCAGACAGGTAGTCCTCGACTTATGACTACAATCGAGCCCAACGTTTCCATTGCTAAGCAAGGCAGTTGTTTAAATGGGTTTTGCCCCGTTTTGCGACCTTTTGCCGGCTGGTAGTAACTGTGAGAGGGACCTCGGAGTCCTAGTGGACAGTCACTTAAATATGAGCCAGCCGTGTGCTGCAGCTCCCAAAAAGGCCAACACAGTGCTAGGCTGCATTAACAGAGGGATAGAATCAAGATCACGTGAAGTATTAATACCACTTTACAATGCCTTGGTAAGGCCACACTTGGAATACTGCATCCAGTTTTGGTCACCACGATGTAAAAAAGATGCTGAGACTGTAGAAAGAGTACAGAGAAGAGCGACAAAGTGATCAGTGGACTTGTAGCTAAAACAATACAAGAACATTGGCTGAATTAAGTGGGTATTTCTATTTTAAAACGAATAGAAGTGACGAGGGGGGATCCATGATAGCAGTATTCCAAATAGTCTCAGGGGCGTCGCCCCAAAAGAAGAGGGAGTCAAGCTATCTCTCCAAAGGCCCTAATGCAGGACCAGAAGCAACGGATGAGAAACTATCAGGATAGAACAACTAGAACTAGGAGAAAACTTCCTTGTTTTTTTACTTTTTTTACTTCCATACAAAAAAACAGAGGACAGTTAGAACAATTAACCAGTGGAACCACCTTGCCTCCAGAAGCTGTGAATGCTCCAACACTGGAAGTTTTTAAGAAGAGACTGGACAGCCATTTGTCCAAAATGGTGTAGGGTTTCCTGCCTGAGCAGGGAGTTGGACTAGATGACCTCCAAGGTCCCTTCCAACTTTATTATTATTATTATTATTATTATTATTATTATTATTATTATTATTATTATTATTATTATTATAAAATGGTGATCACATGATCCCAGGACAGTGCAGTTGTGATAAATACATGCCCGTTGCCAGGGGCCCAAACTTTGATCACATGACCATATGGGGAGGTTGCAGTGGTCGCGAGTGTGAAAAGCGGCCGTCTCTTTTTTTTCAGCGCCATCGTAACTCTGAACTAATCAAAATGATGGCAAGTCGAAGACTGCCCAGATTTGCTTTGACATTTCTTTTTCCATGTGTGGCTGTATTTTCCCCCCCCCCAAGACCTTTATACAGGTACTGCTCAATTTACGACCACAATTGAGCCCAACATTCCTTAAGTGAATCACTGCAGTTGTTAAATTAGTTGTTAAATTCACGGTCGTTGCGTGAATCCGGCTTCCCCCATCAACTCTGCTTGTCAGAAGGTCGCAAACGAGAATCACGTGACACCGGGACACTGTACCCGTCATAAATATGAGTCAGTGGCCAAGCATCCAGATGTAAATCCCGTGACCGTGGGGATGCTGCAATGGTCATAAGTGTGAAAAATGGTCATGGCTCACTTTTTTCAGCGCCGTTGTAATTTTGAACGCTCACTAAATGAGCTGTTGTAAGTCGAGGACGACCTGTGATTGTGTTATTTTTTTTCTTCAGTATATTTTTTCAGTCTCCTGGCCGCATAGCCTTGTGCCCTGCTGATATACAGTAGAACAGTTAGCACTTTAATTGCCTGTTCTCCTGGAGCTTTAAACAGCTTTATGTGATTATTTTGTTTGCGCTTGGCAGGTTGCTATTTGACAGCTGCTGTGTTGTTTTCCCCCTTTTCGCTTTCTGGTGCAGTCTCTGTCTACAGATGTTCTCATAATTCTTTAATCCTGCTTGTTAAAAGTTTAATATAACCTTGTTTTGGCCTTCATAATACGCCTCTCTAAAATCTATTTAATGATCACCCTAGCTCTAAGTTTTCTTTTGATTTCTCAGTCTTCTTTCAAAACTATTTTTTGCCCTTCTTTGTTGCTTTCTTCTCTTTCCCAACATTCTTATTGAGATAATCGTTCCGTGCGGTTACCTCCTAGGTGCTAAGCTAGATTCTCTCTTATTGTCCGAAGCTTTCATCTTCCATCTTTTCCTATTGTAACTATTGTGATAATTTCTTCGGAACACCACTTAATTTTTATTTTTTTTTAATCTTTGAAAGGGCTGAGAGTGAGTGAGTGGTCCAAAGCCACTGAGGATGGGCTTCAACCTGAGTCTCTCCAGTTCTAATCCCACTTCTTAACCATTATATCATGGGTTTTTTTTCCCCGGTTTTGGTTTTACAGCATCTCTTATCTTTTCCCATAGTTCTTCGGATTCCTTTTTCACATATATAAAGTGCCTTCAGATTGTTCTTCTGCTCTGACTGCATGATTTCTAGCTCAAAATCTTGCCTGCTCTCTTCAGTTGTCTAGTTTTATCCCATATGAATAATGCATTGTCTGTTTCAGAATCTGCATGGGTGATGGTTGATTGAATTAGATTTTCTATCTTCTGTCTCCTATTAAATTGTCGGTTTGATTCTGATGGTGCCCAGACGCAGGGCCTGTTTTTATGTTGTTGGCAGCGGTTTTCTCCTACAAACGTTGAATTGCATCTATCCAAAATTCATCATCATCATCATCGTCTTTAATATTATTTCCACCTATACTTTGTATCACTAAAGGTAGCATACGAAAATGGACATCCCTCCCCTTTTCCCTGCAACAATAACCCTGTTGGGCTAAGAGATAGCCTGAATCATCCATTCATCATGAGGATGGATTAAAACTCACGATTTTCTAGTTCCACTACCTTCACTATTATACCAAATTGCCTTTCTCTCCCTCCATGCCTTGCTTCGATTCATTACTTCAAGGTGGTGACTCCCTGGGAAAATCTTATTGTAATAGACATATCTAAGCTTGATTTACCCTAATAGCATTTTTAAGAACAATGCCTATTATTTTATTTATTTCATTTTTATCCCATCATTGTTACTTTATATCCTCCTTCCTTCCTTTATTTTTCCCACAACAACAACCCTGTGGGGTAGGTTGGGCTGAGAGACAGTGATTGGTCCAAAGTCACCCAGCTGGCTTTCATGCCTAAGGCGGGACTAGAACTCTTAGGCTCCTAGTGATTGGCCCTTAGTCACCCAGCAGGCTTTCATGCCTAAGGCGGGACTAGAACTCTTAGTCTCCTGGTGATTGGCCCTTAGTCACCCAGCCGGCTTTCATGCCTAAGGCGGGACTAGAACTCTCAGTCTCCTGGTGATTGGCCCTTAGTCACCCAGCCGGCTTTCATGCCTAAGGCGGGACTAGAACTCTTAGTCTCCTGGTGATTGGCCCTTAGTCACCCAGCCGGCTTTCATGCCTAAGGCGGGACTAGAACTCTCAGTCTCCTGGTGATTGGCCCTTAGTCACCCAGCCGGCTTTCATGCCTAAGGCGGGACTAGAACTCTTAGTCTCCTGGTGATTGGCCCTTAGTCACCCAGCCGGCTTTCATGCCTAAGGCGGGACTAGAACTCTTAGTCTCCTGGTGATTGGCCCTTAGTCATCCAGCCGGCTTTCATGCCTAAGGCGGGACTAGAACTCTCAGTCTCCTGGTGATTGGCCCTTAGTCATCCAGCCGGCTTTCATGCCTAAGGAGGGACTAGAACTCTCAGTCTCCTGGTGATTGGCCCTTAGTCATCCAGCCGGCTTTCATGCCTAAGGCGGGATTAGAACTCTTAGTCTCCTGGTGATTGGCCCTAAGTCACTTAGCCGACTTTCAAGGTGGGACTAAAACACCTGGGTTTACTGTGGAAAACTCAAATTACCTTCCCCCCCTTCTCTTTACAGGTTTGTTTTGAGTGTGGTGCATTTAACCCCCAGTGGGTGAGTGTGACCTATGGAATTTGGATCTGCCTGGAGTGCTCAGGAAAACACAGAGGCTTGGGGGTTCATCTGAGGTTGGTGATTGGTTGCGATAATACATCTGCATTAGTAATACAAGAAATTCTTGCGCACTGTTAATGCCATTGTTTGTATTTATTCACTGAACAGATTTAGATAGCTGCCCATCTGGCATAACCCTCGTTGGATTAGAAGCAATAACAAAAACAATAAAATCATAAAGCCAGCCTCAAAATTTCAGGCATCCCCCAAAACAGTACACCCCTTACATCTCCAAGGTGGCTCAGCGGTTATAGACGCTGAGCTTGTCTGCTGAAAAGTTGACAGCCCAGGTTTGAGACCTGAGCACTGTGTGATGGGTTGAGCTCCCGTTCCTTGCCTCAGCTCCTGCCAGCCTAGCAGTTCGAAAGCATGCAAATGCGAGTAGATAAATAGGTACTACTGCAGTGGGAAGGTAACAGGGCTCCCTGACGTAATGTCGTCCACGTGACCGCAGAAATGTCTTTGGACAGCGCTGGCTCAAATGGCCTTGAAAGGGAGATGAGCAGCGCCCCCTAGAGTCGACAACAACTAGCGGAGTAAAATCTGCAGGGACACCTTGACCCTTACCTTACATCTCCCAAACAATTTCACTGGTCTCCAACCTCATGCTAGCTAAGGCTTGTGGGGAAAAGCCAGGTCTTCAAGGCTTTTCCAAAAGTGGCCTGCTGGATCTCAGGAGAAAAAAGTGTCCCAAAGGGCGGGTGCCACTTCTGAGAAGACGTGGTGCTCAGGTCCTTCTGGATGGCCACAGTAAAGGAAAGGGACCTGAAGTGTGTCCACCCATCTTTGCTGGCAGAACAGGCAGATAACACTGAGAGATTCTCATAGGATCCTGGCCCTGTACCATTCAGGACTTTCAAAGTGATAACCAGCACGCTGAATTGCTGTTGGCTGTGCAATTGTTTGACAGCCATTACTTTCGCTGTTGGTTACAAAGCCCTAGCTGACTCTTCACTGCCGTAATATTCTAGCTGTTCTAGCAGACTAACCATAGATTTGGAGGCCATCGGATTCCAAAGGTGCTTTTTCCAGGAGGCAGCTGGACTTTCTTGTTTTTCTTTGAAGACGTTTCGCTTCTCATCCAAGAAGCTTCTTCAGCTCTGACTGGATGGTGGGGAATGGAAGGATTTATACTCCTTGCAGACAGCTGGTCATTTGCATTCTTTTTAGAGAGTCGCCGGGGACCATTTGGAGGTTTATCTGTGTCCTCAGGGTC